>CM067221.1:117079840-117609839 GCA_034190945.1 Octodonta nipae
AATTATGAGCCATGTATTGGGTTCTAGTTTTTGAACGTTGTATCCTTGAGTGAATATTATGAGCTTTTACAGTTGTCGGTACCTTCTGGACATTCTTTAAAAGTTGAGCTTCATAACGCGTTTGTGTCAATAGGATATGCGTAAAGTTCAGAGCACGTTTCTTACGAGTGGATAACGGTTTACACGCACTTAAGTCTTTGATCGGAATAACATTAAAGAATCATCATTCTTTGCAAGATATTTTTGAGTGAAGGATAGCAATATTTGTAAACCTGTTCTTTCATCGTATATAGGGATAGGATATAAATGAAAGACTGTGTGGATGTTGTCGACTAAAGGGATTCTTAACACAAATATAAGATCGGTATATGTTTGAAATGCCTCTAGTTCAATAATTTCCAGATATTGTGCGATGCTCGAGTACTTTACAGCCAATGGAAGGTTACTTTTGACTAAATTTTGCGATACTTCCTGTAATGGGTAATAAGATGTTCTGGTGTTAAATTGAAGAGTGAATTATTTTCAGACGCGCGAATGTGATAGAATTTAAAACATCATTCAATTATCTTCTAAGTAGAGATAATTCTCCATAAGTTTTTCACACATTTCAAGTAGTGCGAGTTTTGATTCGACGTAGGCGACCTTATCATTAATTTTTCCGATAGTGTTTTCCAGCTTTATCATGTTATCGTTAAAAAGTTTCTCGTCAATTCTAAGATTTTGGATAGTTTCGTTGAAGTTTTTATACGGATGTGGTGACACTTATTTGGTTTTTTTGTAAGTTCTCAATTTGAAGTTGGCCTTGATTTAAGCGGTTTATGCTTTCGGTAAAGTATTGTCCGTCGGCGGCGTCTAAATTGCCGGTGATTGCCTTAAAAAGGGTACCTGCCCCATCAAGTATACCTCGTTTGTGTTCTTTTAGTGTCCATGTGAACGTCAGTAAATCTGTTTGATTGAGTTAGAATTTGATTGGAAGATTAATGTGGTTTGTACGTCTGCGCGAAGTATTCATAGCAAAAGAATTGAAGTTAACAGTTTTTACAAGAGTTTGTAATATTCTGTTATTTGTTGTAAACTTGTTCTAGTGTAGAAATGTTTCTGTGTACTAAAAGTTCCATTTATCATTGGATACAGTTATTTCTGCTTCGTTATGGAAGTAGATACCTAAAGTATTGTTTATTGGTTGTATTTGAAATTGGGGTACTGCTGACCCGAACAGCAGGCAGAACCTGAAACAGAAATTAACTTTCTGAGAACGGTTTCATTCGGTCGAAATTTACTTTTGATTTTTGGTTAGTTTTAGGGTTTAGTACTGTTGCGGAGTTTCTGTGAATCTCCAGATTTCGAAAGGACCATTGAATTTATTTTGGAGTTTGTCCTTGATCTGGGATTCTTTAATATAGACTTTATCGCCTATTTGATAGTTAGGGAGATTTTCAGAAACGTGTTCATCAAATCTGACTTTCGCTTTATGTTTTTGGATTTCCGTTCTTTCGCGAGCAATTTTATATATAGTGAGAGATACGATTTATTGAGATCTCTGATGTACTTAGTTATCAGGGCTTGTTGGTTGTAGAGAGTTTCTGGAGTCCTACTCGAAGTATGTCCATAAACAAGTTCGTAAGGGTGAATCCATGAGTTTTGTTTACAGAATTGTTATATGCAATGATTGCATAAGGGAGGATGTTAAAAGGGTGTTCGTCAGGATTTCTAGTTTATAGATTCTAATCATCTCTAATAAGGTCGAGTGGAATCGTTCTAATGACCATTTGACTGGGATGTCCACACTAGAATAAGATAGTTTGATGTCAAAGTTTACACAAATCTCTCATTAGTGGTGTGTCGAATTCCCTGCCATAATCACAATGTATCCGTAATGGAGTACCGAAGTGTTGGAAATAGAGTAGTAAGGTACTAACAACGGTTTTTGCGGATTTGTCGGTTATGGGGTAGGCCTGAGAGAATTTTGTTAGTTCGTCCCGGATAGTTAATGCGTAGTTTTTTGTCGGGACTTCTAGAATATCGATGTTGACGCGTTCAAAGGGTGTCCGTGGGGTTTCAGTAATGACAAGTGGGCTGTCGAGATTTTTCCGGTAAACTTTTGCTCTCTGGCAAGATTGACAGTTTTTGATAAAATTGTCAACGTCCTTAGTCAGTCCTTGCCAATTGTATTTTTCTTTTATTCTGCGGATAGTTTCATTGATACCTCGGTGTATATTATTTTTGCCGTTATGGAATTGGTCAAGAATGATGGGTATTTGGTCTTTCTCAACCGTTTGGACGATATTTTGGCAAACTTTCCATTTGATGTCGATTTCGGAAAAGATAAACGAAAGCATTTCCAAATGGGCATTTCAATGTTATTCTCAACACAGAATACTTCATTTTCAGTAAACACATCTCTACTATTATACAGAGATGCGAAAAGAATCTCGTTGACTATTTCTGGGTCAGAAGGAAGAGGGACGATGTAATAGCGTCTTTTTCTGACACTTTGCTTGCAAAGACATTTACTCTAGGGGTACGGAAATCGGCATTTTCCTCAAAAATGTCTTCGATGATGTCATGGTGAAAATTTTTCATGAGAGAGCCTTGGGGAAATACTAGAATGTTTTTGTTTCCTCGGTCTAGGAGTTGGCAATTAGAAAATTGAATTTTGTCGTAATCTATGAGAGAGACGGTTGATATCGCTCGACAAAAGTTTTAAATTCTTCGGAGATTTGTTGGAGATTAATAGGACTTCTCGTTTGGGTTCTTGTGAGTCATCGTCAGTTTCGTTTGTTGAGTACTGGAAAGGGTGTTTAGATGATTGTTTGCTTGAAATGATATGTATTCATTAAAGTTGTTAACTTTAATGCGAGAGAGCGCGTCGGCGTTTTTATTTACTTTGCCGGGTTTGTAAATTATTTGATAGTCGTACTCCTCGAGCTTAAGGCGCCATCTTGCAAGTCTACTTCCAGGATCCTTTATAAAAACAGCCAAGTTAACGGGCGGTGATCGGTCAGCAGTAAAAACTTACGGCCAAAAATTATCGGACGAAAGTGTTTACCGCCCACACTATTGCAAGGATTTCTCGTTCTATGGTTGAATACTTAGTTTCAGCATTGCAGAGAGTTCTGGAGGCATAGGCTACGGGTAAATCTTTACCTACGGGGCCTTGAGAGAGCACTGCGCCGATAGCAAATGAACTGGCGTCGGTTGTAAGAATAAATGGCTCTTCAAAATTAGGGTATATGGAGTATGGGAGTAGAAGTAAGGGCTCTTTTTAATTCGTCAAAAGATTTGACACATTCTGAATCAAACTGGAAAGGTGTGTCTTTTTTGAAGTAATCTTGTCAAAGGTTTTGAAATCTTGGCGAAATTGGGGATGAATCGCCTGTAATAACCAGCTAACCCTAAGAAGACTTGATATCTTTTGGGTTTTTTTGGTTGGGGAAATTTAAGATACATCTACCTTTGATGGGTTAGGCTTCACGCCTTCGGGAGTTATAAGGTGGCCAAGATACGCGACCTCTTTGCGAAGAAACTCGCATTTGTCGGGTTGGATTTTTAGATTGCTTTTCGCAATCGTTTGAAAACTTCAGAAAGTCGGGTTATGTGCTCTGTTAGTCGGAGAATAAACGATAATGTCGTCCATATAGACTAACATCTCTCGTTTTGAACACCTAAAAGAATATTATTCCATTACCCTTTGGAAGGTGGATGGAGCGTTTTTTAAGACCGAAGGGCATTCTAACAAATTCGAAATGGCCATTATCAACTGTGAATGCTGTTTTTTGGATGTCTTTAGTATCGATTTCGATTTGGTGAACCCTGAAGCTAAGTCGAGAGTGGTGAAGTATTGGCATTTGCCAAGTGGTCAAGTAAATCCGAAATGTTCGGTAGGGGATATTTGTCGTCAACAGTAAGTTCATTTAATTTACGATAAATCGACGACAACGCGCCATTTTTGGGTACCGGATGCGTCTAGTTTTTTGGGAACTACCCAAACCGGGGATGACCATGGCGATTAGACGGACGTATAATGCCTTGTCAAGCATCTTTGATATCTGACTTTTTACCTCTTGTTTGTGTATTGGGGGTACCGATATGACTTTGTGAAAGAGGGTTTTGCGTTATTAGTGTCTATCGAATGTTTGATTTCGTTTGTAAAGGTCAGTTGGTCACCTTCTAAATAGAATATGTCGGAATATTCGAGGCAAGTTGAGAAATAAGTTCGGCTTCCTCCTCGTTCAGATGTTCTAACCGAAGTTGTTCCATAATTGTAGTTTGTCTATCAGGCTGGGTCAAGTTTTGAGAGTAATTTTCAGAAAGAATGTTTACGGAAAAATTGTTTATCGGTTCGAGTTCCAATTTGTCGAAATTAACAGTCTTGGGATAGCATTTGCATTTAAAACTGAAGTAAGGAATTCGCCTTTTTCATTAATTTTAACAAGGGCACGGGAAGATAAACTTTTTCTATTTCGGCAGATGATAGGAAAGCATCAGTATTAGTGAGGTTACATTTAATTTACATATTTGTTCTGTTCGGGGTTCTAAACAGATTGTATTAACCGGGATGCAGTTATTGAAAGTTGAAGGGTTCTGAGTACGCATGACAGTATCATCCGTAACTTTGTAAAGAGGTAAAGTTTTAAAATTAGTGACAAGTTGTTGCTGTTAAAGTCTATAACGCAGTTATAGTGTTCAAGGAAATCTGAACCCAGTAATCCGTCGAATTCAATGTCGATGTCGCAAATATATACCTTGTGTGGGTCGGCGACATTGAAGGTACAAGGGTGGATTCGTTGATTAAGATTTTCTGATCGGTGATTCCTTGGATGACTACGTTTTTCGGGAAATCGTTGTTTGAAGCGTTGGCAGGTTTCAGGTTTAAAAATTGAAAGTCTGCCCCGTATCGATAAGAAGTTTATAGGTGTTTGAAGAATCAGTAATATAATAAAGATTCTTCGAGTTGACGGAGAGAAGGGGTCTTACAGAAAGTTCTGTTCTGGGAAGTTGACATTCGGCTGAAATCGTCCAGATTCATTGTCTGAATTTGGGTTTGAATTTCTGAAATTTCTTGGTCTGGGGGTCTGACTGAGTGGGGGTCAAATGAAAATTTACTTGAGAAGAATCAGTTCGTCTGAATAAAATTGTTCAGATTGTTCAGTGTCGAAATATTCTGGTTCACAATTTTGTTCGAAATCGTTAGGGTAATATTCTTTATGTTTCCGTACTGATTGGTTAAAGGTAGTATTGGTTTTCGTTTTGAGAGTAGTTATAGTCGTTGTGATATGGACCGAAATGTAAATTGTTCAAGTGATGAGTCTTTGGTTGCTGATGTTTAAAGAAACTCGGGTTCGGTCTGTAATTGCCAGACATTGGGTTGTCTACTGGTAGATGGACGAAATTGTTGCTGTGAAAATTGTTGACTGGGATTAACATTTGTAGATTGATTAGCAGGTTGATTGGAAAAATGAGGCGGTAATTCGAATAGTTCTGATTAGAATTCGGGTTGTGTTGAAATTGTCTCATTCTCGATAAGCATTCGTTGCTTAAATGGCCCATGCTTTACAAAAAGAGCATTGTTTTTGGAGGTGGACCGTTATTTGGTTTACGAGGGGGTTGTTGGAAACTTCTATTACCTGAAAATTTCTGAGTTTCTAAATGTGATAGTTGTAGTTCTCGTTAATTCTGGAAATGGCAGTTAGAATACTACACGGGTCGCTAGCGCGAACGAGTTGACCAATTTTGGGCTCTAAACCCGTGAGGAGGCTATTAAGAGCCATTGACTCTATTAAGTCAATCTGTGCTTGTTTTTCTTTGATAGTTAAATTTTGCTTGTTTATAGCTGCTAGCATTTTCGCTTGATGCGTCTGGAGTCTAGCAGAAGAGTGAGGGGGATGATTCATTTGGAGTTTGCCGCATTCGTTGCAAGTCCTGTATGAGAGCCGAGAGATCCCGAGGATCTCCAAAATGATTTTCTAGGAGGGTTTGAATTTCGGCTAGTTGACTAGGGTTTCGCGAAATTAATTAACTCAGCCGCTCTACCGCGTAACTTATTTTTGATATGGAGAATTAGCAGTACTTGCTGATTATCCGTTGCCATGCTGTAAGCAGTATTACAGGAGCATATGAAAGTGTTTAAAAATATCGGATTACCATCATACTCAGGAATTATGGCAAATATTTCCGATAGCTTATAGGGCTCTACAGTTGGTGTAGCTGCCTGTCTAGTCGTTGCCATTTTTAAAATTGTATAGATTCGCACAATAAATCGAAATTAAACGTTGAATAAAAGTTTTAAATTGAAATGGTAGAAATATACGGTTTATCGATTCAGTATTGAGTAATGTTTAATATAGTAATAACAAATTTAAAATAGGAATGTATAAATGGTAGATTAATAATAAACTTGAAATAATGTTTCAAATACTTCGAAATATGTAAGTCAAAGTAATAAAATAATATGATTATGTAAATATATAGTTTCAATATTATTTAGGAATATAAGGTTATGAGGAATAAAATATTATATATTGAAAGAACTGGTGGTCATTCAAAATAAAATCAAAATAAAAAAATAAAAAATAGTTACTTTATGTGATTCTTACGTTATTATTCCTCGCATCGGACTGTTCTCCGCGTCACTTAGCACTGGTTAGCCTGGTTGCGTGTTCCCTTGCTAGTACTTGGTAGTTGTTGTCCTTTTCAAGTAGGTTTTGTCCACAATGATTTAGAAATCTCCACAGTTAGTTAGTATTCACGTGTTCTAACTGTGTTGGACATCCTACTGACTGCGCCAATTTTATATTCACTTTGATTCAATTCACTTTTTAAAAAAATTATTTATTTAGAAACATACAATATTAAAAGTGAACAATTAAAATAATTAAAGTACTTGAATAACTTAATGCTATAAATGATATTATTTGAATGACTTAAAACTAAAAGCGATATTATTTGAATGACAACACGAGAACGTTTTCCAGTTGCTTTTATAACATTAACAAAAGTGCTGATGCAAGTCGGCGTTTTTACTGGTTAAACGGACTCGTGTAGGTTTCCGGGAAGTTGTTTGCATATAATTCAAGATGTAATTTGATATCCCTGAGAAGTCACGTACGCTTTAAATTCCGTTGACTTCTCGACTGTGTGAATTAAGTGCTGATATATTTTGCATATAACATACATGTAACTTTTTAACCAATAGAGATATCGAGATTTTCTCATCAATGGATATATAAAAAGTTTTATTATTTTGTAACTGATTTTTTACATTGTTTAGAATTTTTAAAATTTTTACCAAATCCGAGATTGGTTAGAAAGTTTTAGCTTTGGCCCCAGTAGTTTAATTTTAAGCTACAGGGGTATTTTTTCTGGGAATTCGAAAGAACTGCATTTGAGATTAATTATACTTATATATCATGTGTTTTAGGATATATGGATTTATATAGAAGATAAAATTATATGTATCAAATCTCATATTATATGGGAGAATTTCCCCCTCTTCTCTACAATTCTTTTCATCGAGTCTCGTCTAGTAGTTCTTGCACATTTGGTAACTCAGTACTCTGTATCCGAAGACAGAGATTCTTATATGTTAGTTTGAAGAAATAATTTATTTAAAAAAAAACACTGTGAAGCCAATAACTATTTTTTGGTCTATATGGTTCCTTAGATCTAATGGAAGGATTCTAAAACCTGTCATGATCAAATTCGACGTCCTAGTCAAGTGTGCTTTGATTTAGTATTTAGTTTGATTCTTTTTTACTGTCTCGGCTTTTTCTGTTGGTTAATGATTTGAACACATTTCGCACCAGCTTTCAATAATGTCTATATTGTTCCTTAGATCTAATAGCAAGATTCTAAACAACTGTTATGATCAAATTCGACGCCCTAGTGTCAATTTCTGGCAAGTAGTTCTTGCACATTTGGTAACTCAGTACTCTGTATCCGAAGACTGAGAGATTCTTATATTATATTATCTAATATTATTCCGTTGTTTAATAGAATGATTTAAACGGGGAAATCCGCAATAACCGACATAGGTTGTTGCCAACTTTTGGGCGCATCCTTAACCCGGAAAAAAAAGAGATTGTTTTTTTGATTTCTGTCATTTCTAAAGTGAAAACTTTATACGCATGGATGACATTTTTTCTGTTTTTTTTTTCGGAAAGCCCGAGATTAAGTGACATTTGGACAACATTTTACTAATTTTTGCTCATTTAAATACCTAAGATTCAGAAAATACAAGAGTACTTTCTCAGAAGAAGACAATAAAAGATACTCGCAGACTGAAACAAGCAAGAACAGCCATCAGACAACTATATACAGTGTTTTGGGATAAGAATTTTATATAAAGGCAACACAAATTCCTCGAAGTTTCCTTGACTTCCATCGTCTTGAAGTGGTTGATCTCACAACGTTTCAATAGCAGCCATGAAAACGTTGTGAGATCAACCACTTCAAGAGGATGGAAGTCCAAGGAAACTTCGAGGAACGAGTTACATTGTCTGCCAACTTCAGACTGGCAACACAAATGTTACTCAAATCCTTAGGCCAAGGTATCACGACCTATCTTCAGAGAAGTGGGCAATCAACAAAAATACAGAGGAAAAATCCTAGTAATAGAAATAGAATACTGAAGGTTCCACTCTTACAAAAATGGACAGAATGCCGAACGTGGAGTTATGAAGAATGCAGATAGAAAGTAATTTCATCAGGAGTGTTGAAGAGGTTCTTGTAATATGGACATGTTGAAGAGCAGGAAAAAGTGGATTACTAAGATAATGGAATGGAATCCAATGGTCAGAAGAAAAAGGATTAGGCCACCTGGATAAATGAAGAGATGATTAGATGATTTTACGTGGACGAAAGAGCTTCATAGGGGCGATTTTGTGTTTTAGTTACGGATTAAGGAAGAATGGAAAATCTTCTCTATGGTTTTGAACATATCGTATTTTCTGGGTTATTGCATTAAAAATATTGGATCTTTGGTTTAACTTACAAAACTTACTTTTCCTCAGGCCCCTCACTTTTTGTATTTAATTTATTGAGTTTGAGGCTCTCAGTGGGGGCGATCGACTATTAGATAGTCAGGTAGTCAGGTGGAACTGACTTAGTCTTGATATATTGGAACCACTATTCACAATTAGTAATAAATACTCTAAAATTGACTTATAAAATGAAATGAACTTTTAAGTATTGCAGAACATTAAATCATTGGTCATGGGAAGGGAAGCGCAGTTGCTCCACCCTGGGACACGATATCGAATAGGAAGTATCGATACTGTACTCATGTGTAGTATCGAACAAAAGTATCGTACTAGTAAAAGTATCGAAACAAAAGTATCGTTTCTTCATAGTATCGAGTACTTTTCTTAGGGCCTAATGTTGATTCTTATGCCAAAAGGTCTCCTAAAAACAAAACTGGAGGTGACCGGTTGATCATTTCTTAATACATACAAAAAATGAACTTTTTTTGCTTCGTTCTTTAGGTTTTTTGGGCGATTCTGAACAACAAAGATGTCTAAGTGCTTCTTGGGAAATAACACAACAGTTTACAGAAAATTGCTGTATATTCCAAACGTTTCGGGGTCTAGATCAGACCCCGTTGTCAATGGTTAAGAAACTACGGATTAAAAAAGGCACAATTCTAAGATGTAAATTAAAATATTTGACAATGTGTATTATTTGATTTTTGACGTAACTTAGAGAATTTTATTTGTAATATATAGGGTAGCACAGATATTTCTAAAGATCATATAATCATAAAGTTCCTTTCAAATTAGAAGAATTTGAAAGGGAGGTCTTCAGAATTTTATATGGCGCTCCTAGGTGCGATTTTGTTATAAGATAGTGCATTCGCCAAAAATGCGACCAAAGAACTTTGTTGATTCAGTGATCCCATTAAAATCATAAGGGAAAACGTAGGAAAAACCTTATGAACTATCCTGTGGTGTTATTTCCCAAGAAACACTTAGACATTGAAAAATATGCCACAAGTATCATTTAGAAAACAACAAAGGTGTCTTGTTAAGGAGGCTAGCATAAGGAGGAAGACTGTCAAATTGAAGTAAACTTTATCATTTTTTTAACATTTATATTTCTTTCTAGAGTGTTTATTAGACTTTATTTCGCTGTAAAAATTATATGTTGTACCTGAATAGTGTCAAATAATGACTTTGAACTCGACATTAGAATTTTCTATACAACTCTATTCAAGCTGCTTCGAATACAACCCTGACCTGTCGTAATACCCCCATCCCTAGAACTAACGTTGAAATTAAAGTGTTACCCGATTGGAAAGAAAACCATTAAGCCGTTTGAAAAGTTTTATTGGATAATTTTCCACAAAAGGATTTCATTCAAGAAATCCACCGCAAACTGGACGATTTTAAATCCCCCAAAATACCTCCACGTGATCCCTTATACGTTCCGATAACTCCCAAAGATCGCAGACTTCAGCTTCGGTCCAGCCGAACCGGCATGTACGGAAAGCGCATAAGGGCGTGATTCTCTCTCGAATGAGGATAGGGCGTTCACCCTCCGTACTTACCTTTTCTACCGCTAGCTGACAAGAGCGCTGCTATCGATTTATCCTTGCAGTTACGTCAGACGGGATGCTGTATCCCTCCTAAGTAGTAGGTGACTGTGGTCCCGGCCTACCGTGATTCATACATACACACCTCAAATGCCACCGATGTATTTCGGCCTTTTATGCACATATTGATGTTTCGGCTTAACAATCGTGTCACCCTTGGCTTTTCCCAGTAAAATTTTCTCTGATTTAGATTTGGTAGTGTGTAGATTTTGACGTACCTTTTCCAAATTCGATGTTTTGACTTCCCTGTTGTCGCGTAAGTACCTACCTACACCCTTTTGGCATGTTTTTTGTTATTATTTGACGTTTTTTCACGAGACAACCTATACTGTATGATATAGTTCTATAATTTATTGTGATGCATTTGCTAATTATTTATGTCGTTACTCTTTAGTTTTTTGTATTTATTATTCTAAATTTAGGAAATATTTATGCTTATCCTCAAACAAGTATTTCTCTATAATTATGTGTTCTCTAGATATATGAAAGATCAAACTCAGATCCTACTAAAAAATATCTAAAATCAGCAAGTAATCTAATTCACTGCTAGTAAATATATGAACGTGGGATCATTGGATCTAGAGTAAGGTCTAGAAAAATGTTGAAAAAATCAACCATTCACAAGTTATGAACAAAGTAAAATTAAAATTAGAAAAAATATTAATAAATAATAGAATTTCGACAGTAATCTTTAAGATTTTTCCAATAAAAAAGTTCGAACTATATCGTTATTATTAACAATTTTAATTTAATGTTGTAAGTAGAGTTCGCTGCTTAGTCTCTCTAATACTCCAGAACCAGTTATTATAAGTAAAACATTTTTGATAGAAATAAATGTTATTGTTAAATTCGGTTGAAAATGCTTTACATTTTATGTTACCTTATATCTTCACTGGCTGTAACCCGATTTGAGTCATTTCTTTTTTGTTTAATAGTGTTTATCTAATGGTAGTGTAATTTAAATTTAAGGAACAAATTCGTCCGCTAAGGACTGAACCGTCATAATGAAGTTTCTATATCTTGGATTTTATTTGATTGAATTTGTTCCTGGCGTATTCACCAAATTATACGTGAAACTACTTCAGATATTGGGCTCAAACCGTTAGAAACATAAATATAAGATTTAAGACAGTATGTCACAGAGGCAAACGTTGATATGAGACCGGTAATGGGAAGTAATATCAATAAATACAGGGTGTTTACTAAAATAGGGACCCAAATTTCTGCTGTGTTTAGAACTCATTAAAATAAGCCTAAAATTTCGTATTAACATGTGCCCTAAAACGCACCCTTAAAACGGCTCAATCAAAACTTTTTTTTCTGTTATTGATAAAACATAACTTTTACGATATCTTAACAATTTTATGTAAAAAGTATAATCTTTGTCCATATCGATAATTTTAAGGGTTTTCGAGTAAATTGAGTTTGAAAATTACTCTGCTCTTGAAGTTATTAGGCCAAAAATTACAAAAATCTGTTTACCATGGCAAATAAAAGACTGACGTTGCCACAATGTTTACAATCTTAAGTCTTAACCTGTCAATTATGCTCTGTAGTGTAGAGAAAATACTAATAAAATATAGTACATGTTATATTAACGTATTTATTGATGTAAATTGCAATTGCATTTACGACGAAGTCAGAATAGACCGTTTTGAAAACGTTTTGTTTAGCCCTTCAATATACGTCGTTTTATTTCGATTGTGGTATTATTGCACATGTTAACAGCACTTTTAGGCTTATTTTAATAAGTTCTATACACATCAGAAGTTTGGAGCCCTATTTTAGAAACACCCGGTATACATGATTTATTATGTATATCAAAAACGTTTCTGGTGCATTAGCCAAATATCACATACTTTCATAACTTTGTATTCATTCCCTGATTTCTCGAAAATATTTTCACCGATTTCGATAATTTGAATTGTATTATATTAAATAATAATAAGATCCCAGTTGATAATTTATCTAAAACTTAGTACATGTCTTTTTTCATAAAATGGGAAATATCATACAATAAAATAAATACCCCAAATTAAATTTCAGCATGGATTAGAAAATAAGTTTTTGCTGTTAATTATTCTGAAATGATATGTGAACATACCTACACCCTTTTCGCATGTTTTTTTGTTATTCTTTGATGTTTTGCACTAGACGATCCTTAGTTATAGCTCTATAATTAATGGTTATATATTTGCTCATTTAGTTCCTTTAAACTTTATTTTGTTTCGAAATACAATATTATAAACAGTTTCTGAATATTTCGCAACTTTAAGGCAATTGAGTGTAATAAAAATTGATGAATAAGTATTGTCTCTAAATGTATGAGGAATCAAGCTGAGATATAATTAAAAAATATTTAAATTAACCAAATATTCTAATTCACTGGCAGTTCAAATACGGCCTCATTGGATTTGGAGTGAAGTCTAGAAAAATGTGCAAAACTATCAAGAATGTAGATAAACATCAAATTGTTGAAAAATTAAAAAAAAAATAGTTTTTTGGAAACAATTAAAAAATAGTAGTAGTTAATAAAATGTAAAAATGATTCGTTAAGAGAGAAACAAATTCTCAATAAAAATGTCAAACTATACCTTTATTATTAATCATTTTTATTTAATTAAATTTTATTTATGAATACATCAAGAGTTTTATAGGATTAGCTGATGGGAAATTCAGATTATTCAAGTCATGTGTCGCTGGTCATGCTCATTTGGTCACTTAACTCTTTGTATCGGTGATGCTTAGCTCAAGAAGAGGTCTCCAAACGTTTTTAATTTGGACGCTGGGCTCGCTAATCATATTCTCATTCCAGATTATGTATGCTTTTATACCAGTGCTCATCCTTGTAAATTACCCTTGGCTAGTCCCAGTTTAGATTAGCTAATCCAGACTCTGCTTTCAGTAGCTATGTGATGCTCCTTAACTCTGTTGTCCAGTGGTCGCTTAGTCTCCCTAATGTAAAGATTGTCATATTCAGATGTGAAATTAACCATTTCAAGATGATGGAGGTCCAAGGAAACTTCGAGGAACGAATTATATTGTCTACCAGCTTCAGAATAACAAAGAAATTAGCGTCAGTATATTAAAACATACCTACTTTTAACTTGTCATAGGTCAGTTATTTTTTATGGATTCTAATCAGCAAGCTTTCGTTTTATTCGGCAATATTCAAGCTTTCAGAATTTTCCTTTAAAGCTATAGAGTGACTTAAGAGTGTACCAGCATGTTTTAAAAATTTGTCATTGTTTAAGCACGTCCGCCATTGATTTTATAATTGATTTCAAAAACATGGAGTACTCTGACAATGCCAATTGTTTCTGGAACAAGCCAAATTTAATTAAATATGGTTCATAAATAAAAAAGTTATAAGGTGAAAATAAAATTCGTTTTTCTTTGGACAACTATATATATTTTTGTGCGTGAGTTCGTATCCATCGGGTTGAAATCACGTAACTTTACACCAGGGCAGCAGTGTGCTCAAATGATTTCTTCAAATAAATTGAAAGAGTTTTCAGGAATTCTCCATGTAACCAGGAAGATTGCCAACTGATGTTGAGAAAGTAATAAAACCAGGAATTGATTTTGTAATATCTTTTATGTTCAGTCTTTTACTAAAATTCAGCTTATTCTCTGGGATATGAAAACTCTGCATTTCTTATATCCCAGTTTCATAAAATTGCAAATATCAGAAAGATTTATCGTGAGTGGAATGAGGATTCCAATAAGCAATATTTTGAACCTACACCTATTATTTGATTTTCTCCACTTTTTGTAGCTAACTGTACTGTGTCGTACCTTCGCAGTTTTCGTCAATAACGGATATTTGCGTATTCGGATCTGTTAAAAAGGTCACAAACTTCTTGATGCGTCCTTTTCTCTCCCCATACCCAATCATCATTAAGTTTCTATTCTTTCTCTTTCACTTAATTCGATTTACGATCAAATTAAAACAATACACTCTTTTTACGTTCAACAACATTTTTCGATTTAGAAACTAAACTTGCAATTTAAATTGCGCCTGAAAACAAACGCACGTGTATTCTGAACAAGCAGTGCTGTTGCTGTGACGGTATAATGACCGATTGGCCAATTTTTCTATGGGCGTACAACCGAGTATCTCTTTTTCCTTTCCTTAGTTAGTTTTCTATTAATATCTCGTAGGTATTGAAGTAAACAATATCAAACCCGTATTTTTGACACAATAAAATGTTTCAAGCTTACTATACAGTTTTCATTACAAATTTTAAAATCGACATTACTTTCGGTAAAACGGTTCAAAATTGAAAAAAAATTGAAAAAAATGGTATAGACCTAATATTTTACACTACACTGGTATATTACTGTGCGTGACTTTTCTCGGGTTGAAATCCATACACCAGTAGCAGTTCTCAAATTTTCTTCAAATAAATTGAAAGAGTTTTCAGGAACTCATGTAACCAGGAAGATCCAACTGATGTTGAGAAAGTAATAAAACCAGGAATTTTTTGTAATATCTTTTATGTTCAGTCTTTTAATAAAATTCAGCTTATTCTCTGGTAGCATTTATTTCTGAAATCATATAAGATTTTCTCGTACCTACTGACAGTAATAAATATCTGGTAGAGAAGTCAACATTTTTCGATTTAGACAATTTCAAATGCTGATAAGATAATTTTTCTATGACAACTATCTCTAGCTGTCGTGACAGAAGCTTTTGAGAGGTAGATTTGGTATAGACAATATTTTACACTTCACTTTTTTCTCACATATATTCCTTTGTTTGGTCTGAAAATCAAAAATGCTTTTTCTTCAAAAGGGTAAGAGATGACTTGTTTTTACAATCAACTTTGTTTAAAATCAAAATGCTTTAAAACTTGGTGCTATTGGTCTTTTATTATGCTCAAAATTAAGAATGTAACGTACTACAACTTTACTAGAAAAGAAACTAGAACAAAAATTAGAAATTTCAAGGCCACGGTACTGACACCAAACTGAAATACTTAAAATAATTAAACAAATGATAGGACTTTGATAATCATACCGAGACATTTACGATATTTTCTCTCTTGATTTTAACAATCTTTAAAATTTATAAACAGCAGAATTAAAATTTTTATAATAGTCTATGAATAAAACAAAGTTTAACATTAGTTAAATCTATTATTCCTTTCTACCAATCAATATTTGGGTATAATTGCAGCATAGTTTGATGAATAATACAATAGCTTTTAGTAATAAAAAGGACGACTCTGTAGAAATTTTTACATTTAGTTTGAAAAACGAAAATCAGACATGCAACGGTACCGACATTTTGGCTATATTTTTATTCATGAATACTTATGCTTTAATGTCAACGGTAAAGTACTATCAAATTTATCATGTTTATAATTTTCTGATCAAAAAAATTCATGTTGAGTAATAAATAAAGCAGTAGACATAAAAAATCACAGTTAGCTAAGAATCACCAATAAATTCTTTGGTCCATTTTCTGATGAAGTCTCTGACGATTTAATAGAAGCTGTAACACTTATTGAATTTTTTTTGTCTGTCCGTGAGGTATTAACACGGAATCGTGAAGGGGGGGGGTAAAATTAGATTTATGATATTTCATTGTTTTTTTTTACAACTTATGTTTTATACTCTGGTAAACTCTGGTTTGGTAATGAAAGACAAAATAACATTACCAAAACTTTACAGTATAGTAACTAAACATAAAAACTAACTGCTATTATAATTGGTTATCACTATAATAAGGTCACAACGTCTTCAGAAAGTTTACTATACGCTAGTAAAGTATCTTTGACAATAGGCATTTGCGCCATCTCGTGTTTTATTTGTGGAACGCTGGTTCTATGAAGGTCGTAATTTATGTTTGCTGTGTTATAGATTAAAATTTAGTTATCCCATAAAATGATAAGAAAAACATCAAACCGAAAGTGCGGTGTAGTTGATTTTGAAAATATCAAGGAAAAATAAAAAATTACAATTCTAATGTTTTCCTGGATTTCTATAGCAATCGGAGAGGGAGGAAAAAATAGATTACAGCAGTTCGTCACCAAGGGCAATTAAATTAAATTTCCACGTTTTTAGTCATTACTAAATACATAAAATTAATGACAATTGTTGTTCTGTTAACAAAAATAAGATTCAATAACTCTTGTAATGAGAAAAGTTAATCATGTAAATACTTTTCTTTCCAAAATAAATTGAAATTTAAGGTTAACATACTTTTTAATTCTTTAATTAATATTTTCTTTTAGGAATAAAGAAAAAAAGTAACTTTTTAGTTACAGGAGGGATGAAAAGCCATGGCAACCAGGAACATATTCAAGTATTTGCTGTGCTCATTTCAATGGAGCAGAAAAATCAAACAATACTGAATTGTTGCGGCTGATACTTGATGTAAATCCATAATGAGAAACACAAAAACGAAAAATTATATTTCGAGATTTACACTTTATTTTATAAACGACACGTGTTTCGGCATACAATGCCTTTATCAAGTTTCACAAAATACTAAAACTATTATTCTAACTACACCATTATATATACATATTACTTAACTAAACTAATTATACAGAGCCATTAAAAAGATTTAATCCATCTTTTAAATCTTTTTAATGGCTCTGTATAATTATTCGTGAGTTTGCTGGTTGATAATTGATAATGGCTGGAAGAGAATTCGTTTTTCAAAATAACGAAAAATACGATATGATACAATGTTTAAATCAATGTAATGAGAATTTTGAAGAAGTTTTAGAACTATATTTCCACAGGTATGAAGTACGAGTATTTTACCATAAGATATTTCATGAAATCGCGTTTTTAAAACTTTCAGATATCCAGAGAGGCATCAACCTAGTCGAGCAACTATATTTAGACTAAAGAATAATTTACTAAGTTTTGGTGCATATTCTAAACCTCGATCAAAGGTGTATAACAAAGAAAATCGAGAAATGAATGAAATAAATGTGTTAGCTAGCGTTCATGCCTATCCCCAGACTTCTTGTGCGAAATTAGAAAATTACACTGGAGTTTCTCAATCACGGGTCCAAAGAATTTAAAAAATATATAAATTTAAACCTTACAAAGTCAATATTGTCCAGCACTTATTTCCTGGTGATGCAGCAAGACGGTTAAATTTTTGCAATTGGTTTTTAGACCAAACAGAAGGGACAATGATTTTGTAAGGAAAGTTATTTGGTCAGACGAATCTCATATAAGCAGTGCCGGTATATTTAACAGGCAGAATACAAGATACTGGTATGATGAGAACCCGCACTTAATTTTTGAGCGACAACAGCAGAGTCGATTTGGTTTTAATGTAGCATGTTTCATACTGGGGACAAAAATAAAGTACCGCATTTTTGAAGGAACCCTTACCGTTAATAGGTACTTGACAAACCTAGAAGACTTATTACCCGAAATATTGGAAGATGTTCCCCTCGCCTTTCTCAATTCTATACACTTTCAACAAGATGGCGCCCCTGCCCACAATTCTAGATTAATTGGGCGCTTTTTATAAAATAATTTTCAAGGATGTTGGATAGGAACACATGGACCAATTAGGTGGCCTCCAAGATCACCCGATTTATCTATATTGGACTTTTTTTTGTGGTGTTATTTGAAAAATAAAATATATATCAACAGACACAACAGTCGCGAAGAACTTCGTGCCGCAACGGAGGCAGGTTTTCCGGATTTACAAAGGCGACCTGTTATAATTTTAAATGCACTCTGGCGTATTGAAAAGGTTTGCCAATTATGTGTTAGGGAAAATGGACAATAATTTGAACAGTTAAATCAATAAGGTAATAAATAATGTCCAAAATTAATTATAAGATAGATATTTGATTTGTAATACTTGTTCTGTTTGTTATACATAATGAACGATGTATAACTATTTAATTAGTTGCTTTTAGGTACCTAAATTTCGTGTTTCATGTTATTGAATTATTGTTAACATTATTTTTCTTTGCTGTAAAACTCCTATAAAAAATCTCAAATGGAATTATTTGTTTGATTCTCCTTTTAAATGGAAAATACATGGCCTACTAGCAAAAAACTCAGCTTTTTAGTGTTTTTTAGCATTTCTAATAATACCATGTGTATTGTATTATACATTATTTTAAAGGGAAAAAAATAACGAATTCAATGAAATAATAAAATACAGGGTGTTCCATTTAAAAATATATAATGTTGTGTAATATCTTCAAAATCATACTCGGAAAAAAAATTGAGTACTCCACTGGATTATATGCAAAATTTTCTATTAGACGTAGTTCTTAGCGCAAGAGTATTTCTAATAACTTCGTAGATATAGAAGGGGTCCAAAAAGTATTAATTATCAAAATCGCCCTGTATCTTATAAATGGAAACATTTATGCATAATCTGACATGGCCATCCTGAGTTTCACAAAAAAGTAGTACAGGTATGTGAAAACCGCAAGACTCTAGCTTCAATAACAACGGAGTAACCTGGCAATCTCAACCAAAATGGGATGCGCTGTACAGGGGGTTCAGAAAATGGTAGGTAAATAAGTTATATTGGGTGACCAATACAGAGAAGCATATACAGTGTGATTACAGTATGGGGTGAATTAAAGTTACACTTGTATAAAATGGTACAAATAATAAAACAAATGAAAATAGTTAAAAAATATGTGGAAAATATAGAAAAAGAATACAAATTAGAGAGAGGAGGAGAAAGAGAGAGAAAGATAAGAATGCGCTAAAATATAAATTATATTTCGTAAAATGTTAATTATGAGAATTTAAAACTGATTAGTTCAAATAAACATTCAGTAATAAATAGCAATGAAACTTAATTTGCTTTTGTTTTATTTCATTTCTCCCCTTAAATATTTGCAATTGCCCTACTCTTACCTTTAGTTAATTTTTTATAAGTTTACATTGTCGCTTTTTGGATATACTTTTGTATTTTATTCTTATATTTGTACGTATTGAAACACTAAAATATATTATTTTAAGTTTTTTTTTGGTTACAGGCATTTCCCAAATATATCCTTATAAACATTACCGTGTCTATTAGATGGAAGCCTAAAAATTTTCTTGCGAGCTTTCAATCGTCAATATGTTGATTCGTTGGAAGAACAAGGACAAGGAGAAGGATAAATGTGACAAATCGTCGAATCAGAAGCAGAGCAGCAATTCAACGTCGAAAAAGAAGAGGAAATTCGGCAGGGACGGAGGTAAGTGCCATCAGAATTCAATCAATGTGACGTTTAATGTGTTGCCAGAAAATTGTTGAAAGCATTTGAAAAACATGGAACGGTTCCAAAAACTTTTCAAATGGGACGGCAATTTTGCTTTATCCTGGGTAGTTTGAGATTTCTTAAAGCACATTGCTGCATTATTCTGGGGAATACGGAATGTTTTTTTATTTAAATTGAGTTGTTTTCTTATTTTATATACTTATTGATATTCTGCAGTATCACAGCAGCTGACATCTGGTAATAAAATAAAGTATTTTGTTATTCAAAACTTAGATATGCGTGTTTATTTATAGGAGTTAGAACAGTGATTTCTATTAGAAAACTCAAAAATTGAAGTCGAATTTCATATGAACTTGATCTTCAGAGAAATTCTCATACTTTTTTACTAGCAAGAGTGCTTTTTAACCGACTTCAAAAAAGGAGGAGGTTCTCAATTCGGTTATATTTTTTTAGACTTTGTTACTATGAACCGATTTCATTTTTTTTCATTTTATAGAATATACTTCTAGATTGGTCCCATATTTTTTTCAATTTTTTTCAATGACATGGAAAGTCATTTTGCAAAATGTCGGAAAAATCTTGTAACCGACTTCTTAATGTATCATAATATATGGTGAATGCGCTGGTATTAAAATATCTTAATTGTTCTTATTCGAAATCTAGGATAAAATTAATTGAAAATAGATTAGAATTTCATCAAAATATTTTCAGATGAATGTTTTCAATTTGTCTGCATATATATAGTGTGCACTTAAGTTAGAATAGTATCGAAAATTTTCTTATTAATAATATTTAGAAAATAATAAGTTAGTCTCCATAAAAAAATTGCAGTCTTGAAACCTACAACGCAATCATCACATGTTACTTTTATCAATAACTGTATACGAGGTTTGTCAAAAGGTTGCATTTTCCTTAATAGTGAAGGATCTACCATTTTTTGGGGCAATATCGAAACTGGTTATGAATTAATTTAATTAACGTTTTCAAAGAAAAAAAGTTGCCGATTTTATTATGGGGAAAAGCTTACGAGTCTCTTGTTAATTTGACGTACACATGAAGGTTATAAAACTTTATCGTTATCCTTTATACAAGATGGTTAAAATAATGTTATATGTAGCCAATAATTATACAGGTTAGTTAAAATACATTAGAAACTAAATGATTTGTTAGGTGGCATATAAGCAGTTGCATATACCGAGTTAGAATATAAAGTGGAGTGGAGAAAAAATGTAGTTATACAGATTGGTTAGAAAAAAAGCTAGAAAAAAATTATATCGTGAAACCCAGAAGCAGTTGATTATATATAATGGTTGAAAGATAGGATAGAGTAGGATAAGTATTATACAAGTTGTTTTAAAAAATGTTTAACAGGGTGGTTAAAAAATATTAAATTGCTTAGTTATTGGCTGATGCATATACAGGGTGGTGACGTATATGCTTGAGTATAATTATAGTCACGCAGCTTGATTTAAAAAAAAAATGTTAGTACAAAAGTGCTACATTTGTAGCCCATAGGCAGTTGCATATATAGTGTGGTTGCAATATAGGTTGGAGCAGAATTGTAGTTTTACAGGGTGATTTAAAAAATTTTAGTTAAATAAATGTTTTATTGGGTACCTACAAGGTGTTATATTCATATATATGATGGGTCGAAATATAGGGTGGAATAGAAATTAATGTATAGTAGGTGGTTAAAAAAATTCCAACCAAAAAGTGTTTATAGTGTCGCCCACAGGCAGTCGTATATACAGAATGGTTGAAAGATAGAGTGTTATTACAATATAGAATGATTGGAATTTAAAGTGTTATAGTTATATAGGGTGGTTCACAAAATGCGGTCCATAAACATAAGCATATAGAGAGAGGTTGAAGTATATTATGAAGTGGAACTATTGTAAAGAGTATCTCAATAAATGTTAGAGAATTGAAATTAAACTGATTCAATTTTCTCAGGATACATTTATTTATTTACCTTGAATTTGCGAGTGTTCTGTTACCCAAAATTTAACATATTAATATTTAAAAATATATATTCTTCCAGTTTTTATAGAATAATCTGCGTGATCCGGAATAAAATCGTCACGTGTCAGTTTTTTCAGTTTTATAGGAGATTTGTCAAAACATTTGAATTTTGTCTAATAATAAAGTATCTACTATTGTTTTATCTATAAAAAATTGTTATAAAACAAAGTTAGCAACAACTGAAACATGCATCCAGTTACGCCAGCTTGTTTCATTAAATTTTCTATAACTTAAAACAAATCGTTTTTCTAAAAATCTGAAAATATGTGCAAATAACTGTAAACATCAATGTAAATGTAAAATTTTCATCATAAATATCTAGCTTAAATGTCAAGATATGCCATGAAAGTATATCGTACAGGGTGTTTGTAACGGTTTTCATTTTACGGGGCTTACAGTCGAGTGAAATGTCACAAAATATTCCATTACTGTATCAAAAAGAAAAATAAAAATTGTTAGGTGAGCGATCTTTTCTATTCGGTATATGGTGGTAGGTGTGTGTTAGTATGTGTTAGTATGTGAATTTCAAGCAGCAAGCAATGTGTGCAGTTGGAAATATAGGGCGAAGTAAAATTACGGTTATACAGGTGGATTCAAAAAATAAATGTGAGATTTGGTGGTAAATATGCAGTTGCATGTATAGGATGGTTGAAATATAAGGAGGAATACAACTAAAGTTATACAGGGTGGTTGAAAAAATGTTGTATTGGGTGGCACATGAGTAGTTGCGTATACAAGATGGTTGAAATAAGAGTGGGGTAAAGCTATAGTTATACAGAGGTAATCAAAATACTTAAAAAAGGTGAAATAAGCATATGCAGAAAGGATATTCGCATTATAGGGCGGAGGTTTCATTTATTTATTTAGCGTATGGCAATAATATACGCATGAACTGGTCTTATAATATAAAAATACGAAATTGCATTTAAACGCTAACAATACACAAGAACAAGAATAGTACAGAGTAAAAACAGAAACAGAGCATTTGTAAATAACAAGTCCACACATAGGAATCACAAACTAACAGATAGGTTCTTTATCCTTTCAGTCGCTGCAGGAGGGGGAGTATATATATCCGTTATTGTTCCCTGGTAGGCCGTAAGTTTACAGTCTTGGTATATATGTTTGACTGTTTGATAGGCTGTCCCGCATTCACAATTGTGCGTGGGTTGTTTATTCCATTTATACAGCATATCTGCGCAGACGCCGTGTCCCGTTCTAATTCTATTTGCCGTCTTCCATATATTGCGAGATAAATCGAAACCCGCAGGTTCCTCATGGATGCTCACATACTCGAGTACCTCTGGAGGGGCATCCTCCCTCCAACCTGCATCCCATTCTTGGAGACCCCTGAAATCACTTTCATGCAACGCTTTCGCAGTCCTGATTGGTGGATGTCTGGATTTCAGTTTGGTGAGGCAAGCAGTTGGTATATATTCATGGATGGGCAACTCCGGGATATCCATTATTTTCTCGTATTCTCGCAGGAGAGCTTCTTTCTGTCGGATGTTTGGCGGCATTATATGGCTGAGAGTTGGGAGCCAGTAAGTTGGTGTAGATTTTAAGCATCCCGTTATGATACGCATACTCCTGCGGAGCTGAACATCAACTTTTGAGACATGGTGGCTGTTCATCCATACTGGAGCACCATACTCAGCCGCGCTGGAGACGAGACCCATTGCCGAACATCGTTAAAGGTATCGGCAGTTGCTCCTCATGAGGTTCCACAGAGCTTTTCCAGAATGTTATTCCTCGTTTGCATTTTTGCAGGCGTGTTCTCTATATGTTTATTAAAAAAGAGCGTTCTGTCCAGTGTAATACCTAGGTATTTTGGGTTCGGATTGTACCTAAGGCGTTCACCATTCCAGAATATTCAGGCTCTTAATTAGCCTGTTTATTATTTAAGTGAAAAAAGGAACAATCTGTTTTGCTAGGACTTGGAACTAGTCTCCATTTTTTATAATAATAATCCAACGTTTCGAGATCTTGTTCTAACATTCTCTTTGCTGCATCAAAAGATTTAACTTTCACCGCTATAGCTAGATCATCGGCGTTCGCAAATTTATGTGCAGTTGTTGCAGGAAGATCAGCGGTGTATATATTTCAAAGGACAGGAACAATTACGGAGCCCTGAGGAAGGCCATTATTTAGAATTCTCTGTTTGCTGGCTTTCCGTTCATGATCACTTGGAATTTTCGATCATTTTATTCAAGAGCCTTCCAAGTTTTTTTACAGGGAATCACATGCAGAAACTTAGGATACCTCCTCTCCAGACTGTATCATAGGCAGCTGTTATATCTATGAATACAGCCGTGGTTTTAAGAAATTCCTGGTATCCTGATTCAATGAATGTTGTCAGCCTTATCACTTGGTCCGTGCAGCTTCTACCTGGTCTAAATCCTGTTGATGAGAAACTCATTGTGAACTCCATCAAATCCCGAGCCTTTCCTACTTTTAGGCTGAGAGTCGCTGCACATATCTCATCGATGTTAAATTCTCCAGAGGCTTTGACTGTTTTAATGCCTTTAGTTCTCGTTTTATCATTTTTGTATGCTGGCGATCTTGAGGAGCTCTTGACAGGTCAACTATTAGAGTATCTATGTTGTTTGCTGTGACTGGTTTCGGGTAGCGGGTCGACTAGCACCAAGCTTCTTGAGTAGATTCCAGGCTTTACGGCTTGAGTGCTTAAAGTCAGTATTTGTGGTGGTCTCTATCCATTTTAGTTTTCGAGCCGCATTAAGAGAATTCAGAAGGTCATCAGCTATCTCTGGATCACGACAGGTTTCAAAAAATGTTAGAAGCAGAAATTATAGGTATACAGGGTGATTTAAACACTAGAAAAATAAAAACAGTCAATAGGGTGAAGAGGATTAATACTTATACAGGGCAGTTGCAACATCGAGTTGAATTATAGTTGTATAGGGTTATTCAGAAAATGATAGTCATAAAATATATGTTGGGTGGCCAATACACAGAAACATATACAGGGTGGTTGCAATATGGGGTGAATTAGAGTTTCACTCATGGAGAGTGGTCCAAGTAATGAAACAAATAAAAAAAATATATGTGGGTAATATAGAAAAAAATACAAATAAGAGAGGGGAGAATACGCAAAAAAAATCAATAAAATTGTACGTTAAATCAGAAAAAAAGAATATATGTCAAACAATTTTTATTTTAAGCCAGTTGAAGTCGGTTCTTTTTTTAAATTTAAATTATTTCTTTTCTTGAATCAGATCCTCCAGTACTTCTGACAACTGTTCTGTGTGTGGTTTTTGTCTGTTCTCTATTCCTAAAGATTCTATAGCTGCTTCAAGTAAGGTATTCTTCAAATGCCGATAAATTTCTTCAGAACAAAATAATGTTTTACTTCTCTTTAACAATCTCCTGCGACTTTGTTTAATTTTAACAGAGGCGGTGTTCCAGTTGGCTGTATTTCACAGCGCTTTACCCTGGTGGTGACCACTACACAGGTCTCCATTTATAGGTTAATTATTATTAGATAAGGAGTCGCTCTGTCATTTCAATAACATTCTATCCTTAATTATTCCATTCCACTGGGAAAGATAATAATATTCCATTATCATAACAATGGCCGTAATAATTTCCCGACCGATGTATTCTTGAAGGACGGTTTTCATTTTAGCAGAGCTCAGCAGTACGATTCTCGGTGCTCAACGAGTTGGGTTTGGAATTCAAATCGAATGTCTTTTCAGTAACTGCAAACGTATTTTACGGCACATCGATTCCTCCAGGAGACGAACCGACACACCGAGAAGCGGAAATCATATTTAAAGTCGTGCCTCTTATTGCTCGCCAGTAGATTATAGAGACGAATAGAGAAGCGGTAGATAATCCGAAGGAAAATTGCCAGAAAATCTTTCGTCAAGTTGTAGATCTCTCAAAAGAGATGGCGAGGGCTATGGCGAGCGGAATGAGATTATTTCAATTTTGATTGAAATTGAGTTCGGTGTTGGGAAGTTTCCCCTTTGGTGAGGACGTAGAGTCGGGAATTCGTTGAAGTATATGAACTTGTAATGTTTCCTTTGATGATTATTGTGTATACCGGTCTCATCTATGATCTCGTGTTCTAGGTATATCACAAAATGAATTTCTTCGCGTATAGTGATGTGTTTTTACTGTCTAGTTCATCGAAAATGAACCGAAAGGCATAGCAGTCAGGAAAATATGTCGAAAAAACCCTGAAGCAAGAAGATTTTGAACGGGGGTCAAGTGATACCTAATTGAAAAGCCTAAAGGTGCTGTTTTCTTTTTGAAAGTTTTCATCGGCATTCACAAAATATTTCCTATACAGAGTGGAACACAACAATAAAGTTTGATGAAGTAGTAAATGAGTACCCAATGAAGAGTTTTAGATTTTCTTGGCACAGACTTCAAAAATATACTAGATTGGTAGGTAATGAATTTGTACAGAATGAGCACCTTTTAATGTTTACATTTTTTACTTCCTGGGTAGGTACCTAACAACATTGAATGTGTTATTTATTTGCTAGAGTTGTATTTTGTTATAATTATTTTTAGCTTTTTAGTTATAGGTTGAAGTCAGTTATATATTTTTTAAATGTTTTATTTTCAACTTTTTAGTTTTTTTGAACTCAGGTAGTTTTCATTCTTTATTTTTTATTTTGTATGTATAACCTTAATAAACAGGACCAGGTAACATCAAAAGTCTCAACATTACACAATCATACATTCTCATTTAAAATGACAGGTAAATGTTTACGAACAAAATGTACTAGTACGGGTTGACTTAATAAGCCCAAAATATATTTATGCCTTATGGACCACTCCATGTAACCTTTTTTTCAACTTTTTTTGACAACTTTGCATAACATAGATAATTCCACTCCACCCTTTGTACCAACCATCTTGTACATACGACTGCTAACGGACAATCATAAATTTCTTAGCTGCCTTCTGTAAACTATAGGACGGAGTAGAATCCATCCCATATTTACGGAGTCAAATCCGTCCTATATTTCAACCATAGTATATAGCTCCTTGTGGGCTACCCCATAAATTATTTCTTTTTTAACATTTTATATTATCGCCCTGTGTAACATTAATTCCTCTCCACACTTTATGCAACTTCTTATGTGCTATAAAATAAATATTTTTTTAATCACACTGTATAAATAAAATTCAACTCCACCATATATTTTCAACCATCCTGTATATAATTTGTTTACGTCCACATCATATAACAGTTTTTTAATCACCCTATATAATTTTAATTTCAAATTTTTTTCAACATTTTTATACCACTAAACATCCACTCCACCCTACATTCCAACCATGCTGTATATACGGCTGCCTATGGACCAAGATCATTCTACTCCGTCCTATATTTCAATCATCACTTTACTTTATGATTTTGTTTGCTATAACTAAACACCCTGCGTATAATGTGTTCTCACTGAATTTTCCATTAGGCCGGGAAAATGTGACAACCAAAAGCACCGTCTTCGCAAAATGGAAAAATTTGCATTTAAATAGGTATTCGTCTGGTATACAAACAAAACGAGCTTGGTACTCATTGATTTAAGGAGCCGAAAATACTATGCTTTACTACCTATATGCTTGAGATGTACAGTGCCTAAAATTCCCGCACTATTATGTTGGAATTAAAATATTTATGAGAAAATGTCCGTTATGTCATTTCGATGAAATTTTTGATAAGAATTTTGGAATTTTCAGCGATTTTCCGCAAAACTGCAAGTTGCACGTCGCAGAAAAGTATATGAGATCACCTAGGGATCTTCCTTAATAGATTAAACGTTAAAAAACATCCATAAGGAGTTTTAGAAAAATCGACCAATACGTTAGGGATATTGGTCGATTTCCATGCATGCATGTGTTCATTCACAAATTTCATCACTTTACCAATAGAATTGTTTTCAAAAATTTGAAGTTTCACCAATCAGGATATATACTCTATTAAACAACACCATATTCATTCAAAACGGTTCACCACAGGAGAAGAAATCAGATAACATACATACAAAAAAAAAATACGCGACGAATTGATAACCTCCTCCTTTTTGGAAGTCGGTTAAAAATGGTTGAAAATAAATACATAACTTTTTACCTTAAATAACATGTCCTACTCCGTTTATCGACACGCAAATCAAAAGCGTCCTATTTAGGTTGGTGAAAAGAGTTTCCGGCCGGCATTTTTTTTAATTCAATTTTTTTACAAATTTCTCTTTAGATTTACAAAATCTTAACAAATCTACTTAAAAAATATTATGTTTGTTCCAAATCGATATATTCAATGATGCCGAGTAAACTGAGTTTGAAAATTACTCTGGTCTTTAAGTTATTATATCAAAAATTACAAAAATCTGTTTACCATAGCAGATAAAGGACTGACGTTGCCAAAACGCTTAACAATTTAAGCTATTGATAAACTGTCAATTGAGCTTTAAGTTCTAGTCACACCAGAAGTTTGGAACTCTATATTAGAAACACCCTGTATAAGAAGAAGTATAGAAGAAGCATATTGCTTTGAGTAAAGATACTGAAATTACATCATTTCACTACCAGACTTATTGCTTACTGTAGAGATACTGAACTTCCGTTACTACTCTATTAGCCTCCCATAGCTGTAAATCTTCCACAACTTGCAACAGAGTCGAAACGTTTCCTTAGGTACACACGAAACAAGTGTACGTTCCTATTCCATAAAGTTTACAACGTTATTTCGGCATCATGCGCTGCTTAACTGCCAGCAGCTCTATTTTTCCTCCGTGCCACGTACAAACTTTGGAATACGTCGAACAAATGTGCGGCGTCAACTTTGTCTCACTTCAGCATCAATATCCAGCTCTAAAAACTCCGACCTGAACATCCAGATAAACGAAAACCGAAATGGGGAGACGGGGCACGGAAGCGGCAAGAGGATGCCATAATATCTTCTGTGGAAAATATTATCCTGGAGTATTGGTGAAGGCAGATCACATGTTTGGATAATACATGACCGCTCGTAACCTACTTTATCGAGGTACACGCTCAAAGGTGATGCGGTGGCGTAGCTGTAGGACCAGAGGCGTATCGCGGAATTAAGTGGGAGTTTGGGTGAGTGGGTGATGCTTCTGCATGTGGGATTGAGCCCAGATTATCAGTGAGATTATCTGAAACATGTGTGGAAATTGGTTTTTCTCTTGTTAATAACTCCTGCCAGTCTACAGAGGAGTTTTGTTAAAGATGCTATTGTGCTGTTCGTGGGTAGCTTGTTTCTGGTTTCGTTCTTATTGATGTAGCTTTTGTTAAAGATTGTTGCACTTAGTTTTGGGCATGTTATAAATATTTGTGCAGATACAAAAAATAATTTGAAAATTGTATTTAAACTTTGAACAACTATTAGAGCACATCTGCAATAAATCTGATTTTTCTTCATAGTTTAAGCCATCTTGTGATGTTGATGATTTTCAGCTTATAAGTGTTCAGCTTAATAGAAGTTGCTTTGTTGGTTCTCTGTCCCTGATATTTTCAGAATTCTTTGATTTGACATTCTTCCAAACTGTTAGTTTGTACGTGCATTGTTTTCTAATTCCTTCGATCCTGTTTCTTTTAAAGTGAAGTTGGTGCCAACTTATTCAACGACTTCGAAAATATAAAATTGGCATTCTTCCAAAGTGTTAGTTAGTTAGTTTATTTTTGTACGTCCCACCGTACCATATCCTGGAGTTCGCATCCTCTTCTAATTTCTTCTATACTTTTTCGTTTAGAGTGAAGTCAGTGCCAAGCTAAACTGCGGCTTCAAAAATATACAAAAACAATATTTTTACTATTCTCCTTTTTTGGCATTCTTCTAAAGTGTTAGTGTCAAGTTTTTCAACTTGTACGTGCTCACCTTACCATGTCCTGTAAAAGAGAATCATTATAAGCATTTCAGATTTGAGATTATTTTCACATCATTAGTTCAGAAAGGGCTCTGATTAATTAGACAGAGCCGCATTATTAAGAATAACATACTATTAGCTATTCCTATTCAATAAGCATGAGTTCAATATCTTATTTTAGTAAACATGAATCAAATTTAATAACGTAAAAGGCAAGATATAAATTGAGATAAATTATAAGTAATTAATTAATATTCAATATATTGGTGAATGCGCCAGTCGTAAGCTAAAACTAAAATCACCAGAATTACTTATGTTGTAGTCTAGGATCCGGTATTAAGAAAATATACCCTCATCTGTTAATTAGATAAAATAATGTTTTATACGCTTATGTCAATGTTATGAATCAATAAAAACAAACCTGCCACCATAGGTCTGCTACAATTAATATTAATTAATTAATTAATAATTAATTTATTTATAATGTTCACCTATTCATGTAAACTGCAGGAAGCGACCATAAACTTTTAATATTTTATAATGTAAGCCTTGTTGTGATAGGCACCCGTCTCTGTGACTGCTGCAGGCAGTTTATGTCGCTTCCTGCAGTTTACCAGGTAACAGGTATAAAAATAAATTAATCTGTTAATTAATTTATTGAATTAAATCCCCTCAAATTCTAAACACGATGCTTGCAGTTGTATAAATCTGACAGAGAGATAAACAATTAAAAACAGAAAATTGTGTCAATAACCATCCTTCAGACTTGGATATAGTAATTCTGGTTTGTACTTACGACTTGGCGCATTACCGAATATTTGATAAAGTAATTTCTTATAATTTATCTCAAGTCTTCTTTTATTATTATAGATATTTTGATTCTATGTTGAACGTGAAAACCGAATATTTGACACTGATGCCTTATAATTAGGGTTTTTTGGGGCATAAAAAATTAATATGCTATCGTCAAGTTCCTGTCATATTGGGAGACGCGAATACTTATAATTCTTAGTTTTCCATCTTGAATGGTCTTTTCCTAATTGTGCCCGCCCTGTGTAGGCATGAAATGCAATAGAGACATAACTGAGGACCCAATGTTAACGCTAACTCGAAACAGTTGATGCAATTCTTCTCTTACTATTTCCAGAACTTTATGTAAGTTCAGGTGAATACCTGTATTTTTTTTTTTCAGAATTTTAGTGTGCTTTATAAGTGAATGCGGGTATCTTCTTTTGACAAAGTAAATATTCTTTATTAACATTTTAATCATAACTGTTATAAAAATATGGAAAAATTTTTGTTTTCGTCAAAGCTGTGAGCCTTTTCATATGAATCATTCTCCCAATAATCTGATGGGTGAATAGCATTTTAAGTTTTATATGCCATTTTTCTGTAATTTAATTGAATAAGTAGGGGTTGTCTCCTCTATTTTTCCAGCTATAGACTTCAAGACTCTATCCTCTAATATTTTCAGAAGCACTTGCAGAAAAGTTTGACTATTCTGCTTTTATCAGTTTTCGGTAAGTTTGCTCCATCAGATGTAGGTACAAACCGTCAATTATCTTATCCACCTCTGGGGATTGTGTTTGTTGAACACAATTTTGGTATTTAATTCTTTATCTCTTTTCAGATTGTTATATGAAATTATTGTTCTAGAATTTGGGGGATTTATTCAGCACTGGAAATAATTAACAGATGAGGAATTTTTTTTTATATTTTCAGACACCTGTAGCAGTCATAGAGACGGCTGCCCACAACAAGGCTTACATTATTAATGGTCCTTCTTGCAGTTTACATGAATAGGTGAACATTATAAATATAAATTATTAAAATTAATTAATATCTTTGTCCAGTAGACCTATGGTGGCAGGGAGTGATATTATAACATTGGGTATCCGTATATTTATATACGGAACCCTAAAAAAGTAATTTTGGTAATTCAGTTGCCGAATGGATCCAATATATTGAATACTATTTAATTCCTCTATTTATAGCGAGATATCGCCACATTATAAAAACATACATAAGAATTAACTCCTTCTTTTGATAGGTTAATATTAGTGTTTATAATTTTTTATTTTCCATTTAATTTCATAATTTGCTCCCCAAAATGAATATTAGGGGTTTCCCTCCTTATTTTTCTAGTAAAGTTCAGGTGAGGCGCTATACCTGTATTTTTTTCAAAATTTTACAACTTATGGTTTCGGAGATAAGGGGGGGATGAGTATTTTTTTAAATTTTTATTAATATTTTTTAATTAATTTTTAATTTATTTTAAAAATATCTATTTTTGGAAAAAATATATTTTTTTTTGGTTCATAATGAGCCCTTTCATTTGAATATAACATGATTGGTAAGAAACAATTTTAATTTTATATTTTTTATTTAATTCTGTAATTTGCCCCCCAAACTTAAAAGTAGGGGTTCCCTATTTTCTCAGTAAAAGAGATCTTCTCCTTCAAACTCTATCCCATTTTTTGAGAAACTTTACGTTTTATAGTTTCGAATAAGCCCAAGAGAGGGGTAAATTTTCGTATATTTTACGGTTAATACTTTTTCTAATTATTATTTTTTGTTAAATATGAAATGGAAAGATCTTCGTGATTCTCATTTGATATATTACGATGAGTTTGATATACATTTTTTATTTTTAAATTTTCAAATTCTATAATTTGCTCCCAAAATTAATATTAATGATTTCAATTATTTTACAAACTCCTGTAAAGTTCGCGCAAATCCTGATCGGGTCACCAAACTGTACATTGATACCAAATTTCAACTTTTATTCCGTGACATTCCAGTAGTTTAGGAGAAAGCAATTGCTGTGATGTGACAGAGGCAGAACCTCCTGAGTGTATATTTGCTCGAAAATCCTAGATGTCGGTTTTATCCGTATTCTACAAATAAGTAACGAAATTCAAGTAGATATAATTCGGAATTCCCTAAAAATAACCACTGGGCTACCACTATCTTTAACCTCCCTGGATCAGCTAATAATTGCTCAAGATAACCTTGTATTAAAATCCTCATTATAATAATTCCATCTCATTATATATTTCCACCACACTATATGCAACTGCTCATGGACCACAAGTAATATTTTTTAACATTTTTGAACCACCCGGTAAACCATTATGTATATGCCGCTGCCTATGAGCCACCGTATTTACTCTTTTCGTTTATGAAATTTTTAACTATCTTCTGTAACTTAATTCTACTCCGTTATTAATCATCATATATATGGAACTCTTCGGGGCTATTCTATAAATCATTTCCTTTTCTAACATTTTTTATCATCACCCTGTATATCTATAATTCCTCTCACCCTCTTCGAGGTGTCATTCTTTATGCATGTATGCAAGTTAATATACATAATATTCAACCGTTAATTTTATATAATTATTTTATTAGTTATAATTACTGTATATACAACTGTCGGAAACCTTCATCAGTTGCGCTTCCCACAAAGTACATGCTCTAAGTATATAACAGCATTGGTCCCTCTATTTATATTACGCAAGTTTTGAGTCTGGCGGCGGCATATTCTTGTTTGGCGTTGAATTATGGACGTAAATAATATTTATTATATTTCATTTAATGAATGAACCAATATTATAAATTAAAATTAGCATTCTGCACTGACATATAACTGAATTTAGAGACAGAGGAGAAAATGGTATATTGTTTTGTCTTTGCCTATTTATATATAGATATCGATACTAACTTTTCCAGACATCGAATAATTATTTATGTATACAGGAGTTTCAGGAAAATCTAGCTCACAAAGACTCCAGATCGGCAGTCGTACTATGATTAACGCCGTTTCCCTGTGGTTCCTAGGATAGAAATCACACGAAAAAATATTTTATTGCGAGATGAATTCCGACATCCAGGAGTTTCAGGAAAATCTAGCTCACATAGACTCCAAATCGGGAATCGTACTGTGTGTAACGCCGCTTCCCTAGTGATTCCTATGATAGAAATCTCGATTTGGAGTCTGTGTAAGCTAGATTTTCCTGAAACTCCTAAATGTCGGAATTCATTTCCCGATAAAATATTAATATATCGTTAAATTATGCTATTATTTGGTTGTTATTCTCAGTGTCTGCAGGTGTTTACTTGATGTAATCTCTTGTTTCGATAGGTTGGTAGTTTATGCAGTTTGTAATAACTTTTCTGAATGTTTTATATAGTTGGGAATGAGTGAGCGTAATGACATTCAGTCAAAAATCACTCTTAATTTTTTCATTCTCTCTCAAGTAGACACCGAAGTTAAAATTATAGTGTCAGGGTCTTCAGAGACCATGAATGTCCTTAATTGGTGAAAACTCGAAAGTAACTTTGGAGATTACATCTTATATGTGATTTTAGTTAAACATGTCATTTGGATCCTCTCTACTTGTGAGCGATCAAATGAACCGATACTGACTCCCATTGTAATAAAAATGACCTGGAATTCCGACCGTCTCATTTCCCCATTTGAACTTGTGATAAATGTTTTATTATCAATTCTTTCATTTCTTTTTGCGGATCCCTCTCCCTGCGCCACTGACCGTACATGCGCCGAGCTTCGGCAACCGACACATCGGATGCTGCTGTGTGTGGGTTGTCTGGAACAGCGAGCGCTCTAACAACAGGTTTATCACCTAAAGTCGAACCGTCCCAATTTCGCCTGTTGTGTCGGCCGCGAGGCAGGCAGGAGGTTTCGGGGGCGAGTTTTGCGTGTTCTTTAGATGATGCTCTAATTAAAGTCGTTCCGTGGACCGTCTGGATGACCAATTTCGGATGTCGGTGTAGATAATAATGGATAATTGTGGATGAGTGGAAACATTTCTCGGGGAAAAGTTGAATAGTGATACCGGCTAATGACTATCGTTTGTGTGTGTGTTATACTTCTAATTAAAAAGTGAACATAGCTTTTGAGTGAGGATGATTGGGGGAAAGGAAATTTTGGAAAGGTTTTAATTTTTGAATCGCACTGAGTTTTTAAAAGTTTAAGTAATATACAACAACCGGGGAATAGTTGGAATAGGCCAATAAATTTTGACAAATTAAATGCTTGTGGATGTTTCGTTTTTATTGACTGAAAACTTCATCAGTTCTTCTATTTACCAATTATTTGCCAAGGTGAAAATAAACAGCGCATATGGAAATCCTGAATGATAGATTTGACAACTAAGCTTTGGTAAAATATAACAATTTGAACTTATTTTGTTAAATGCATTTCCTGTTAAAGTTTTCAGTTGATAAGATCAAAACGCTGACAAGCTTTTAATACCCAATTTTATTGTACTGTTTAGAGTATTCTTTTGTTATGAGATACCTATAGTAAGGACAATAAAGGGTTCTAGAAATAGCAAATGTAATGTTTAAGCCCTTTTTTGGGAAATAAGACTACAAGTTACGAAATATTTCCAAAGGTTTTTCTAGTAAGTTCTTTAATAGTTTTAAAATATAAACTATAGGTACGTACTCCTCATTATTTTCCAAATTTCTTAGATTCTCACGGATTCTTCACGTCTCTTTTTCAGAAATCTTTTGGGTAACTGCTTTGGTTTTGTATTCTGTAATAGTAACAAAAACAATTTCTTAATCTTCCCTTGAGGGGGCTTGTGAGGGTTGTATACGCCACAAATCTATTATTTTCAATATTTCGCATTTTCACTAAAACCAATGCTGTAGAAAATGCAAAACCTTCTCCACCAAATGGGGAACTACTTTTATGTTTGTGGTTATTGCACTTGTTCGTCCTTCTGACACACTACTCTATCTGGCGTTTTTTTCCCTCTGTCTCTTGAGTCTAATGACTTATTAGTTTGCATTTTATGTTAATAACTGACACGTGTGAGTACCAATTCATGTTAAAATTCAGGTGATATGGTTTTTGACATAAGCGTCGGGTGTTTTTTTGGGACTTCGGTTTTTGTGGACAATTACAACTCATATTATATAGGGTGGCGCCAGTAAATAAAGTTGCAGGATCATCAACTATCATTTTTTTAAATGAATGAAACTATATTATGTGGTTTTTATTGGTTATATAATTTGAGGATCCTGCCCATTAGATATTTTAAGTATTTTTCCTATGAATTATATCTGAAAAAAACTTGCCCCGACATATACCGAACATTAACAGAATAATACCAACAAAAAATACAGTTTCTTTCTAAAGGGTTCAAGCGAATCAACTTCACCATTTTTTTAATTTTATTTTGAATATTGAATTCTAAGTATTTTTCGGTGAAAATTAACAGTGTTGGGTTTTTGAACCTATTTATTTACGTCTGGTTTTTATGATTGTTGGCGGTATTTTAATCGCATGAATCGAAACCCTTTTTTTAATGCTGGAGTTTTTAACACTTGTTTATTTCCATAGAAACTGTGCTATAATTTTACTTCAAATAAGTAGTTGTCAAGTGCAAAGTTGCAAAGTTTTAAAGTATGGCGCGTTTAACTGAAAAGCAGCGAATAGAAATTTTGACGATGGTAGGATATGGCGACAGAACTCGAACACAAGCTGAAGTTTGCGAATTGTTTAATATGAAGTACCGGGAGCGGCCGATAACACGATCGGTAGTTAGTAAAATAGAAAAAAAGTTTCTAGAATTTGGCCACGTAAGAGAGAATTACAAAACCAAACAACTTCCAGAAGATACACAATTAAATGTTTGCTCGATTTACAAGAAAATCCTCACAAATCCACTAGACAAATAGCCGGAGAACAGTCAATGAATAAATCATCTGTTCTAAAATACATGCATAGAAGTAAATGGGACCCATAAAAAGTTCATTTAGTTCAGAAACTTACTAAAGATGATTTGGACCGGACAGTAGAATTTTGCGAAATAATGATGGATAGTTGCAATGACAACCCGCATTTTTCAAATAAGATAGTTTTTTCCAACGAGGCAACATTTTGTTTAAATGGTTCAGTAAACAGGCAAAATTTTCGATCTTGGGCATTAGAATACCCACATTGGATTATGGAAAGTCATACACAGTTTTCCAAGAAAAGTTAACGTATGGGCCGGAATTGTGGGTACTTCAATTGTGGGTCCTTTTTTTATTGAGGGAATACTTAACTCAGAAAACTATTTAGACCTATTAGAAAATGACATAATACCCTGTTTAACAGAACTTTATCCGAATGGTGAAAACCCCAGGATACTGGCAGATTCGGTATGGTTTCAACAGGATGGAGCGCCCCCGCACTATTCCGTAATAGTGCGAGATTATCTTGACAATATTTTCCTAAATAGATGGATCGGAAGGAGAGGTAATATCGAATGGCCAGCTAGGTTTCCAGCTCTAAGCCCGTTAGATTTTTATCTTTGGGGTTACGTGCAATCGAAAGTCTACTTCAATAAGCCGGAAAATTTCGAGGAATTAAAGAATAGAATTAGGGACGAAATACAACGAATCCTGCTACAAACGCTAAATGAAGGGTTACGAGAATTTGAAAACTGTCTTAGGTATTGTCAGGAAGTTGATGGTCAACAATTTGAATATTTAATTTGATATGTTGATGTTTTTTTTCTTCAATTTTGAAAGAAATGTATTGTTTTAATAACTGTTAATTTTCGTTGTAGGACATTGTACATGAAAAATACTTAGAATTCAATGCAGAATTCAAAAATAAATTAAAAAAATGTTTCCATTTGAAAAAATGAAGTTGATGGTCGCAATTTATTTCTGGCCCACCCTGAATAAATGGGTTTATCATCACAAAAATCGCAGTACCAAAAAAAAAAAACAACACCTGAATTTTAAATGAATTTGTTCCTACCGACGTGTTCTCACAAATTCGAGTTCGGAGAAGTTGAAGTAGATATAAGCATCTTCAACTTAAATTTTGTTTACAGGCATCTGTTGGACAAGCCTGTTATATAAGATCATTAAATATCACTTTTTGATTGTTTACTAATAAATCTTTCCGAGAAAAATTGAAGTCCAATGAAATGAACATTCCAGAATTTCGTACACATAATAAAATTGATCAAAATCCAATTATTTCTAACCATTTCCCAGATAAAATGCCAGCGCTATTGCACAAACTCACAAACAACAACTTACACCATAATTAAAGGATCAACGTATCTACCTTAAGAATGTACGACGTAAATTGTAACCGCACCGTATTTTGGGGAATTAAAGGATAAAACTCTCGTTTTCTGCAGGGAATAATTAAGTTGATAGCTAGAGCTATATTGTATGTAGACGTCGAAATTTTAAAATGACATAATTAATGAATGTCGTTCTTCTATAGTAGATTACTCCTTTGACGCAAAGGATTCTATTTTCAAATCGATCTACGGGGATAGGTTTGTTAATTAACGTTTTAAAACAATAATTTATATTTAAAAGAGACCCGACTTCAACTGACTCAAAATAGAACCCCTTCTATTTTATTTGATTAAAAATACAAATCTATTGATTATTTTAGCGTAATCTTATCTTTTTCTCCTCTTTCTCCCTATGTCTAAGTTCCAATTTTTTTCTATATTTTCTATAAGTGTAACTCTATCTCACTCTATATTGCAACAACCCTATATATGGTTCTGTGTATTGCTCACCCATTATAACTTATTTGTCCGCTTATTAAAAAAGTCTTCCCAAATCGGCGGAAGAGAGACTATTTAGCGGCCAGACACATCTCCCGATTGAAATCGACTTGATTTTTTTTATGAGTTAATTTAAAATATAAGGAATACGTGATTTGGGCAGCAAAATTAGAAGATTTAAAAGTAAATATTTTATATTTAAAAATGAACCGACTTCAACTGGTTTAAAATAAAGACCGTTTAGAAACCGTGTGCAATCAATAACTCTCTCCCTCTCCCTCTAATTTATTTTTCTTCTGTATTATCCACATATTTTTTAACTTTTTTATTTGTTTCTGTAAGTGTAATTTTAATTCACCCTATATTGCAACCAGCCTGTATATGTGTCTGTGTATTGGTCACCCACTATAAATCATTTGTCTATCATTTTCTGAACCACCGTGTGCAACTATAATTCAAATCTACACATTATTGCAACAGCCCTGATGTCTTTAAAACCACCCTGTATAAGTATAAATCCTTTCCACAGTATTGACTGCGTCTATTTTTCTATTGGTTAGAATTATACCTATATACGTATAATTTTACTTCACTCCATATGTCAAGTATTCTATTTATGGAACTGCTCATGGTTTGTCCTATAATGAAGCACATTTTATATCCACCATTTATTTCAATCGCTTATAGCTTCTGAATAATATCTATAATAATTTATCTTAATTGCTTATGCTTACCACCCTGAATAACAATAATTTTACTCCACCCTGACTTCAACCACCTTGTATAAGCAACTACTTATATTCTTAGTATATAACGTTTTTACCAACCTTGTATATCTACAAGTCTACTCCATCTTATATTTCCACCATCCAGTATATTAAATGCTTCTAACATTAAGTATACTCCGCCCTATAACGCAAATATCTTTACGCATGTGCTTATATAACATTTTTTTACGTTTTTTGATCTACTCTATGTACCTATAGTTTTATTATACTCTTATTTCAACCACCTTGAATACCTCACTACTTATGTACCACCCAATACAACATTCTTTATCCACCCTATATAATTATAATTCAATTCCACCTTATAATTCAATCCACCCTATATATGCAACTACTTATGTACCACCCAATATCACATGTACGGACTAGTGTTGTGCCGTATCATTAAAATTGTAAATCCCCGGATACGGATCTGAATACGGATATTTAGTTCCAAGATCCGCGGATACGGATCCGGATACGGATCTTAACTTTTTTAGAGTACGCGGCCATAAATATTGCACATAAACCTTTGGAAAGAGACAATCTGTTATGGACAAAAGTTATTGACCTCTATAACCAAAGACATTAAACATTAATATGGTAAAAGATCCGCCAAAAACTAACGGATACGGATACGAATTTTTCTTCTCCCTCGGATATCCGCGGAAACGGATACGGATATCCGACACATCACTAGTACGGGCCCCCGCACACATACCTACCACTGTAAACCACCTAGAAAAGATCACCGGCAATACAATTTCTCATTTGGATACACTAATGGAATATTTTCTGCCTTTCACTCGGATGTAAGCCCCGTAAAACAACTTAGTTTTAAAAAAATTGACTTCAAATGTATCAAAATGAATCCGTTACATTGATGTTTAGCGTTATTCGCATATATTTTTCGATTTTTTTATATAAACGGTATGTTTTACGTTATAGAAAAATATACGGAATCAAGCTGGAATATATTTTTGTATATAATATATACAAATTGATTTAGCAGTTTTAGAGAAAACAGTGAAGATTCATTGAAAATCAATGTAATGTAGTTCCCTTAATTACTGTTTTTTCTGATTTCCTGGAAAACCGTAAATCTCACGTTATAGAAAATTGTATGGTACCTTTCTGTATTATTTCTTAATACAATGCAGTCACCATCCGTTTTTGAATAATCACTGAGCATACATAAAAAAAGATGGAGACGAATTGATAACCTCCTCCTTTTTGGAAGTCGGTTAAAAATGGAATATTTAGTCTCACTAGAATACCTACTCGAGTTCGCAATCTACCTACTTCCTAAGCCTCACTAGATAATTGAACTGAGTGTGAACTGAATTACGCCACTAAACATAAACTTATACATTTCAACATGTGCAAAATTAAATGACCCCAACACATTCGAACAGTTTGACCTACAAACTTCATGGATGGTATTGTAGGCTGTCAATTATGAACAGAGTGGTCATTTAATCGGTATCCGTACCAATCGCAAAGTTGCTAGAGGAAGTCATGCAATCCAAAAGTAAAGATTTCAAGCATTTCAGATCACTATCTGGATTTGTATCTCCTTTCTTCCTTATGTATTGCTGACTCGGACTCACAACAGCACCTTAACATATCCCAAGAAATGGAAGATGAGGAAAATAATATGGCGTTCTTGAGCATATGATACCACTGAGTGGTAGACACAAAGTCACCTAAGTCTGTTCGCAAACTAATTCTTTGGCGATTTATTGACATCGGTACTTCTGTGGAAACTTATGATGGATTAGGAAGAAGTTCCAACTCCTTATTGGCGATGCTGCGACTCCCATTTTTGTTGCAGAGACGATATGGTTCTTTTCCGATTGCAGTGTGAATGCGGTCAAGTTCAAGAAGATTTAGCAGTGAACAATTCCACATCTGTCCTAACAAATACAACAAGCTATATTCTTGATTTGCACGTCTTTCAGCATTCTTTTCGGTCGTCGTGGGAAAATATTCAAGGTCACTAGATAAGCGAGCTCTTTGATGTATGCCGTCCGTGACCACAAGCTTTTACCGGCACGCTATTGGTCAACGGCACGTGCCGTGTGACGTCATAAGCCACACCTGCATTGATGCGCTCTCATTGGTTAATTACCACGTGCTGAAAAGCGCCAGGCTCTTATTGGTCAATGGCCACGTGCTTTGGCAAATTCAAATGATCGCGCTTACGGAGCGCTATCATTTGTCACAAAATAATTACCGTGGCGCCATCTGTTGGCGGGTTTGATAGTTATATTACAAAAAAACATCGCCGTCATAGGGAATCCCTATTGTATTAGCTGTGGTGAAACACCAAGCTCAACGTGAAAACCTTCTTTATTGATGTTTTTGAAGAGAAGTCCGAAACGAAATTTGCTCGTGAATGTTTGGACACGTCCGGAATTGTTGTCGAAGAGTTCGTGGGGGGCGGGGCACATCCAGTCAGTTCTGAAACTCATGTGAGCGTCTTGAGACGATGAACTGTGGCAGAATGGTCCATATTGAGGTCTTCGGCCAAAGTTCTCGATTTCAAGCGTTCAACCTCTTCGGTGGCTGCCAAAAGTGTCTGTAAGTCGAAATTTGATAGTCGATCTCTTTGTCTTCTGTTGTTGAGTGATTTGTAATTCATGAATCATTTGGTTTTTGTCAACAAGTTTATTATTAGTTATAAGAAGAAACTCCTAAAGTTCTAGAAATATCTATTTATATTTCCAAAGTAGACTAATTATATGGTGTATTTTCCATGGAAGTTCAATAAGTTAGCTGTATATAGATACTAGGTATCCATAATAAGTAAGTAATGCGCACCCTACAAAAGATATGAGATTTATTAGTATTTGACATATACATATTGAATTAACAATATCCCAGAATACAGGTACCTAAAATCGAGTTCTCCAAATTCTGTTGCTATATGGATCTTATTTATATCGTGGTTGTTGAAATAATAAGAAAGCTTGAGCAGTACATGTTCACCCTAAGTTAATAATTGCACATGGTATGATCCAGTAGCCAACCAGATTGCCTGATTTGTTACTTAATGATTTCTGTTTGTGGCCTTATTTAAAATCTAAGACATATGGACTCGGTAGGATTAACATTTTGGATGAAAAAAATTCTAACTTTCTTGTAAATATTAGAGCTGTATAACCGCTTTATGTCAACGCCTTTTTTCTTCATCTAACATAGTCCTAGAATTTGGATTCCATCATCTCTTCGCTTAATCTCTTTTTTTTTTGTTAGCAAACTTTTGTTTGAAAGCCTCATAACGCCAAGTTAAAAAAATTGAGAAATTTTCTAGCTTTAGTTGATCTCAACGTTTGTGTCAAATTCACAAATTCTCCTTTAATATGTATTTGACTCCTAAATTGCTTTGATTTTTTACCTCGGATTCTAGATCTGGGATCAAAACTATGGGTCACATTTAAAAACAATTACTTATACATAAGGGTTTCATAATATTTCTTATAATCTAAGTAAATTATTTTTTAAGCCGATTCGATTATGTCTGTAATCTATTAGTCGATTATGCATATAACAAATTAATCGATCTATAATCGATTATTAATCGATTAAAATCTACTATGATTTATGAAGGTAGTTCTTTCCCATTTGATGTAAGATAACAATATTTTATCGCGAAATGAATTCCGATATCCAGGAGTTTCAGGAAGATCTACCTCACAGACTCCAAATCGGGAATCGTACTGTGTGTAACGCCGTTTTCCTGTGATTCACATGAAAAAGATCGTAGGTTTATTAAAAGGATACCAACTTTTCACCAACTATTATTCGAGAATTCAATCGTTGAGGGGAGCGCAACTGATGGAGGTTCTCAACTAGAAACAATATTTTATATTGTGTTCAATGGATTGAAAAATCTAGAAAAGTTAGTATCGCAAAATAAAAAGATATTTTTAAAAAACTACCTAAAATGACTTTGTAAATTGTAATTCTCACTGAAGTGTTGAACAATTCTTCATAAAATAAACAACACATGAAATTGAAATTTATTACAACAAGTACTGTGTATATTAATATAAAGTTAAAAATATTAATGTAATGTAATAATAATACAATAATTACAATTTTCATCTCGTGCCCCGTATCCAAGAAAATTCTTTACAGCATTGCACCGCTGGCTGGCTGTCCAATATTTTTACACCATTATAGCCAAAATCCAAGATTGACAAATTGAAGTGGAATTTATGAACTTTTACAATATCTCTGGTAAATCCCGATCGGACGAGTCTCGTTAATATGCTGGGATGTACAAAATATTCATCTAAATTGTTTAAATTTCAATTCTTCAAAAAGTACTTTTTCAATATTGTTCATCGTGAGCCCATATAAAACATAAATCAATAACTATTGTTTTGACTATGATTGATATTCCAGTGCTAATTAACAGAAAGTTATCAATTTTTGAAAAAAAAAAAACACTTTTGACCAGTTTTCCAATTTTCTCGATTAAAATGATTCAATCAGGATGCATAAAAGCTCATTAAGAAGGATTTCTGTTTCTCTACAATTCTTCTGTGGACAGCATTACGATTCCTTTATTACTTTTCATTATATAGTGAGGACGCGTCATTTAAAATTCAGGTGCTGTTTTTTTTTTGGAAAAACGCTCGGACACGTCGGACAAAATATTGTCAAGATAATCTCGCACTGTTCCTGAATAGTGCGGGGGTGCTGCATCCTGTTGAAACCATACCGATTCTGCCATTATATTCTGGTAAACTTCTGTTAAACAAGGTATTATGTCATTTTGTAATAGGTCTAAAGACTTTTCCGAGTTAAGTGTTCCCTCAATAAAAAAGGACCCACAATTCCGGCCCACATGTTAACTTTCTTGGAAAGCTGTGTATGACTTTTCATAATCCAATGTGGGTTCTCTGATGCCCAATAATGAAAATTTTGCCTGTTTACTGCATCATTTAAACAAAATGTTGCCTCGTCGGAAAAAACTATCTTACTTGAAAAGTGCGGGTTGGCATTGCATCTATCCATCATTATTTCGCAGAATCCTACTCTCCGGTCCAAATCATCTTTAGTAAGTTCCTGAACTAAATGAACTTTGTATGGGTGCCACTTATTTCTATGCAACCATTTTAGAATAGAAGATTTACTTATTGACTGTTCTGCGTCTATTTGTCTAGTGTATTTGTGAGGATTTTCTTGTAAATCGAGCAAAACATTTAATTGTCTCTTACGTGGCCAAATTCTAGAAACTTTTTTCTATTTTACTAACTACCGATCGTGTAAACAATTCGCAAATTTCAGCTTGCGTTCCAGTTCTGTCGCCTTATCCTACCATCGTCAAAATTTCTATTCGCTGCTTTTCAGTTAAACGCGCCATACTTTAGAACCTTGCATCTGCACTTGACAACTACTTATTTGAAGTAAAATTATAGTACAGTTTCTACGGAAATAAACAAGTGTGAAAAACTCCTGCATTAAAAAAAGGTTTCCATTCATGCGACTAAAATACCGCTAACAATCATACGTAAATAAACAGGTTAAACCCTCAAACACCTTATTTTTACTGGTGTTTTCTAAACTTTTGAAAAATACTTAGAATTCAATGCAGAATTCAAAAATAAAATGAAAAGCAAATGTTTCCAGTTGAAAAAATAGTCTGGAAAATTGGTGGGTCCATATATTTCTAAGAAAAAATTTAATTTTAATTGTAAATTCGATTAATTTTTTTAACAACTTCTGTCGTTTTGTTTTAATGTATTTGTGACAATAATTTACTTTCTTTGTCTTGTATGTAAGTATTCATACTATGTTTGCTGTATGTTTTATTTGAATTATATTTGTAGCTTTGGACTCGATAATGGGGTGTAACGAATAGAACCCGAAACTAGTCGTCGTTAATAAATTATTCAAAGATTGTGGATTTGGACCTTTATTTCCCTAGTACCATAATAAAAAACAAATGTTTCCATTTGAAAAAATGAAGTTGATGTTCGCAATTTATTTCCGGCCCACCCTGTATAAATGAGTTTATCATCACAAAAACCGTAGTCCAAAAAAAAAACCGACATATCCGAGAGTTTTTCCAAAAAACCAACACCTGAATTTTAAATGAATTTGTTCCAACCCACTTGACCTCACTGTATAAGCAGAAAACAAAAGAAAAACGTATTTTTTCTGGTTTTTATTATTTAAATGTTCTACAGGTTTACTTTTAAACCTTAGCAACTATTTTCTATAAACTGTTACTGAAGTGATGGTATAAACAAATTGCTGTTGAGTACCTATAAAGTTCGAAAATATTATAGAATTGGCTACTGGCGTCAAATATCAAACCTAATGGAGAGATTCATATTGTTCACTGATAATATCAAGCGATTTGCCTTTTTACAATGACAGGGTTGATATGTTAAACCACGATCAACAAAAACAAACCAATTGGTAGTATGGTAGAATATTTTGATAATCGTTTTGATTCTTCTAAAATTTATATCGATTACTAACGAAAAAGAGAAACAGGGAGAAAATGAGAGCCTCAGGTATATTTTGTAAGAAGCTTTCGCTTCCATCGTTCAGTCCCAAATGACTGCCTCTCTCTTTTTGCTTTATAAACTGATGTACAGTGCAACCCATTTTGGTTGAGATTGCCAGGTTACTGGGTTGTTATTGAAGATAGAGTCTTGCGGTTTTCACATACCTGTTCTACTTTTTTGTGAAACTCAGGATGGCCATATCAGATTTTGCATAAGTGTTTCCATTTATAAGATACAGGGCGATTTTGATAATTTATACTTTTTGGACCCCTTCTATATCTACGAAGTTATTAAAAATACTCTTGCGCTAAGAATTACGTCTAATAGAAAATTTTGCATAGCATCCAGTGGAGTACTCAATTTTTTTTTCCGAGTATGGTTTTGAAGATACTACACAACATTATATATTTTTAAATGGAACATCCTATATTTTATTATTTCATTGAATTCGTTATTTTTTTCCCTTTAAAATAATGTATAATACAATACACATGTTATTATTAGAAATGCTAAAAAACACTAAAAAGCTGAGTTTTTTGCTAGTAGGCCATGTAAAAACAGAACAAGTATTACAAATCAAATATCTATCTTAAAATTAATTTTGCACAATATTTATTACCTTATTGATTTAACTGTGTAAATTGTTGTCAATTTTCCCTAACACATAATTGGCAAACCTTTTCAATACGCCTGAGTGCATTTAAAATTATAACAGGTCGCCTTTGTAAATCCCGAAAAGCTGCCCCCCTTGCGGCACGAAGTTCTTCGCGACTGTTGTGTCTGTTGCTATATATTTAATTTTTCAAATAACCCCACAAAAAAAGTCCAATATAGATAAATCGGGTGATCTTGGAGGCCACCTTATTGGTCCATGTGTTCATATCCAACATCCTTGAAAATTATTTTCTAAAAAGCGCCCAATTAATCTAGAATTGTGGGCAGTAGCGACATCTTGTTGAAAGTGTATAGAATTGCGAAAGGCGAGGGGAACATCTTCCAATATTTCGGGTAATAAGTCTTCTAGGATTGTCAAGTACCTATTGGCGGTAAGGGTTCCTTCAAAAATGCGGTACTTTATTTTTGTCCTCAGTTTGAAACAGGCTACATTAAAACCAAATCGACCCTACTGTTGTCGCTCAAAAATTAAGTGCGGGTTCTCATCATACCAGGATCTTGTATTCTGCCTGTTAAATATACCGGCACTGCTTATATGAGATTCGTCTGACCAAATAACTTTCTCCCCTAAACGTTGTTTGTGGCATATTCTTGATAACTTTTATGTTTTTTGGGGAATAACACCACAATAGAAATAAAACTACTTATATTGCAGGAATACCAAACGTTTCAAAGTCTATTCTGACTTCGTTGTCAATGGCTTTATATTTATTGATGTGATTGCAAAATGAAAAAACATAAAAGTTATCAAATAACTTTCCTTACAAAATCATTGTCCCTTCGGGTTTGGTCTAAAAACCAATTGCAAAAATTTAACCGTCTTGCTGCATCACCAGGATATAAGTGTTGGGCAATATTGACTTTGTAAGGTTTAAATTTATATTTTTTTAAAATTCTTTGGACCCGTGATTGAGAAACTCCAGTGTAATTTTCTAATTTCGCACAAGAAGTCTGGGGATAGGCATGAACGCTAGCTAACTTATTTCATTCATTTCTCGATTTTCTTTGTTATACACTTTTGATCGAGAATAGAATTAGAATATGCACCAAAACTTAATAAATTATTCTTTAGTCTAAATATAGTTGCTCGACTAGGTTGATGCCTCTCTGGATATCTGAAAGTTTTAAAAACGCGATTTCATGAAATGTCTTATGGTAAAATACTCGCACTTTATACCTGTGGAAATATAGTTCTAAAGCTTCTTCAACATTCTTATAAGATTGATTTAAACATTGTATCATATCGTATTTTTCGTTATTTTGAAAAACGAATTCTCTTCCAGCCATTATCAATTATCAACCAGCAAACTCACGAATAATTATTTATATAATGATCTTGTAAACTCAAACACGATAAAACACAATAGTTACTAACAATGACAGCTTGATCAGATTGCGTTTTTTTCTCCAGCGCTCACTAGATAAAATATTGTTCCGAAAGGCGGAATTCTATAATAATTTTAAACGGATCCATGCGAGATGGAAAGGTTTGTCAATTATGTGTTAGGGAAAATGGACAACAATTTGAACAGTTAAATTAATGACGTCCAAAATTAATTTTAAAATAGATATTTGATTTGTAATACTTGTTCTGTTTGTCATACATAATGAAGGATGTATAACTATTTATTAGTTGCTTTTAGGTACATAAATTTCGTGTTTCATGTTATTGAATTATTGTTAACATTATTTTTCTTTGCTGATAAACTCCTATAAAAAATCTTAAATGGAATTATTTGTTTGGTTCTCTTTTTAAATGGAAAATACATGGCCTCCTAGCAAAAAACTCAGCTTTTTAGTGTTTTTTAGCATTTCTAATAATACTATATGTATTGTATTATATATTATTTTAAAGGGAAAAAAATAACGAATTCAATGAAATAATAAAATACAGGATGTTCCATTTTAAAAATATATAATGTTGTGTAGTATCTTCAAAACCATACTCGGAAAAAAAAATTGAGTACTCCACTGGATTCTATGCAAAATTTTCTATTAGACGTAGTTCTTAGCGCAAGAGTATTTCTAATAACTTCGTAGATATAGAAGGGGTCCAAAAAGTATAAATTATCAAAATCGCCCCGTATCTTATAAATGGAAACACTTATGCAAAATCTGATATGGCCATCCTGAGTTTCACAAAAAAGTAGGACAGGTATGTGAAAACCGCAAGACTCTATCTTCAATAACAACTGAGTAACCGGGCAATCTCAACCAAAATGGGATGCACTGTACAGTTTACATTTCTTTCAAGGAAACGACTAATTTCGTAAGGGTTGAAGATAAAAATTTTCTTATATAGTTTGTGGCAGACACATCTAGTTGATCTAGAGCATTTTTTAACACTCCATATAAGGATTCTGTCTCAGACAATCCCCAAATTCACTTACCCTGTTCGTAAATACATAACTTCCTTTTACCATCTTTTGAATTTTGTCCACCGTTATATCCTCAAATTCATTCATCATCTCTTTCATCTTCATAGCTTACTTTGTAATTTGTACTGCTGTCCTTTCTTGAAGGAGTTTCTAGAAATACTCTTCCAATTCCTCTGTTTTACTGACAAGCTGCACTTTCCTTGCATGCTTTGTTGAACCTAATAAGTAATTAAATTTAGGTTAATAGGAACGTTGCCTTATTAGAAACTGCCGTAGCAGTGATGGAAACTTCGCAGAACCCTTTGAAACTTTATAACGTAATCAGCGATAATTTCAAGAACTCTGTACAAAAGTAAAAGCCTTTCTACAATTTCCCTTAGCTTTAATAAAACCAACAATGAAGAAATGCGAATGAACTGAACCGTTTGAAAAAGAAAACGAGCGAATTAAACGTGATAGTGATGTTAAAAGAAGTGCTTTATTAAATCTAAGTGTTTCGTGCGACCTGATGCTTGACATAGGCGAACAAAAGAAAATTTCTTGGAACTAGCACACCTGAAATGTTCGTTTGGAGGCAGTGCGTCTCACTAGAGGGTAAGTTTGCTGGAACAAAGCAATTGCTTGAATAATTAAAACCATTTGTAGACGTGCCTAGCTGCTAACTCCGGCAGAACGCAAACTTTAAAATGAAAAATAAATACATGAGGATCGTATTTTCATTAAAGTTTTAGAGGTAAGATTTACTCGGTATACAGAGGGAGTGAGAGAAACCGGTAATCGAGTTAAATTGAATAAATTCTCGTGTGCAAACTAAGAATCCAGGTAGCCTAATTAGTCACTAATTTCTGTATGCTCTAGTTTGCCAAGTTATATAGTAGTTGTCAAAATCAACAGTACTGAAACTGCAAAGTGTATTTTGAGAGTTAGTAATGCATATGCTCAAAATGTGCACCATTTAGTCTTAATCAAGCAAAAATGAGCACCTCGAGATAAAAGTTAATGCTCCAGGGAAGTTGGTATTTTCAATTGCAGATAAATTCCACAGGTTTTAGATAAGATTTTGTTGAAGAATGTATACAGTGATGGGCAAATGTGTGGAACCAAGTAAATATCTCTAGAATTATTAGAGATATCAAAATGAAATTTGGAAGGTGGATACTGCAATAGATTGCCTATTTGTTTCAAAATTTTTGTACAATTTTGAACTTCCTGTTTTACCGAAAGTAATGTCGATTTTAAAATTTGCAATAAAACACCCTGTATAGTACTTTAGTTTCTGATGAAACATTTTATTGCGAACACAGAAATATCGGGTTTGATATTGTTTACTTCAGTATCTACCGAGATATTAACAGAAAAGTAACTAAGGAAAGGAAAAATTCGATGGTAGCTAAACTCGGTTCAGATTTCAATTACGCCCGATATAAACAAACCGCTCGGTAAGGATTTGTATTTCTATTGGCCAATCGGTGGCATTATACCGTCACAGCCAACAGCACTGCTTGTTCCATAGTGGAATACACGTGCGTTTGTTTAAATCAGGCGCAAATTAAATCTGAATCAAGTTTAGTAGTCCATGAAAATCATTGCAGAAGTGACAGTAGTTGTCAAAATAAGTTATTAGTTTTTTTTATTTGAATGTAAAAAGATTTGATAGTAAAATGGCCGAAATAAGTGAAAGAGAAAGAATAGAAATATTAATGATGATTGGGTATGGGGATCGGACGCATCAAGAAGTTTGTGGCCTTTTTAACATTTTTCATCCGAATACACAAATATCCCGTTCAGTAGTGACGAAAACTTTGCGAAGGTACGACAGAAGTGGAACAGTTAGCAATTTACCAAAAAGTAGACGGTTAAAAAGTACAAGTAATGAAGGTGTAGCTCAAAATGTTGCTATATCTTTGGAAGTAAATCCTCACTTATCCACTACCGACCTCTCCAATATGCATGGAATTAGCCGTCGTTCAGTAGGAAGGATATTAAGGCGAGAAAAATATGATCCATACAAAATTCGCCTCGTTCAAGAACTCTCCGAAGACGATTTAGACAGACGTTTGCAATTTTGTGAAACGATGATGGATATTTGTAACCGTGATAATAATTTTATAAGAAATGTGGTGTTTTCAGACGAGGCTACATTTTGTTTAAATGGTACGGATACAAGTTATTCCGGCATTGGAGGTAAATGGACAATTACCAAATAATATCTGGTTTCAGCAGGATGGAGCACCACCCCATTACGATAGCATTGTTCGAGATCATTTAGATAGGACATTTCATCACAGATGGATTGGAAGAAGGGGTACTTATGAATGGCCTGCACGAAGTCCGGACCTTAATCCACTAGACTATTTTCTGTGGGGTTACTTAAAGTCTAAGGTTTATGTTGATAATGAAATAATTTGCAAGAATTAGCTGCAAGAATAACTCAAGAAATCCAGAGAATTACACCAGAAGTAATAGCTAATGTTACTAGAGAATTTAAAAACCGACTTGCTTATTGTCAAGAAGTAACCGGTGCTCAGTTTGAACATCTAATACATTAAGTTTAGTTATGTTGAGTTTCAATGTTTTGAAAATCACTTAGATTTAGTTAATAATTATGATTATGTATTTCTTTAATGGATATTAGATTTTGCTTTCCTTAATTACTTTTCTGTTAATATCTCGGTAGGTATTGAAGTAAACAATATCAAAGCCGATATTTTTGTATTCGCAATAAAATGTTTCATCAGAAACTAAAATACTATACAGGGTGTTTCATTGCAAATTTTAAAATCGACATTACCTCCGGTAAAACAGGAAGTTCAAAATTGTAAAAAAATTTGGAAACAAACTAGTTACTCGAACCAGAAGCGAAAGCAGAAGGCTACGAGAATTATGCGAACCGACCTGAAGAGGGCAGATGTGACTCTGCCGAAACGTCGTCATTTTACCATCGATCCCGGCAGGGATCAGTTATCTACTACGCGGATGAATTCCCGGAAACCATCTAATACATTTAGTGCCCGCGAAAACTTAAAAACATATATATATATATATATATATATATATATATATATATCTGTGTGTGTGTTAGGTGGTTTCCGGGAATTCACCCGCGTAGTTGATAACTGATCCCTGCTGGTACCGATCGTAAAATGACGACGTTTCGGCAGAGTCACATCTACCCTTTTCAGCTCGGTTCGCATAATTCTCGTAGTCTTCTGCTTTCGCTTCTAGTTACTCGAATACTAAGATTTTCAGGAGAGCGCGCGCTGTTATAAATAGTCGCAGCTCGGCGCCTATCGGTTGGCACCGTGAACGGCTGCGTGTGTTTGGCCCTTGGCACTCAGTGGCCACGTCTCCAACTTGCTGATTGGTTATTTCCGGTTGAGTTGTTATAGGACTTACACCGGAAGAAAACTTCGACCACATAACTCCATCCGTGAAAACTGCCGAGATCGATGGTAAAATGACGACGTTACGGCATAATCACATCTGCCCTCTTCCGGTTGGTTCACATAATTCTCGAAGCCTTCTGCTTACGCTTCTACTAGAAGAACTAGAAGTGTATTTTACCATTAGAAGAACGTTTCGACTACAATTTTCTGCCCATCCTCAGAGTAAAAAGTTTACAATACCTTACCAAATGCAAATAGCTAACAATTTGTTGCATTTGATATGCAAAATAAGTGTTACATTGGAAAAGGAAACAAATTGTTTGAAACGTTTTTTATGAATACCTTTATTTTTGAAACTCATATGAATAGATTTCGCATTATTTTATGTTGGCCAGTGACAGTTGAATTGAAAACGTATGGGCATCCATTTTCTGTCAGAACAATCACCGTTGATGATTTACGAATTGATAAATTGCCAGCAGCGATTTAAATGATCGCCATATCTGACAGGGATAAAATGGATGATAAATTCGAAATTGGAAAGTGTATCTTTTCCAATTTCGTCATGCATAGCTAATATCCTCGTTCGCGTATGTATGGAAAAACGTGAAATGGACCCATAAGTGCCAAAAATACATTTTTTTTCATGAAACATTTAATCATAGTAATTACACTGATCAACAACATAGCGTCGTTTTTTGTTACAGGTAATACAATGCCAGATTGTTGTAATGTGAAACTTGAATACTTTTTCACCATTAATTTTGATTTGAAATAAACATTTAAAATGAATAACTGAAAAGAACAATACAGATTAAACAATACAAAAATAAAACATTTAAAAAATATATAACCGACTTCTACCTATAACTAAAAAGCTAAAAATAATTATAACAAAATACAACTCTAGCAAATAAATAACACATTCAATGTTGTTAGGTACCTACCTAGGAAGTAAAAAATGTAAACATTAAAAGGTGCTCATTCTGCACAAATTAATTACCTACCAATCTAGTATATTTTGAAGCCGGTGCCAAGCAAATCTAAAATCCTTCTTTGCGCACTTACCTACTAATTCATTAAACTTGATTGCTGCTTGGCATCGACTTCAAAAATATATAGATTGGTAGGTAATTAATTTGTACAGAATGAGCACCTTTTAATGTTTACATTTTTTACTTCCTGGGTAGGTACCTAACAACATTGAAGGTGTTATTTATTTGCTAGAGTTGTATTTTGTTATAATTATTTTTAGGTTTTTAGTTATAGGTAGAAGTCGGTTATATATTTTTTAAAAATGTTTTATTTTCAACTTTTTAGTTTTTTTAACTCAGGTAGTTTTCATTCTTTATTTTTTATTCTGTATCTATAACCTTAATAGACAGAACCGGGTAACATCGAAAGCCACAACATTACACAATTATACTTTCTCATTTAAATTGACAGGTAAATCTTTACGAACAAAATGTATTAGTACGCGTTGACTAAATAAGCCCAAAATATATTTTTGCCTTATGGACTATGCCATGTAACCTTTTTTCAACTTTTTTTGACAACCCTGTATAACTATAGATAATTCCACTCCAACCTATGTACCAACCATCCTGTACATACGACTGCCCACGGACAAGCATAAATTTGTTAGCTGCCTTCTGTAAACTATAGGACGGAGTAGAATCCATCTCACATTTACGGAGTCAAATCCGACCTATATTTCAACCATAGTATACAACTCCTTGTGGGCTACCCTACCCCATAAATTATTTCATTTTTAACAGTTTATACTATCGCCCTGTGTAACATTAATTCCTCTCCACACTTTATGCAACTTCTTATGGGCTATTAAAGAAATATTTTTTTAATCACACTGTATAAATATAATTCAACTCCAGCATATATTTTAACCATCCTGTATGATTAGTTTACGTCCACATCATATAACAGTTATTTAATCACCCTATATAATTTTAATTTCACATTTTTCCCACCATTTTTATACCACCAAATGTCTAGTTCACCCTATATTCCAACCATCCTGTATATACGGCTGCCTACGGACCACTATCAATCTAGTCCGTCCTATATTTCAATCTTCATATAAATGCAACTCCTTTTTACTTTGTGATTTTGTTTGCTATAACTAAACACCCTCTGTATAAACGCACCAATTAGCATGTTAGAGTTTGACATGTGTTGTCACTGAATTTTCTATTAGGCCGGAAGAATGTGACAACCAAAAGCACCGTCTTCGCAAAATGGTAAAATTTGCATTTAAGTAGGTATTTGCCTGGTATACAAACAAAAAGAGCTTGGTACTCAAAGATGCTTGAGATGTACATAGAAAATTTTCAAATTAGCAATTAAAACTTCCAGTGCCTATAATTACCGCACTATTACGTTGGAATTAAAATATTTATGAGGAAATGTCCGTTATGTCATTGGGATGAAATTTTTGATAGGAATTTTGTAATTTTCACCTAAGGATCTTCCTTAATAGATTAAACGTTAAAAAACTATACACATCCATAAGGAGATATCGAAAAATCGACCAAAATATTAGGGATATTGGTCGATTTCCATGCACGCATGTGTTCATTCACAAATTTGATCACTTTACCAATAAATTCTTTTCCAAAATTTGAAGTTTCACCAATCCGGATATATACTCTATTAAACAAGACCATATTCAGTCAAAGCGGTGCACCATAACAGAAGAAAAAGCGAAAAAAAAATACGCGACGAATTGATAACCTCCTTCTTTTTGGAAGTCGGTTAAAAATAAATGTAGTTGATTAAAACAATTTTTGAATAATTGCTACATAAGAATACTAACAAATTCGCAACTCATTTTTCTCTATACGTTTTAAGCTTTATCCCCCTCTTTGGCAAGTCGTTTATTTTCTTGTTTACACAAACAAGATAGGCGATTTTGAAACTTATACGAGTAGTATAGTACTTTGGCAGTTTGGTGACAGCCACACTCTCTATTTTTTTTTAAAACAAGAAGGGGTTCATGTGACACCCTATTTGAAAGGTTCCAAAATCAGAATTGAAAATATATATAGTAATACCATGTGTCTCAGACAAAAACAACTAACATATGCGCATCGAAAGGGTGTTCCAATTTGAAGTTAATTTTTAAATTTGCCGCCATTTGGAACTTTAAGGTCCCAAGCACGTTCACAAATTTTCTAAATGTTTGAATAAACGAATACAAAAATAACATTAAAAACGACAATTTGAAAAATCCAAAATTCAGTTATATTACACAAAGAAGAACACAACACCAAAAGAAAACTAAAAGAGTCTGCTTTAATTTTGTTAAATGAAAACAATTGTATCGCTACTACCTTCGTAGAATTCAGTCGTTCCTGGTTGCCGATGATTAAGGAAGAAATTGCTAATGGTCATGTCCTTGGGAACAACCCAATATCGAAATAATTCATAAGGTTTTTCCTAAGTTTCCACTTATGATTTTAATGGGATCACTGAATCAACAAAATTCTTTGGTCGCATTTTTGGCGAATGCAAACAAAGTCGCACCTAGGAGCGCCACATAAAATTCTAAAGATCTTCCTTTTAAATTCTTCCAATTTGAAAGGAACTTTATGATTATATGATCTTTAGAAGTTTCTGTGCTACCCTGTATATTAAAATATTTAAAAATTCTCTTAGTTACGTCAGAAATCAAATAATACATATTGTCAAATATTTTAATTTTACATCTTAGAATTGTGCCTTTTTTTATCCATAGTTTCTTAAACATTGACAACGGGGTCTGACCTAGACCCCGAAACGTTTGGAATATACAGCAATTTCCTTTAAAGTGTGGTGTTATTTCCCAATAAACACTTAGACATTGAAGAATATGCCACAAATATCATTCAGAAAACAGTTAATTGACCCCCTAGATCTTGCGACCTAACACCTCTAGATTTTTTCTCATGGAGCTATTTAAAAGAAAAGGTCTATGCCAACGATCCACAAACAATTGGTGACCTAAAGGAGAACATTATTGACTGTTTTCAAGTAATTGAACCGCAGTTATGCCAGAAAGTTATCGAAAATTTTGGCAAAAGATTAGAAGCTTCTCGTACAGCAGCAGGTGGTCACTTACAAGTATTGTTTTCCAGTACTAAACCGAAACAATGGTACTATAATTTGAAACAAAAGATTTGATTATTCGCAAATAATTTGTGTATTTTATTAAAAATTAACCTCAAATGTTTTTGAGAATACAGGTATATGAGCTATCGGACGATAGTTTTCTGGGCTTTTTTTATTCCGTGTTTTATAAATAGGAATAATCTTATTGATTTTTAAGATATCAAGAAATTGTCCGTGACTAAAACTTAAATGTATGTGAAGATTGGTCATTATTTACGGTTCAGGATCGCCCTGTGATATTATAATGTTGCAGCGGCCTCGACCAATAATACTAGTTGTAAAGACTATCTGTTTATTTCTACTGATTTTTTGGTTACACTATGCTAACTACATCTAATCATTACTATGCTACATTTTGAACTGTCGACTGATGGTTCGCGATTGACATCAATTATCGAAGTGTGCCATCAGTCGATTGTTTTGCTATTTCAACTATTTGGTGTACGTGATAATTTTTGTAGACATGCTGAATTTAATGGGGTTACCTAGAATGGTTTATGATGATGTTATGCTAATAATTGTTTAATTAATTTCCTAAAAGTGTCATGAGGAATTTCCGTTACATTTACTATAAGTCAGGACTCTGGTCCAAGGAATGAAAACTTTCCCAAGGAGGAACTTTGAAGTTTCATCAAAGCCAGCAGACCTTTTTTATTTTTTAGTTGAGTAAGGAGATCAGCTCTGCTTCTGCGTAACGCAACATAAAAAGGCTAATTGTTATTAGTCTGAGAGGGTTAGGTAGTGTGGAATTAGGATTTTTAATTTGATACGCTACTTTGGCAGGTACTTCTTTTAAAATAATTATTAAAAACATTTAAAATAACTTGATTTTGGATTTTTTCCCATATATTAATCTACTTGTTATCCGGGTCTAGTCGTTTGCCTGTTATCTAGCTCTCTACCTTTGAGGTCTCTTTGCTAGGATTTTCGGCATTAATTATTCTACAATGCAAAATTTTTCTTTTAGTAATTCTTAATAGAGTTTCATGGGCTTTTTTAGCTGTTAATCAAGCTGTTAATTTAGGGTTTAATAATTTGGACTTATTTTTTTTTCATGCGAGACTTAATTGTACTACTACCTGATATAACCAGCTTGATTTTTTTATATGCTAAAATCTTGCAAGGCTGTTCCAATTTAAAGTGTCATCAATTCTTGTATTCACACTATGGTTCAACCCTTATATGTGATTTATGGCTAACACTATTGGTTTGACAACGACATATTTGACTGGACTGCTATAACTTTTACAAAGAATTACTCCAGTTATGTTTTCGGTAGGCTTATCGCTGTTCAAAGCCGCCCCAGCCTCATTCTGGCGGATCTTGACAAAACGGTCTTTCGGATAAACTCTAACTTGAATTATCATAATGGATTTTGTGATCTCAACGTGAACACCGGAGGCCCACACCTCAATATCCCAGGCCGTCTTATTACCCGAAAAGCAAACAAACTGGAGTGCTGGAAATTTACTCTCAACGCCGTAGATTGAATTTCAACGTTGGAACTTCGATAGGATCTGGAAAATTACTATTCGCCAGCCAGTGCGGTTTACTTTCCCGAAAATCTATGTATGAGTATGCTAATATTGTGGAGTCGAACGTTTTCATATCTACCAGTAGAATGTGCAAATGAAATTCCAGGACTTGATTCTTCAATATTCTCTTTTATAGGGGTGTACGTGATCGAGAAAGTAATTTGGAAATGTTTTCCCGATGGTTGTTGTGGGATAGTATAAAAGTTTGAACAGTCATAAGAGATGCGTTTTTATCGGGTTTGCTACACTGAGAAATATGTGTGTGTTTATTTAGCGTATTGTACAAAACTAGGCTATTAAATAATTTATAAGTTATCGAAAAAATATATACATAAATAGGCAAAGACAACACAGTTAGATGCCATTTTTTCCTCTGTCTGTCAACCGATTTTCTTTATACAGGGTGGGTTTTTTTTGATGATCAGTATGGGAATCTCGGAAACTTGTGGAGATAGAGCAATGGTTAAATTGGGAAAGATTTGCAGTTTTACTGGTCCAATTTATTGATACTTTCCGATTTTTGTAAAAAGTCATGGCAATATTCCATTTTATCACGAAAACTTGTCAATATCGACTGTCAGTTCAACACTACTAATGGAATTACTCTCAATTGAGGAAACGTCAAAGTGAAAACAATCTTTTAAATGGCTACCTACGTTAAAAGTGAAAATAAGAGAGAAAAGCATCTATAACTCCGTGATTTTTATGAATAACTATATCGAGTATTATATCGTTGAAAAGCTCTAAACATTTTTTGAGGTCATAGCCAACTATGGTTTCCATTCAAAAAAAGATAAGTTTGTGTCATATCTCGAAAACGAGAGCTGTCACGCAAACGAGGACATGACAATCATATTCGGGATGCAATTCCCTTCAATTTTGATATTTACACTTTTTTTATAAAATCAAGAACAAAGGAGCTAGAGGGATTTGACTAAATCGACAGAATTTCGTTTTTTCAAAATATCTAGTAAGGCATGACTTTTTACAAAAATCCGAAAGTGTCGTTAAATCGGGCCAGTAAAACTGCAATTCTTTCCCAATTTAACCACTGCTCTATCTCCGCTAGTTTCCGAGATCCTGTATAATAAAAAAAACATTATTTACTTCTATACTGTCAATGCCAAACAGATAACAATAATAGTGTCGCTAGACTGCTTGGAGAGAAAATCGTATGATAGATTGACTCTATTGTGAAAGAAGAATTAAATTAAACTAAATAAAACTTTATAAAAATATAACCGACTTCCACCTATAACTCAAAAGCTAAAAATAATTATAACAAAATACAACTCTAGTAAATAAATAACACATTCAATGTTGTTAGGTACCTACCCAGGAAGTAAAAACTGTAAACATTAAAAGGTGCTCATTCTGTACAAATTAATTACCTACAAATCTAATATATTTTTGAAGTCGGTGCCAAGTAAACCCAAAATCCCGCATTGCCTACTTATGTAGTACTTCATCAAGCTTGATTGTTGCTTGAATAAGCACCTTTTAATGTAAGCATTTAAAATAAGAAAGTTGGTATTGGCCACTGTTATATGACACACCTTATATATTTTTTTGTTGTTGAAAAAATGCGTATTTAAAAATACAAGTCGACCTATCCAAGCGTTTTTCCCAACACGTCCGCCTGTATTCGTTAACGAATTTTTATTCCATTTAGCTATTCCACACTGTATAAATATCCTAAATACAGTTCTGGAAAAAGGCAAAAATTAAATCAGGTGGCCGGGGAAGCCACTTCCTGTTGTTTGAATCACTTTCGTATCGCACTTTGTTGTTAAAAATAGAATTCATGGTCCTTTTATTGAAAATAAAACATCAATTCGTTTACTACTCTTTTTCGTGTAAACGGTTCATTTTATTTTTGTGTTCGTTTATTCGAACATATAGAAGTCTAGAGGTTTCTCCAATATAGAATTTATTACATTCACCAAAGCACATTAAAAAGTCAAGCAACAATAAAGTTTGATGAAGTAGCAGATGAGTACACAATGAAGGATTTTAAATTTTCTTGGCACCGACTTCAAAAATATAATAGATTGGTAGGTAATTAATTTGTACAGAATGAGGACCTTTTAATGTTTACATTTTTTACTTCCTGGGTAGGTACCTAACAACATTGAATGCGTTATTTATTTACTAGGGTTGTATTTTGTTATAATTATTTTTAGCTTTTTAGTTTGAGTTTGGGTTTACTCCTTTACTTTACTGTGTTTTTACATTTGTGACACACCAAAGGTTCCACAGCTTTTCCATTAGGTAGTTTTCATTCTTTATTTTTTATTTTGTATGTATAACCTTAATAGACAGGACCAGGTAACATCGAAAACCTCAACATTACACACTGATATATTTTCATTTAAACTGACAGGTAAATGTACTACTCGGCGTTGACTTAATAAGCCCAAAATATATTTATGCCTTATGGACCACGCCATGTAACCTTTATTCAACTTTTTTTAACAACTCTGCATAACTATAGATAATTCCACTCCACCCTATGTACCAACCATCCTGTACATACGACTGCCCACGGACAAGAATAAATTTGTTAGTGGCCTTATGTAAACTATAGGACGGATTAGAATCTATCCCATATTTACGGGACCAATATGTTAAGGATATTGGTCGATTTCCATGCTCGCATATGTTCATTCACAAATTTCATAACTTTACCACTAGAACTCTTTTCCCAAATTTGAAGTTTCGCCAATCCGGATATATACTCTATTAAACAAGACCATATTCATTCAAAACGGTGCACCACAGGAGAAGAAATCAGGTAACATACATACAAAAAAAAAAAGGAAAAAAAAATGCGACGAATTGATAACCTCCTCCTTTTTGGAAGTCGGTTAAAAATAAAATAAAAAAAAATGTTTCTGTTTGAAAAAATGAAGTTGATGGTCTCAATTTATTTCTGACCCACCCTATATAAAAATTTTTTATTTTTCATTTTGCAATTTACATCAATAAATATAAAGTCATTGACAACGAAGTCAGAAAAGACTGAAACGTTTGGTTTTCCTTAATTATACGTCGTTTTATTTCGATTGTGGTGTTATTGCCCAAAAAAAAAACATAAAAGTAATCAAGAAAATGCCACAAACAACGTTTAGAAGACAATTAAAAACCTATGGATCCTTCAGCAGCAGTGTGTGTAAATGTGGGTTCCCGTTAAAAAGCTTTCACTTTAATATGGGAACACTTCGGCATCCCCCAGAACAGGATCCAATATAAACGGTCGAAATTCCTTCAGCTGTTTTAGCTGATTCTAGGGTCAATATAAATAATGAGTTAGGCAACTGTTTTGTCTTATTACACTATTTAAGAGGAATTTTCAAACGACAATAAAAACTTATCGCCTCGATTAAGTCCACAATTAACTAATGACACAATTTTTTTCCGATCCAGTTTTTCATTACACATTCTTTGAGAGTTATTTTTAAACTTGTTGATCAATACATTGTATACATATATATTCCAACCGTCCTGTTTTCATCCTTGGTTTCAGCTCAGCGATTTTTATGTTCGCTGATCGATTTCACGGAAAAGTGGAGGATTTACATCTCGCAAAACACCCCTTCACCAAATGGAATGACTCTTCAGTTTGATTAAATTGAGTGAACGCGATGTCGTTAATGCAAAAGTGTTTGCAGCTGTTGCGAAATATTTGCCTTTGCAACACTTAATTTTATTTTCTGGCGCAGCTAATGGCTTATGGAGCTGTGGAGAGAATTTATTTAGAAGCGATTAATATTTGTAGAAGGATTCGTGAATAATGCCACGTGAATGACGAAAGTAAATTAAAATTCTTTCACAAATGGAGTCTAGAAACTGTAAATATCAATTAATTTCACAAATTGTCTAGCTCATAGTGTAATACGAGCAATCTGAATCTATATACAGGGTGTAAATGAATAAGTGCGAAAGATTTTATGACGAAAAGTTCTTACGAGTATACAGTGAGGACACGTGGGTTGGAACATATTCATTTAAAATTCAGGTGTTGTTTTTTAGGAATAACACTCGGACACGTCGGTTTTTTTTGGACTGCAGTTTTTCTGATGATAAACTCATTTATACAGGGTGGGCCAGAAATAAATTGGGACCATTAACTTCATTTTTTCAAATGGAAACATTTGTTTTTTATTTTATTTTTGATTTCTGCATTGAATTATAAGTATTTTTCATGTACAATGTCCTATCCTGAAAATTAACAATTATTAAAAAAATTACATTTCTTTCTAAAGTTAAGAAAATAACGTTAAAACTAAGTTGTTTGTTGGTTTGAACCCATTTATTTACGTCTGGTTTTTATGATTATTGGCGGTATTTTAGTAGCATGAACGGTAGTTAATAAAATAGAAAAAAAGTTTTTAGAATTTGGCCACGTAAGAGACAATTACAAAACCAAACACCTTCCGGAAGATACACAATTAACTGTTTTGTTCGATTTACAAGAAAATCCTCACAAATCCACTACACAAATAGCCGCAGAACAGTCAATAAGTAAATCTTCTGTTCTCTAAAATGCTTGCATAGAAATAAATGACAACCATACAAAGTTTATTTAGTTCAGAAATCTTAACAATAGGTTTGCTTCTATTAAATTTACACATGAACAGGAACAAAAGGGTACTCTACCATTTTTAGATGTATTAGTTTTAAGAAATGATAGTGATAAGTTGAGTTTGATGTATATAGGAAGGATACTAGCACATATAGATATTTACCTAATACGTCTTTTCACTGTCAACAACATAAAATGGCGGGGATTAATTTCCTTGTATATCGGTTGTTGACATTCCCTCTCAATAAAGAGAGGTTTGAAAATGAAAAGAAAACTATTAGAGAAATAGCTGCATGTAATGGTTATCCAACAGATATTATAGATAAATTAATTAGGAAGAAACGGCTTCGGTTACGAATAAAAGAAGTGTCAACTTTTCGAAATGAGTCACAAGAACAAAAATTTGTCTCGGTTCCGTACAGAGCGGATAAATCTAGTGTTGCACATTATGTTTTAGAACACAACCACTCTGTAGATTTATCTTCTTTGAAATTAGTTAAACAAGTAAATAATTATAGGGAACTGGACTCTTACGAAAGCATTACGATTTATAAAAATAATAAACTAATGAATTCAGATAAGGGTCCTATTCCTATTAGTAAGATAACACTTAGATAATATCTATCTATAGTTTAGTGGTAGGCATAAATTAGAGGAAATTGTAATTTCGATTTAGTTTGGGTTTACTCCTTGAAGATGACAACTTAGAGTTGTTGAAACGGTGTTGAGTGTTTAAAATAAAGGTTTGGTGTTAGGGTGCAAAACTGTGTTTTTGTAACACACCAAAGGTTCCACAGCTTTTCCATAATCTCATTGTACAAAATCTTTGCATTATCTGGGAAATCTGTTATTTAGAAATCAGGTGTTTGGGATTTACCCTTTGTACTGATTACTGTAAGTTGCAAATAGATGATTGCTTTGTTAAGTTTACCGCACCCTACATTTTCTGGTAAATTATGGGTACATGTTCAATTTGACTTGAGTATAATAATAAATCTCTTTGAAAAGCTTCAATCTATAGACCACCACCTTTTTAACTTGTTACTCAAATCCTAAATTATAAATTATACTTTTGATTTATTAACGATGAATTAATTGCTTTAGTATAATATTAAAATACCCTCTTTCCGATTTTCGTACAAAAGCCCCCGTCATTAATTCAACCCGCCATGGCCGTATTTTACTTAAAGCCCTTAAAAAACAAAAATTGATTAAATAAAAGTAAGGTCCATTAACTTCAGGAAATCTCCGTAAATTTACGCCTAAACACAAAATAGCGTGAGGCCGAATTTCAACCTTAATTAGGCTTATGGGCAATGTTCTCATTTGAATATTATAACGTGGTTATGTGGCGTAGGTTTAAGTCGGGAGGGTTTTTATTTTCTAACAAAATCTACCCCAAAAGCTTATCCGCCGTGTCACGAAAGGAACAGCGAATTTGAACAAGGTGTCGTGTGTGTGAGTTTTGCCGTTTCGTATAAATTAAGTTGTTGGAAATTGATTGAGAACGAAGGGCGAAGGTGAAGATTAACTGCTTCTCAAATGTTTTTCAGTGCATACTGATGATTGGATGGGAGTTTGTTATATAGCGATTTTATTTTGTTTTATTTATAGGTGTATATAATCGCCCGATTAATCTATAGAGGGTGATTTTTTGATGATCAGTATGGGGTCTCGGAAACTAGCGGAGATACAGCAATGGTTAAATTGGGAAAGATTTGCAGTTTTACTGGCCCGATTTAATGACACTTTCGGATTTTTGTAAAAAGTCATGGCTTACTAGATATTTTGAAAAAATTAAATTCTGTCGATTTAGTCAAATCCCTCTAGCTCCTTTGTTTTTGATTTTATAAAAAAGTGTAAATGTCAAAATTGAAGGGAATTGTATCCCGAACATGATTGTCATCTCCTCGTTTGCGTAACAGCTCTTGTTTTCGTAACAGCTCTTGTTTTCGAGATAAGGTATGACACAAACTTATCTTCATTTGAATGGAAATCATAGTTGGGTTAGACCTCAAAAAATCGGACATTTTTAGAGCTTTTCAATGATATAATACTCGATATAGTTATTCACAAAAATAACGGAGTTATGGATGCTTTTCTCACTTATTTTCACTTTTAACATAGGTAGCCATGAAAATATATTAGTAGTGCTGAACTGACAGTCGATATTAACAAGTTTTCGTAATAAAATGGAATATTCTAACGAAGAAAAACTGAATATGGTGGAATGTTATATCATATGCCATAAAAATTCATTTCGTGCAGCTGAGGAATATTTTCATAGATATTTTAATCTTCGTCAACCTGCTCTATGTACATTTAAGAGGCTTTACGATAGTTTACGCAGATATGGATGTTTTACTAAACCAGCAAAGGAACGTAATCAAATTAACGAAGAAGCACAAATAAATGTTTTGGCAATGGTAAATCAAAATCCATCTACATCAACTCGTGAGATTGCGGCAGAAGCTGGCACATCTCAACAAACTGTAGTTAAGGTACTGAGAGCGCACAAGTTCCACCCGTACAAACTTTCAGTTTCTCAAACTTTGCATGCTGGTGACGAACATCGACGTATTTTGTATTGTACATGGCTTAGAGACATGTGCCTTGACAATCCACAGTTTCCATTAAATGTGTTATGGTCAGATGAATTTAGATTTACTAACTGCAGTATGTTCAATAGACACAATGAGCATATCTGGGCTAAAGAAAACCCTTTCCATGTAGAACAAAGACGACCCCAGATAAAATTTGGTTTTAATGTTTGGTGTGGTCTCATACGGTCTAGTATTCTGGGGCCTTTTATCTATGACGAATGACTAACTGGGGAGCGCTACTTGCATTTCTTGCAATACACTTTTCAAGACATGATGCATAATTTGAATTTTGAGAACTCTAGAAATTGAGTAGTTCCAACCTGCTCATAACTCGTTATTAGTAAGACAACACTTTGATATTATCTATCCAAACTCTTGGATAGGAAGAAATGACCCAAGCGAATGGCCACCCCGGTCTTCCGATTTGGCAGTTATAGGGGTGCGCTAAAAAACAAAGTATACAAAAAAGTATGAGACAGTTGGAGACTAAAGGGAGGCGGTATTACAAGTAATTGAAGAAATTGATAGGCGGTCTGTGAGGAAAGCGGTAATGTCAATCTTAAAAAGATGCAATTTTTGTCTAAATAAGAATGGAGGACTTTTCGAAAATAAATTGTAACCATTATTATGTACTTTAATTTCTTAATTTAGTAAGTACCTACTTATTTAGTTTTTTCGTTATATCTGATATACCTAATAAAAAAAATGTTCAATGTTTTTTGGAATTTTTATTAATAAATCAATCTATTTCATGGCTAACTACGTTAAAAGTGAAAATAAGAGAGAAAAGCATCCAAAACTCCGTTATTTTTATGAATAACTATATCGAGTATTATATCGTTGAAAAGCTATAAAAATGTCCAATTTTTTGAGGTCATAGCCAAGGGACAAAGAAATAGAAACAGAGACAGCGAGATAACGAGAATCGGAAAGTATATTTTTTCGTAAGAAGGTTATGCTTCCCTAGTTCAGTCTGCAGCTGTTTTTTGTATTGTTTTCGTAATTTCACTGGTTTATTTGAACTTCAGTAGTCTCAAGTAAACGTGTCAAGAGTTTAGTCCTCATTAAATTGACCTAATAAATCATAAACTAATTTCAATTTTCCGTTTATCTTCGGCAACTCATCATGACAAGAAGCGTCTTTCCCACTTTCCTTTGCCATCCCTAAACTTCAACGAAAGATATATTAAACACTCTTGAATTGGGTCAATGTAATGGATATCCTCTAAAGTCAAATTTTGAATTACCCAGCTTTGAAGTCCCGTTTTTCCAGAAGGTTGGAATTCGCGAAATAACTTCTTCCAAAGTAATTATCACAACTAAAAAAGGAATTTTGTGTCTTCTTTAAACGTTTGCTTTTTGAAATCAACGTTTGAATTTTCGGGTTTTAAATTGAATTCGAGTGCAGTCAACCTTCGAAAAGTCGTCGATGAGAGAAGTTAAGCGCCGTGAAATGGAAAGTCGGTGGAAAGCTGGAATTTTTATTTGTGACAGTAGAGATAGAAAGCGGTAGTCACAGTTTAAAGGTGGGAAAGAGCACATTTAACGGTGAAGGTAGGCTTTGGAATAATAACGTTCAAAATTTTCTGGTGTGGCAAAAATGAAGGATTTTAGTAATTTTGATTAATATGGATTATGGGTACCTCTTTAACAAAAAATTTAATGAAATTTGTTTCAGAGTTGTTATTAAAATACCAATTTCGAAAAAACTAATTGTTTTTTTTTGTCAATTTCCTGATGGAATCTGAACAGACAAATTCGCGGCTCTTAAACACTTACTGTCTAAAAATATATCTATTGTAACAAGTGGTTTCTGTTATAACCACATAAACTTCTAGTTAATCTTCATGTCTGCAGCCTGATGACATTATTGTCACGGCAGCCATGTTTTTGTTAGTAGCACCGCTTAGTGACGTTATATTACTCTTGCCGCCATGTTGTTGGTAGTCCACGCTGATCTCTAAGGCGTACGTCAGCTGTCAGCCGCGAAAAATCTATGTCGTGGCGTCACACTCCCTGACATCCTGTCAACCAGCGAGAGCGACGATGGCCGCTGATATTTGATACTCGCGCCATCAATTACATGACCAATAATAGTGATTACGTCACACGCACATGTCGTGTCGCTGACCAATAGCATGTCCGCAAAAGGGTGTGGTCACTGACGGCAAACATCAAAGATCATATCCCATGACTAAATGAGCAAATATCGTCTCACCTTCTTTATTCGAGTACTATAAATCACAATAGGTTCAATATTTACAACAACAACAAAGACTAGTACTCCACAGCTGTGGATGTATCGATTCAAATCAACTCAACTCTACTCTGTCCGGGCCGTATTGCCGTCACCTTCTTATACCCTCGCTGCCTTCGAGATGCTCCTTTCTCTGTTCTGAAACGTTAATCGTTTATAATTTCTGCTTCCGGAATAACGTCGAACTCATTTCTTTATCATCAAATGATTTTCTGGAATCCCTTGTGCTTTTGTTCATTTGGCTGGTTTTTCTCGTTTATTAGTTTTTATTTAGGATGAATAGTTTTCGAAAGATTCTTATTTTGGCAGCATAAAATTAGCCTTCTTCTGGTGAGTCAAGGGCCAAAGGTAATCTCAGCTCTTTCCGGATAGTACTCTGGCTGGAGTCAGTCCTATGCTGAGTGATAGACCAACAAGAATGGGGGAATATGGTCATCCCATCACGTGAATTATTGTTGATGACGTAGGATAGATGTTTGCCTCAAGGTCCTGTTGAATCTTTCCACCATTCCGTCCGTTTTTGGATGTAAAGGTGTGGTTCTTGTTTTCTTGGTGCCTAGCATCGTACAGCATTTCTGGAATAAGTTACGTTAAGTTCCGCCCTTTGTCTGAATAATAAACTTGCTGAATAGGTGTTCCACTATCACCGTCGACACCATGGTTACTTCTTGATTGTGTATGGCATATACCTCAGGCCATTTGCTGAAATAATCTACAGAATGTATTTGTTTCCTCTCTTGGATTCGGGAAATCCACCGGCGACATCAATGGCAATTCTCTCAAATGGGACGCCCACATTGGATTGCTGTACTCTGCCCTTGATCGGTGTCATCAGGCCCTCACTGGCTGCAGAGGTATCATATTTCCGCACATGCTCTGACTGTCGTCTAATTTGATCCAAACTTTTATTCCTGCCAGGGATCTTCCGGTGATCACTTTGGCTAGGATTGCATGTATCTTTCGACATTCCATTCTCTACTCATAGAGAGTCCCATTAGGCCCACAATAGCTTCAGGACGCCCGAGTATCATTCTACCTCGCCCTATCGTGGCCTGGGTGCCCCTTTCTTCTTGAGTGATAGGATTGCTTCAATGTCTGGGTCGGCTATCTATTTTTGTATATTCTGCTCTGTTGATATCCAAGCGTCATTCACCTGTACAGGAACCTGTCGGATCGGTACTGGGGCTAGTGGTGATTACTCTGCAATTGGCACCTTATACTGACTGTTCCTGAGGATAGTATAGTTGCAATGGTCAACTCTGAGTGATGATCTGTCTGGTAACCTTACGCTGCAGTCACGTATGAAATGCCCTGTGTGTTTACAGTGATAACATACACTATTAGTTCTTCGTTTCTGCTTTGTCTCTATTATTTTGGTTAATCTTCCTGAAGGACCGGCTATGATTCTATTTGACTGCCTGAAACTGCTTGCACCCTTGGTTTGGACATGTTAGTGCTAGCCACTACTTCCAAAACACGCTACAGATCTTCAGTACTATTCTTTAATCCACTAATTCTCAGATTTTATTGAATTTCGACTGATAATACTTTGTCTAGTCAATTGGTCTGTTTACTTTCACTGTATTAAATGGCTAATGTCTGTTTCGAATTCTTGTAAACTTTCACCAGATTTGTGGGTTCTTCCACTCAGTTGCAGCAGGTATACTTAACTTAAAGTTTGGGTGTCATATTTTGTATCTATGACTACAATGATCTGGTCGAAATTACATTGTTCACACTGGAATTACAGGAATACACTGATGAAGTTCTAACGCTGGACTCTTTAGAGAAATTACTAGAAATGTAGACTTTTCTTGGCTAATCAAAGAGTTAATTGTAGCCACAGCTTCAAATTGTTGTTTGTAGATAAGCCAAGATGTAAGATATAAGATATTTGGTACTCTCGGTGTTGTGATATGTCCCTCTCTGTAAGTCTTGTTGCATTTTTCAGTGTGTCTACTCGAGTTTGGATAGTGCTAAATTCACATTGTACTTTTCTTTGAATTGAATTGATTTTTGATAACCTTAATTTTATCATTAATTGCTTTTATGTCTGATTCCATATCTGGTTAACTGCTTCGTTACCTTGCATTACCCATTGCATTAGTTGTTTTAATTGTTCCTTTTGCATCTTGGAATCATCTTGCCTCTTAATTCATCAACCTGTCATTATATTACCAGTTTAGCCCAAGCTGAGGGAAGCCTACAATCTAGAAAATCTCGTATCAAACTTGAAACATAAGAATAGTGATAGAAAATAATTAATCCAAGGTGGGATAATATTGTATCCAGTGGTCCAAAGACACCACTGTCGACTGTTCAGTTACTTGGTCATGGATTAGTGCAAGCAGCTGTCTATTTATTTATGCTACTAATATCAATGTTTCTCATTAGCCCACAAGAGGGAGAAGGAAGAGTGAAAGATAAATCAGTCAGTTGTATCCAAGGGTTGTCCAAAGAAACACCCTAAAATAAAATGGGTTTACGATATGAGAATGTACCCGACATATTCTGGCTCAAAAAAACTAACAACAGAAGAGCATGGCTACACTTATTATTAGGTGAAATGAAAACAGGCCTGGACCAATTTAGATCTTCTTAGATATAAGTTTTGAGAGGATTTTGTAAACGGGACACCTTTGTCACACTCGTACTTATTTTTAGTTTTGTTAGTTGATTTCTAGTTTGTTTGGGAGTCTCCTAGCAATAATGCCATATTTCAAGTTGTAACATTACGTAATTATAAGCTGCTGTATAGGTAAACTAAACGACCATTTCCCCACCCTTCAACATGTCAAATAAAGCAGACCGAAAATATTTACGGTAAAATTTTAGCAGTTGAGTTGTGGCTCTAAAATAAATTATCTTCAAACCCGTGAACGCCACCCCGTGGGCGAGACAGTGCTCAAATTGGGTTAATGGAAGGCATGCAGAATAATTTATTAAACTAGGACGGTAATGAATGCCCCGAAACACTATAATCTTTTCAAAGGAAATGTAATGAAAGTCTCCGGTGTCGCGTTTAATATTTTTGTACGGGGAAACTGATGCTGCTGGAAGCTAAAAGCTTCTAGGAAAAGGTGTCGCGTTGTTTCTTGAGGGGATAGTATGACTAGGATGAGAAAATTGACGTCTGTAGACATTCTTAATACCTAGAATAAGGACTTTGAAGTAAAATGTATTAACGTTCAGATTTCGTATTTTAGCTAATAATGGAAAAAATGGTTGATGAGGGCCCAGTCATCCCTTTTTTAAGGACGAATTGGCTGACAACAGCCTTTTTGCTAAATGTCCTTATACACCAGATTATATAGCAAAATTTAATTCATTTTCGGACATAATTTAAATAATAAAAACCCGCAGAAATACGAATTTCTTTTGTTTTTTTGCTTATATAATGAAAAGTAATGGAGGAATCGCATTGCCGTCTACAGGAAAGTTCTAGAGAATAAGAAATCCTTTTTAAAGAGTATTTATACATCCTGATTGGATCATTTTTTACCCAGTAAATTCAGAAAAGCTGATCAAAAGTGGATTTTATCAAAAAATTATAACTTTCTGGTAACTAATACTGTATATATTAGTCATCGTCAAAACGATAGTTAAAGATGTTTAGTTTATATGGGCTCACGATGGACACTATTGAATAAATAGTTTTTGAACAATTCGAATTTAAATAAATTTGAGAGCTATTTTGCACATCACATCGTATTAACGAGACTGGTACGATCGGGATATACTAAAGATAATTTGAAAGTTCATAAATTTCACTTCAATTTGTTTATCTTGGTTTTTCGCTATAATGCCGAGAAGTTGGTTTAAAATAACAGTAAACGTTGCATTAAATGGACAAATATGCGATATATATATATATGTATTTGATGGTTTCCGGGAATTCATCCGCATAGTTCGTTCGTAGTCGAATTCAGTATTCGAGTAACTAGAAGCGAAAGCAGAAGGCTACGAGAATTATGCGAACCGAGCTGAAGAGGGCAGATGTGACTCTGCCGAAACGTCGTCATTTTACCATCGATCCCGGCACGGATCAGTTATCAACTACGCGGATGAATTCCTGGAAACCATCTAATACATTTAGTGCCCGCGAAAACTTAAAAACAAATATATATATATATATATATATATATATATATATATATATATGTTGAAAACAAGTTGGCACGGGCGGAACTATCTGTAGCTCTCTTGATGGTCCGGGTGTTCGTCCGTTGAAAGTTTTGTCCCTGTAAAGGAACGGTCGCCTGGCGTTTCGCCAAAATCTCACTTGGCATTTTCATAAGGCTTTTCCTCTTCTTCCAACACGAAGGGTGGCTACAGGTTCGGACCTTTCCGGACTACTTCGTATCCGAGATCGTCGGCTAGGTCGTTCTCCGCTTGGTCTGCTCTCCGTGGCGTCTGAAGTGGAAGTGAGCTCCGATATGTGCGCGCCGCTATTTATGCTATCTCCCGAGTCCCCTCCTATTTCTTTGCCCCGCCTCCGATTGTGTCAATCAAATCAACAAGAACTACCAAGGCACGAAGAAGCCCAACAAGACCCCCAAAGGCAGCGACCACCCTTCCGTACATACAAGGAGTGACAGATCGGATCGGAAGAATCCTTAGGAAAAGCAACATCAGGACTTCCTACAAACCTCATAAGACGATAAAAAGCATTCTAGGCAATCCCAAAGACCAACGTTCACTAGAGCGTCACGGAGTCTACAAGATACCTTGCGACGGATGCGAGCAAGCATATGTAGGTCAAACAAACCGTAGGATCGAAGCGCACAAACTCAGCATACGAAACAAGACCACAACCTCGGCCCTGTTCCAACACCAACAGCAAACAGGACATAGAATCAACTTTGAGGGCTCTAAGCATCTGGCAACAGAAAACAACTTCAAAAGAAGAACAATTAGGGAAGCTATAGAAATTGAAAAGGAAGGAGAAATCAATAACCGTAACGAAGCTCTACACCTGCATCAAGCCTGGAAGAACATCTTACGGGAAAAGAAGAACAAATTAAAAGAGAGCGCAACAATACCACAACGTAGCATTCCGTCACTCGTAGCTAACTATCAGGACACCCACCCTTCTAACGAACATCTGCGGCCGCCATCGGTACAAACAGAACCACGTCATCGGTACAATTTGCGACAACGCAATGGTGTCACCCAATCAAAACAAACGGCACCGCCCCCTCAACACAATCGGAGGCGGGGCAAAGAAATAGGAGGGGACTCGGGAGATAGCATAAATAGCGGCGCGCACATATCGGAGCTCACTTCCACTTCAGACGCCACGGAGAGCAGACCAACCGGAGAACGACCTAGCCGACGATCTCGGATGCGAAGCAGTCCGGAAAGGTCCGAACCTGCAGCCACCCTTCGTGTTGGAAGAAGAGGAAAAGCCTTATGAAAATGCCAAGTGAGATTTTGGCGAAACGTCAGGCGACCGTTCCTTTACAGGGACAAAACTTTCAACGGACGAACACCCGGACCATCAAGAGAGCTATATATATATATATATATATATATATATATATATATATATATATATATATATATAACCTATCACTAGGAGGCAGATTAAGCTTCCAGCTGTTATTATAACCAAATTACGAATTTTTTAAAATCACTCACTTTCCATCGTTTTTTTCAGTGATTAAAATTTATAAACATTCATTTTGAAGATTTTTGGATTCTCTACAAATTTTCTATGGAATGCATTATGAACTATATGTTTTGGGGATTTTAGGGATCAAATAATTTACTTCTACGAGTTTGCTGTTAAAATTATGTCAGCTATCGAAAATCTCGATCTTCAAATTTAACGAAATGTATCAAATACATAAAGAAGTGTTCGAGAGGACATTCAATGGTGGGAAGCGCAAGCGCAACTGATGAAGGTTCTCGACCAGAAACAATATATATATATATATATATATATATATATATATATATGTTTTGCGTACAAAGGAATGACACCTCGAAGAGAGTATTCAATATCTCTGACAGGTGAAGTAACCTGACAATTTTATCGTGACATTCTGTCCTAGGAGTGACGGGAGAACAGCAATTACACGGAACGGCTCCAGATTCGGAACCTCTGTGTGCTAATTCTCTCGAAAATCCTAGATGTCGGTCTTACATCTCACGTCTTCAAATCTAGGATTTTCGTGGAAACTGACACACAGAGGTTCCGAATCTGGAGCCGTTCCGTGTAATTGCTGTTCTCCCGTAACTCCTAGGACAGAATGTCACGATAAAATTTTCAGGTTACTTCACCTGTCAGAGATTTTGAATACTCTCTTCGAGTGGTGCCAGTTTCCACGAAAATCCTAGACGTCGGTCTTACATCTCGTGTCTACAAATTTACTGCTATTTAGTAAATACATAAATAAATGTTCGAAAGGACATTCTTTTGAGGGAAGCGCAACTGATGAAAGCTCCCGACAATATATATCATATATATTGTCTTGCGTGTAAAAGAATGACACCTCGAAGAGTAGCTAAAAATGTGAAAAAAGTCAATAATGTCAAAAATCTTAAATATGTAAAAAATGTCACAGATGTCAAAAATGCCAATGTCAAAAATGTCAAAGATGTCAAAAATGACGATATCAAGAATATCAAAGATGTTATAATATTATGAGAAATGTGAAAAAGGTGAAAAATGTCAAGTGCAAAAATTGTCAAAAATGTCAAAAATTTCAAAAATGCCAAAATGTCTAATATCTATTAAGATTGTCAAATATGCCAAAAAAATCTAATATTTTGTGTCAAAAAGATCAAAAATGTTTAAAAAATGTCAAATATGTAAAAAATGTCAAAATATATATCAGAAATGTCAAACAGGTGAAAAATATCAAAAATGTCAGATGCCAAAAACGTCAAAAACATCAAGCATGTAAAAAATTACAAAAAAGTCCAAAATTTTAAGTATCATAAAGGTCAAAAATGTTAAAAATATCAAAAATGTCAGACATGTTAAAAATTTCAAGCATGTCAAAAATCCCATAAATGTCAAAAATTTAAAGTACCAAAAAGGTCAAAAATTTCAAAAGTATAAAAAATATGAAAAATACAGAAAATGTTATCATTCAGATTAAGTCTTGACATAAAATTGTCAGGTGCCAAATTACCCATGGCCTATTATCAATTTTTTTTCCAAATGCAATGTGTGGTCTTTATCTAAATGTGAATTCATAGTGAACTGGTTAGCAATTGTTAATGCAAGTCTGTCTTTACCCACCAAATACACCACTCATAACTCTCAGCAAACTAAATAGCATACTCTCTTCGAGGTGTCATTCCTTTGTACGCAAGACAATATATATTTTATATAAATATAATATATATTGTTTCTGGTCAGTGAACCTTCATCAGTTGCGCTTCCTACAATTGAATGTCCTCTCGAACACTTCTTTATGTATTTGATACATTTCGTTAAATTTGAAGACGCTGGATGTAACTTTTATGTTTTTTTGGGCAATAACACCACAATAGAAATAAAACGACGTATATTGCAGGAATGCCAAACGTTTCAAAGTCTTTTTTGACTTCGTTGTCAATGGCTTTATATTTATTGATGTAGATTGCAATAGATAGATGTAAGACCAACATCTAGGATTTTCGAGAGAATTAGCACACAGAAGTTCCGAATCTGGAGCCGTTCCGTGTAACTGCTGCTCTCTTTACTCCTAGGACAGAATGTCACCATAAAATTTTCAGGTTACTTTACCTGTCCTTTGTACGCAAGACAATATATATTTTATATAAATATAATATATTGTTTCTGGTCAGGGAACCTTCATCCGTTGCGCTTCCCACCATTGAATGTCCTCTTGAACACTTCTTTATGTATTTGATACATTTCGTTAAATTTTAAGACGCGAGATGTAAGACCGACATCTAGGAATGACACCTCGAAGAGAGTATTCAATATCTCTGACAGGTGAAGTAACCTGAAAATTTTATCTTGACATTCTGTCCTAGGAGTTAAGAGAGAACAGCAATTACACGGAACGGCTCCAGATTCGGAACCTCTGTGTGCTAATTCTCTCGAAAATCCTAGATGTTGGTCTTACATCTCGCGTCTACAAAACTAAATAGCGTTGAATAGAGAATAAATGTATTTTTTAAATGATGTATCACGAGACCAACCTTTCCATTTGACATTTACTACTTAAACGTTAATAGAAAGAGCGGGGCAATAAAAATCCTCATTGTAGACTTTCATATGTAACCTATTAACATCTATAGTTTTTATTGCTACAAACAAACTTTAACTTTAACATAATCGAACGATCGATTAGCCAAGTGTGTTTGTGAAAATGACCTCATGTCGTTAAGGGATACATTGGAAACTCATTCTCCTTAATTCGAAAACCTCTCCGACTTTTCCGCAAACACACACACACACACATTTTCGTGCGGCATTACACGTGTTCGTGTGTCCCAAATAGTAGGTCACTATGCCCGGCGTGGGGCTCTGCCCTGTGCTCATCATTAATTTGCCATGATTCCTCCTCGCCGAACTCCATTCAACATTATAGTCCATAAATTCCTGGGGGGTGTGTACCCTCTGTACCTACATTCGCGTGACATTGACGACCGGTTTATCGACTTTCCGGCAGAGGGCGGGCTGCATATCTTTTCTCGACGCAGGGAAAACAGAAGAAGGCCGCTCTAGTCATGCGGCGTGCGTTGCTGATTCTGGATGTTTTGTGAATTGCCGGGATTTTGGCGTTGCCGGTTCTTGTGATGATGTTCGGCGGCACGTTGTTGGAAAACTTTGTTTGGCCGGTGGAAAATGTCACATTTTGAACTTTGTGTGTCGTCAAATGTTTTTATGATGTTTTGTTCATGCATTGTTTCGTGACAGACTTATAAAATATGATGGTGTTTAGGGGCTGCATGTGTAAATACTTCATGGATTTTCTACGAATCTATAGTTTTTACTGTTGAATCAGTTGTTTTATTATTCGTAATGCGAAAATATCCAACTGTTTTTGTTTTGGGAACTTAGAAGACACCGAGCGTGATGTTTGAATGCTTTCCGTTTTAACACGAAACCACGTGTTGATTGTTTTGTTTTGTGGCTCATTTTATGACGATGCAAACAGATTGAACTGGGCAATTTTAAAAATCCGTGTTGATAAATACATTAAAAAAAAACAAAAACCGACTTCAAAAGAAAATTAACTAAAAAGCATGAAATAATATTTTGCTACAATTAAATACTTTTATGAAGTCGGTCCCAAGCGAAAGTGAAAATATTTTGTGAGGTACATTGATGAGTTGTACTTCGCAACTTCACTGTTCAAATTGGCACCGATTTCATAAAAAGTATTTAATTGTAGCAAAATATTATTTCATGGTTTTTAGTTAATTTTCTTTTGAAGTCGGTTTTTGTTTTTTTTAAATGTATTTATTTTACAATTTTCAGTGATGCAATGGCTGTAATTGCTAATGAGTTATCCTACAGCTGTAACATTCTATTAACATTTTTTTAACCATCCTTCATAACAATATTTGTACTCCGCCCTGTATGTCAGCTATCATTAATTTCCAACTGCTATGAGCTACCTTTTATAATTATTTTTTCTTGCTTTTTACTAACCATCCTGTATGCTATAATTACATCCGACGCTATATTTTAACCATTTTGCATAGCAAATCTTATGGATCTCCTAACATTTTAATAACTACCCTATATAATTTTATTTTTCAACACAAATTTATATTTATATGCGTGAAATTAATATGCAAATTCATAAGATTTTACTCATCCAAAAATCGCCTGCCTTGGCAATTTTATCACTTTGAAAACTTGAAATCTCCATGTGTAAAAATATAATGCTAGGAAAATATGAGGGAGGCATTAAATAGTTACTTGTTTGGAACATACAAATACAATTTGTATTGAAAAAATGATTACAAGAGCAGTTTCACTCTCAAATCACCCTGTTTTGAAAGAATTTTTACAAGACGAATCTCACTCTTACGTAGGTTACCAAATCACCCTGTATTGAACACCTTTAAATCACAAACCAGCTATCTTGATTGTCGCAAACTGTCAATAACTTTTTTAATTATTTAATATCTTTGCAAAACGATTTTCCCAAATATGAGACCCTAACCAATAGATTTCTATCCATTGAAACTTCTAAATAGGAAAATTTCATCTAAATCATTAGAGCCTTTTTTCAAGAACTAAATTACATATATACATATATATATATATATATATATATATATATATATATATATATATATATATATATAAACAAACCTTGTTCGTATTATAGTATTAGATTACTTATATTTAATAACAATTTTATATCTTAACAGAAATGAAGATACTTTAATTTGTAATCGAAAGAAAGTCCTCTTTGAAGACAAACCTTGTCTACAGTTAATAAAAATTGACATGGAATGATTACTGTTTATGTTTTAGACCATGTAAAATATCTGTTTGTGAAGAATATCTTTTGTCTCTTAAAATTATGAATGAAAAGAAATCGTTTGATTTATGAATACACACTGTATATTTATATTAACTGATACTTATTTTGATTAATTCATCTTATCTACAATTTACCCCAAGTTCCGAAAAGTTAATACCAGTAACTCTTTCAAATCTTATAATACCGGCGGCTCCACCAAGACATAGATTATAAGAAAATAGGTCAAAAGTTTTTCCCCATTCTATAAGAAACGATACAAGCTATGTTATTTGAAAAAAAAATCTGACCACTTTGAGATATCAAGGAACTAATCCAACCTCTTTTCAAATTGTCCCACGTTCCGAACAAAATTTTTCAAATTTTATAATAATCCGGCTCCTCCACCAAGGCATAGAGTATATGAGCATAAGTAAAAATAGTTTTTCCCCATTTTCTAAGAAACGGTAAAAGCTATTTTAATGAAAAAAATATGGGACCACTTCGCTATCCCCCCAAACAGGATACCGTAAAATGTTCGAAATTCCTCAAGCCGTTTCCGAGTAATCGGTGAACAAACATAAAAAAACATAGATACAGACGAATTGAGAACCTCCTTCTTTTTGAACTCGGTTAAAAATTTATTTTATAATTTCACCATTTGCTTTTTTATAAACAGTGTCAAATGTTTCAAAACAATGATTGTTCAGTTGTGTTTTTTGACGTTTGAGTAGTAGTTATTACTTATATACAGGGTGAATCTAAAATATGTGTTCTTGTATGTCATATAGAGGTGTAAATATCCGGTTTGAACTTAATTATACTTGATATCACAAAGTACCCCCAAAACAGTGAAATCCTCATTAAAATTGTAAGAATAATTCAAAATGTTTCAAGTAATTTTTATTTTTTTCAGGCCTGGTACAACACCAGTACTAATAATTAAAGTATTAAGATAAATTTCAATGAATTGTCTTCTCCGTAATGCAATTATATAGGGGTAGCCACTCTTTAAATTATTTTGTAAGTTTGCTTTGAATCTTGATGGTTTATGCAGTATCAATTACCGGTCAATTTAATTTTTAACCGATTTCCAAAAAGGAGGAGATTACCAATTCGTCGCGTTTTTTTTGTATGTATGTTACCTGATTTCTTCTCCTGTGGTGAACCGTTTTGTATGAATATGGTCTTGTTTAATAGAGTATATATGCGGATTGGTGAAACTTCAAATTTGGGAACAGAATTCTATTAGTAAAATGATGAAATTTGTGAATGAACACATGCGTGCATGGAAATCGACCAATATCCCTAACATATTTCATTTTTCGATAACTCCTTATGGATGTGTATAGTTTTTTAACGTTTAATCTATTAAGGAAGATCCTTAGGTGATCTCATATACTTTTCTGTGACTTGCAACTTGCAGTTTTGCAGAAAATCGCCGAAAATTCCAAAATTCTCATCAAAAATCGAAATGACATAACGGACATTTTCTCATAAATATTTTAATTCCAACATAATAGTGCGGGAATTTTAGGCACTGGAAGTTTTAATTGCGAATTTGAAAATTTTCTATGTACATCTCAAGCATATAGGTAGTAAAGCATAGTATTTTCGGCTCCTTAAATCAATGAGTACCAAGTTCGTTTTGTTTGTATATCAGGCAAATACCTATTTAAATGACAATTTTTCCATTTTGCGAAGACGGTGCTTTTGGTTGTCACATTCTCCCGGCCTAATAGAAAATTAAGTGACAACAAATGTCAAATTCTAAACTGTTCTATGGTACGTTTATACACAGGATGTTTAGTTACAGCAAACAAAATCACAAAGTAAAGTGATGGAAGGAGTTGCATTTATATGATGATTGAAATATAGGTGAGGCCCTTTAGCCGTATATACAGGATGATTGGAATATAGGGTGGAGTGGACGTTTGGTGGTATAAAAATGTTGGAAAATATGTGAAATTAAAATTATATAGGGTGATTAAAAAACGGTTATATGATATGGACGTAAACAAATCATATACAGGATGGTTGAAATATATGTTGAAGTTGAATTATATTTATACAGTGTGATTAAAAAAAATATTTATTTTATAGCCATAAGAAGTTGCATAAAGTGTGGAGAGGAATTAATGTTACACAGGGCGATAATATAAAATGTTAAATATTAAATAATTTATGGGGTTGCCCACAAGGAGTTATATACTATGGTTGAAATACAGGACGGATTTGAGTTCGTAAATATGGGATGGATTCAGCCGTATGTACAGGAGGGTTGGCACATAGGGTGGAGTGGAATTATCTATAGTTATACAGAATTGTCAAAAACAGTTTGAAGAAAGGTTACATGGCGTGGTCTATAAGGCATAAATATATTGTGGGCTTATTAGGTCAACGCGTACTAGTACAATTTGTTCGTAAACATTTACCTGTCAATTTAAATGAAAATGTATCATTGTGTAATGTTGAGGCTTTCGATGTTACCTGGTCCTGTCTATTAAGGTTATACATACAAAATAAAAAATGAAGAATGAAAACTACCTGAGTTCAAAAAAACCAAAAAGTTAAAAATAAAACATTTAAAAAAATATATAACCGACTTCCACCTATAACTAAAAAGCTAAAAATAATTATAACAAATTACAACTCTAGCAAATAAATAACACATTCAACGTTCTTAGGTACCTACCTAGGAAGTAAAAAATGTAAACATTAAAAGGTGCTCATTCTGTACAAATTAATTACCTACCAATCTAGTATATTTTGAAGCCGGTGCCAAGCAAATCTAAAATCCTTCATTATGTACTTCTCTACTAATTCATCAAACTTGATTGTTGCTTGGCACCGACTTTAAAAATATACTAGATTGGTAGGTAATTAATTTGTACAGAATGAGCACCTTTTAATGTTTACATTTTTTACTTCCTGAGTAGGTACCTAACAACATTGAATGTGTTATTTATTTGCTAGAGTTGTATTTTGTTATAATTATTTTTAGCTTTTTAGTTATAGGTGGAAGTCTGTTATATATATTTTTTAAAATGTTTTATAAATTTTAGGGTTCTAGGAACTCATTTTATTTTTGACGTTTTTTTTTTGCTTATTAGTATAGAGTTTATCGAATTCTAATATCAAAAAACATTTGCTGAACCCTCTCATAGCTCCAAGCCAAATTTGGACACAACAACGTTTGTCGGGTCCGCTAGTGTCTATTTATATTACGAGAAAACAAATATTATTTGTTCATTAATTTTCAATTTAAAATTTGTAATCGTATCTTATCGTTTAGTGTTAGTCCTGTCAAAAAATTTCAGGACAACATAAGTTACAAAATGAAATTACCATGTAACCTGTAACCTTTAAGCCAATAGAATAAGGTAAAAATGTAGGGCAAAAAGGGTAGCTACGCCTACACTAATTGGAGACGCATTTCGTTTATATTCAACTCCATTGTTCCTGTAGAAAATTTATAAAAATATTTTGAGGCATTATTATGCTGTAAAAATTGCTTATTGTGTAAATATAAGGTACAAGAAATTGAAATAAGATAAGCTTTTAAGAGCACCCGTTCTTTAATATGTTTTCTGAGACTTTCATATTAAAAATTTATTTTAATTGTAGACAAATGAAACAGTTTGTAACCATGATACTCACGCGTATTTAATGTATTTGAATTTCTGATTATATTTTTAATATTTCTTTGCCAAACAGTTTGAACATTAATCCTTCATTACTGATATTCCGAAAAATATTTAGAGATTTAATATGAAGAGTCATACTTAATTTGTGTTTGAGATTTTTGACCTTTTCATTTCATGATTTTTGACATGTTTTTTTTTCATTAGCATATACATATTTTTGATATTGACATTTTTAACATTTTTGACATTTGGGATATTTTTGACATTTTTAACATTTTTGACATTTATGACATGTGTGACATTATTGACATTTTCGAGTTTTGACATTTTTGATATTTTTGACAAACAACACGTTGCAACGAACGAGAATGGGTACTGACTATTATGGCATTAAATTTTTTACTGCACTGCCTGCAGAAATTAAAAATTGATACATATATCATTTTAAAGCAAGAGTGAAAAATTATCATTTAAAATACGCCCTTTATTCTTTTGAGAAGTACTTAGGAAGTCATTTCAATGTACAAATTTTTAATGTGTTTTGACTCTACAGTGTTGCCTTTATATTAGTAAATGGGACATTTTATTTTCTTACTATTTTAATAAAATTTTTTATAGTCTTTTGTATACTAATGTAATACATTTCATACTTGTGTACCTTCGACTTGTAAAAACACACGGTTGTAATACTTTACCAATAAATAAACTAAACTTAACATATTTGACATTTTTGCATATTTCCATATTTTTGACATTTTTGACATTTCTTACATTTATGACATTTTTGACGTTTTGACATTTTTAGCATATTTGACATTTTTGGCATTTTACACATTTTTAACAATTCTGGCATTTTTGACATTTGTGACATTTTTTAAACATTTTTGGCAGGTTTGATATTTTTGACTTCTTGAGATTATTAACATTTTCGACATTGTTGGCATTTTGGAGTTTTGACATTTCTGAGGTTTTTGACATTTTTGTCTCTCAATTTTTTTTATAAAGAATAATAATAATTTCTAATTGTCTTCTAAACGTTGTTTGTGGCATATTCTTGATTACTTTTATGTTTTTTTGGGCAATAACACCACAATAGAAATAAAACGACGTATATTGCAGGAATACCAAACGTTTCAAAGTCTATTCTGACTTCGTTGTCAGTGGCTTTATATTTATTAATGTAGATTGCAAAATGAAAATTTGATTTAGACATTTAAAATTGACATTAGAAAATTTGTTGTTTTTAATATACAGGTAGCACAAACAATTCTAAAGATCATGAATTATAGTTAATTATTAATGATAACCTCCTTTTGAACAACCCAAAATCGGGATAGTTCATAAGGTTTTTCCTAGGTTTTTCCTTATGACGTTAATGGGATCACTGAAACAATAGAATTCTTTGATCGCATTTTTGGCGAATGCGCTATCTTATAACAAAGTCGTACCTAGGAACGCCACTTATAAATTCTAAAGACGACTCTTTCAAATTCTTCTAATTTGAAAGCTGGTTAATTATAGTTCATGATCTTTAGAATTTTTTGTGCTACCTGTATATATAAAAACAACAAATTTTCTAATGTCAATTTTAAATGTCATAAATCAAATTTTCATTTTGCAATCTACATCAATAAATATAAAGCCATTGACAACGAAGTCAGAATAGACTTTGAAACGTTTGGTATTCCTGCAATATACCTCGTTTTATTTCTATTGTGGTGTTATTGACCAAAAAAACATAAAAGTAATAATAATTTCTCATTTTTTCGAATTAGTTTATTTATATACCTAAACCGGGATATAAACAAAGTTTTCCGACGTTTCGCCCACACTTATAAGGGGCTTTTTCAAGGATGAGACAAAAAACAAAACAAATGTTACTTACCTTGCGGATAATTCATTCATTTCATCTTTTTCTCACGAACATTTCAAAACTTCACTTTTTATTAAACTTGTCACAATGATGTAAAAATTCTAAATAAGCAATAGGTACGAAGAAATAATAATTGACCCCCGAAATTTTCAGGTAAAAGAAGGGTCGGAGGCACTTAATGGGATTATTTTATGATTGAAATGAAATTTCGTATACGTTCCTGGAATTTTATTAGTGGATAATGTAAGTGATTTATTTTGTGGAAATATTGATGCAACATTGCCAGATGGACGAAAGTTCAAAACCTTTGTCTCGGTTGAAATTCTTGGGATTTTTGGCGATTTCAACGGCCTCACGGAATTTTCTGGTGAAATAATACGGAGATTTGGCCACGAGAGAGGAGCTGTCGAAGAGGATTTGGTGGCCCGTTTCGTGATGATGTTCAGCTAGAGCAGAGTTTGAAAGCAGGCTGTTTTCAAACAACGTTTGTGCTCCCCCAAACGAGTGTTTATAGATCAACCTGTTTCACTGCCCCACACGAGCATGGAATGGAATAAACACCTTTAGATGAAAGAGGATTTTGTTTATCCTTTGGAGGGGGTAACATTTGTGAGATTTTGGATAGTGGTTTGTAGACTGTTTTCACCTAGTGCTTATGGAGAAGCTTCCCAATCAAAACAAAACTAATATCCTTCTAAATAAGCAGATACGAATGAATCCGAATATTGAAACTTTACACCATTTGGACGACTCTACACTGAAAATTCTGCTCTATTGAACTGCCCATATTCCTTCTTGGTTACACCGAACATGATATTTTTCTCACAAAACAACTCCATTTCACAAAATACAATCTCTGTAAACAATGTCTGGTAAAGAAAATGAAACTGAAAACCAATCCGAACCAGCAGAAACAGCTCACTATGAGAAAAGCAATGGCACAAGAGGAGACCAAACTGAATCTACTGAAAACAAATACGTTACTCAAGAACAGACAACTATCTCCGATTAAATATTGTGTAAGCGCCGCCTGCTGACGGGCTTAGCTTCTTTCACAGCCCACAAAAAGCTCTTAAAAAAGTTTTATTTCAAACATCGTTAATTGACTGAATTTGAGCAACAATTTCCCGGCACTGCTAACTCTTCCACCCAATCAAATCGGTTTTTAATTTGAATTTTAATGGGGCAATCTGAGAATTACACTTACGATACAATTAATCAGCACGCTCATATTAATCATCTCTTCCCTCTGTGGCTTTTGATGCATACCTTTGTGCGTTATTGATCCTCGAATCCATCAGGATTACATCGAACCCTCCAACGAGAGAAGAGAGAGTTCATAACAGCATTGCACAAACATTCAATCTTTTGTGCGGTGCTCATTTCAGTGATAGATTTCCTAGTCGAAGCCGATTACCTTCGACTTGTTCGGAAGTTCAGGTGTTAATCATCGATTGCTCGGCACCGCTTAAAGTGTTTCCCGACAGGAAAACCCATCAAGGTGGATGTGTGAAGGTGGTGTTGAGACACTTCACCAACAACCGATTAGTGTTGTCGTCGATCAAGTTCCAAAGCTGTAATGTCATTCGATATTAAGGCACAGTTCAATTTCTTACGACAACAACGGCAGTTAGCAATTTGCTTTGATAACTACTTCGTTGTGTCTGACATATATTATTGATCGATGATGAAGTGAAACTAATTTCTTTTATTGGTTTTCTATCAATGGATTTATTCATACTACGTGACTAGTTTCGATGCTCACACGTGGTTTTCAAACGTATACACATCAATGAAAAAATTAAAAAACTAAGCAACTAAACCATTTTAGACTGATAGAGAGTTTTAAGTGACATGAAATTCAACAGCAAACCGTATAAGTCATCACGTAAATAATACTCTATAACTCATAACTGATATAATTTTAACAGCAAACTCGTAGAAGTTAATTATTTGAGCCTTAAAAACTCCAAAATATACAGGGTGTAAACGGTTTGAGTGCATATATTTTAGGTGCATTTAGTACACACCAAATAAAACAAAAAATTCTTATAACGCTATGGTCTATAGGCCTTAATAAGCAAAAAAATTCGAAATACATGTTAAGTAAATTATTGTCAATGTGGCAACGTCGCGCTAAAAAATCACTTGTAACGTGAATAATAAAGGAATGATTCACACAAAAAAAATAACACCTGTTATTTTTTTGTATTAAATAATTACATTTCTTATATGTAGTTCTTTTATGTGTTAAATTATTCGAAAAATAATTGTTACTCATAAAATTAATATTACTTATATTAGACAAATAAATACCCATGTACTTACAGGCTGTCATTATGATAGAGCTCTGGAGAACAAAGGATTCTTTATAGTAAATATTCAAAATTCAACATTGTTGCTATTACAAGTGTTTTCCCCACAAATTAATAGCATGGCAGGTCTTTACCTAATTGTATAATTGCTACTATTTGTCACAAACTAATACACTCGAACTCACAATTGACAACAGATATTATTTATTTTTCAAATTTATTTTTTAAAACGAAAATCAAATCACGAACGCTACGTAGAATGTCACGTAAATATCACTTTCACTTTCTGACAAGACCCGGTGCAGCAAAAAAGCATTCGTGGCAGTGGTCAGCTGTAGTACTGAATAAGGCATATTATATGCTATGTTGCCACATCTGTTCGGAGAAACATACGGCAAATTTTAACAGAATATTTAGAGTTTAAATATTAATTTTCTTTGTTAATACAGTTATTAAAGGTCTATAAGCTATTGAGTATTTACATATTTAGCTTTACAAGCATTTTGAAGCCGGAAATATTCTATTATTCACTGTAATAAAGGCTATATAACTTCTAACTTTCATATTTTTTTTTGGCAAAACTATAGTTTATTTCTGGAAATGTTATAAAGCTTTTTGATTTGTTTTGACCTGAAGTATTGATCCTCAAAATCTTTGCACTCAAACCGTTTACACCCTGTCTATGGGGTGTTTTCGTTATTTGCTTATACTTTTTAAAAGTAATGATGTGTTCACAATGTCGTCAATAGAAAAACTGTACAGATTCAGAAAATTTTCAAAATGAGTGTTTATAAATTTTGATCGCAACATTTTTCATAAAGAAATGCTCGAAAAACCGATATAAAGTGAGTGAATTTAAAAAAGTCGTAACTCGGTACTTAACCTTAGTATTGTACGTTAAGTACATCTTGCAGGACAGCAATTTGATTAATTTGTAGCAATATTATGCAGAATGTATCATATTAACCACGATTGTTCGATAGCTATATGCAAACTATATTTTGAAAGCTTATTTTTTGTCATAGTGCCGTAAAATGTATTAATACTGCTTTTGAAATTTGGTTTAATCAACGGACCATCCGTTGTCCTGACAGTCGCGGATTCAGTCAATGGAAAAAAGTAATTTAATTAATATTAGTAAACTGTATACAGGTAACCATTAACTTAATAAGCTAATGGAAAAATATACCAATATGGTCAGGCAACAGTTATGTAAATAAAAACATAACAAACTGCTCAGAAAGTATTTTAAACCAACTTATAGCGAAAAACCAACATAGACAAATTGAAGTGGAATTTATGAACTTTCAATATATCTTTAGTATAACCCGGTCGGACTGGTCTCGTTAATACGGTGGAATGTGCAAAAACCTCCCTAAATTACTTAAATTCGCATTTTTCAAAAACTACTTATTCAATAGTATGCAGCCCATATAAACTTAATATCATAAACTATCTCGAATCTTCGAGAACACATTTCCCGACGGCTCGTTGACCTACTAGAAAATTCTGAGAGAAATATATAAATACGGACAGCTGGTGATAAGATTCATTCAGTATTCGACTGCTGTATAGTTAAGTAGAGATAAATTGTAAATAGTTCTGTGAATATAAATTGTGTTAAAGTAGTGGAAATAAATTAGAATGAGTTGGACTGTGTTTATATATAAATCCAAGAACTGGACTGAACCCCAGTATGAAAATAAAAACATTACATTATCTACAACTTTCCTGTAGACGGCATTACGATTCCTTCATTATTTTCATTATATAAGTAAAAAAAAACGAATTGCTGTTGAATTTTATGCCGAAATATGAGTTAAATTTTGCTTTATAAACAGGTGTATGATGATTCTTTCCATCTTTTCTTGTTGAAATTTCTTTTTAGTTTTTATTAAAATAAACACCTTCAGGTAATTTTCACTTATAGTTATTTACTATTGACAATATTGTTTGACCAGGTTAGTGGCTTCTTCAGAATACAAAGTAGAACATCTTTCTTTCTTCTTTGTATTCTGAAGAAGCCAGTAACCTGGTGAAACAATTGTCAATAGTAAATAAAACTAAGTGAAAATTATGTGTGTTATTTTCAAAAAAAATTAAAATGTAAAAACAGAGTTTTGCACCCTAACACCAAACTTTTATTTAAACACTCAAGAACTCTAAGTTGTCATCATCAAGGAGTAAACCAAAGTGTTTAAACCAGTTTAGAGATTCCAATCGTTAAATTAAAGACTTGACATAGGTCAGAACACTACAAAAAAGGGTAGAAACAAGGATGACAAAGAGATCTCCACAAAAAAGGTAATTATTTTTACTGAGTTCTTTGGGAATAAAACCACAGAAACTTGAAAGTCTGTATACTTCAAAAACTGCAACCGTTTCAAGGTCTAAATCAGACCTCGTTTTCGATGGTATTAACACAAATGAACAAGAAAATAAAAAAATATATTATTTTTAGGGTTCCGTATATACAATATACGGATACCCTTATAATATCACTCCGGATTTCTGCCTCTGTCACATCACAGCAATTTTCTTCTAACCTACTGGACGGAAGAGGTTGAAATTTGGCATCAATGTATAGTTTGGAGATCCGATCAGGAGTACATATCTTAAAAGAAGAAATTTAGATTTTAGGGGTACTTTTGGTGGGAAAAACAAAAAAAATCGAGCGTTCCCCCCGTGATCTCCGAAACCAATGAGCCTAAAATTTTGAAAAAAATAGGAAATATAGAACGTTGCCCGAACTTTGCAGGAAAAATAATATTAATTTTGGGGGGAAATTATAGACTTGATTGAAAATTAAAAAAAAAAATTTTTCAGACGCATCATGTAATATATCAAATGAAAGGTCCCATTCTGAGGAATATAAATATTTTTTTGATATTTAAAAAAAATAGTTTAAAAGATATTAACGAAAATATACCAAATTTATATTCCCCCATAATTCTCTGAAACTATTAATCGTAAAATCGTAAAGTTTTGAAAAAAATTAGAGGTACAGGGTTCGACCTGAGAATTACTGGAAAAATAAGGAAAAACCTGTACTTTTAATTTTGGAGGGCAAATTACAGAATGAAATGGAAAATTTAAAATTAAAATTGTTTCTAACGCATCATGTTATATATCAAATGAAAGGGCTCATTATAGCGAAAACAAATATATTTTTTTAATATTTTAAAAATAAATAAATTAAAAGATATTAACACAAATAAAAAAATCTACCAATTCCCCCCCTCTCTCCAAAACCATAAGCTGTAAAATTTAAAAAAATGTATAGCGCCTCACCTGAACTTTACTGGAAATAAGGAAGAACCCCCTAATATTCATTTTGGGGGGCAAATTATAGAATTAAATGCAAAATAAAAGATTATAATTGTTTCTAAGGGATGATGTAATACATCAAATCACAGGGGTCATTGTGACGGCTACTTCTGTATTTTTTTAATTTTTTTAAAATGAATATTTTAAAATATATTAAAAAAATGTTAAAAAATTACCTATTCCCCACTTTTATTTCCTAAACTATAAGACCCAATTTCTTTGTTTACAGGAAAAATAGGAAGAAATCCCTAATATTAATATTGGGGGCCAAATTATAGAATTAACCGGAAAATAAAAAAATATTTTTTAACCCATCAAACAATACATCAAATGAAAGGGCTCATTATGGAGAAAACATATTTTTAAAATTAATTGTTTACAGATATTAACATAAAGATATAAAAAATTCTCATTTCTCGCTTTATTTCCGAAACCATACTACCTAAAATTTTGAAAACAATTAGGGGTACTGGGGCTCACTTGAAATTTATAAGAAAAATTATTAGAAAACCCTCATAGCAATTTTAGGGACACATTATACAATTAAATTGTAAAAAAATAAATTTTCAAACGCATTATGTAATATATCAGATAAAAGGCTCATTATGTGAATTACAAATATATTATATTTTTAAATCATTTGTTTAAAAGATATTAACAAAAATATTAAACATTGTCTTAATTCCCACTTTAGACTCTACATTATTTAAATTTTGAAAAATATATTTTATTTTTATTTTTAAATAATTTGAATAACAGATTTAATATTTTATAATTTAAAATTTGACCTATTTGGCTCTTTATCTTCCAATCTACAGATCCTCAAAATTCAGACAGTAGATTATAAAAGGCTTCCGTGAAAGTGTGTGGAAAATGAAAGTGTATATTCTTTATAAATTTAAAACGCGTCCTTTAAAAGATGTTAGGGTAAATATAAGAAAACGCACTCATTCCCTTCTTGTCTGAAACTGGAATATTAGAATCTTGAAGGTGGTACGGAACCCTTAGTATGCGAATCCAACTCGCACTTGACCAAATTATTATTTTTCTTTGCCATTGACAACGAAGTCTGACCTGGACTCCGAAACGTTTGGAAATATACAGACATTTTGTGACATTTTTTTTAATGTTTAACGATACTAAGTGGTTTTAATAACATTTTAATAACAATTGCATACATTATACATTTATCACATGTCGCTTTCTACTATTGCATTCCCGAAAAATAAAATTACTTCATCGGTATAGTTTTGTCAATAATCCTCCCCAATCTTCCTGTCAGAAATAACGTACACCGAAAGGTTCAATGTCCTCATCGGAATATGATACTACCAAAACAAAAAAGAAATGAAACACCTGATTTATTCAACAGTAAAAATAGTTCTGTAGGAGACTTCGTGATGGACTTAAAATAAAATCTGTCGACAGGGAAGTGAGAGCCAGTAAGTTCGTCCCGAGTCGAAGGAATAGACAGCCCAATAGGGAATAAGTAATAACACTTCGTTAGAATGCCAATGCCTTGGTGACATCCGTTTCGATTTGATTCCCTGAAAGTGTGCATCGGGATTGTTCAGTTTCACTTTTGAACTTGTAATAGTTAGGTCGGGTTTATTTTTGGTCACGGAGACGGATTATTATTAACGGAAACATCAGAAAATAGAAATACGCGTGAATCTGTGAGATGTGCTCGAGTCAGTGCTGCAGGAGGAGCAAGGAAGAAGATGAGGAGGTATCGCCGACAAGTTCCTGTTCAGGTAATGTCCAATTATGTTGATTAATGTGGAAGAAGTGTTATTGATGGATTAGTTACGATGTGTTTTTCAGATTTACGTTGAATTGCTGTTGTTTTACAAGGTCGACATCAGCGAAGTATTTGTTTTGGAGAAGATCCAAACATTGTTTGAGATAAATTTAAGCTAATTATTGTTTTTGAGTTAGTAGAGGTTTTATTCAATGAAAATTATGGTGTCGTTTAACTTGTCTAATAAAAATGTTTGGATTGCTGATAACAGTTAAAATCAATTAAAGAGTTATATAGTTATCTATATCCTATTTTAATTGTCTTCTAAACGTTGTTTTTGGCATATTATTGAGTACTTTTATGTTTTATGGGCAATAACACCACAATAGAAATAAAACGACGTATATTGCAGGAATACCAAACGTTTCAAAGTCTATTCTGACTTCGTTGTCAATGGCTTTATATTTATTAATGTAGATTGCAAAATGAAAATTTTATTTATGACATTTAAAATTGACATTAGAAAATTTGTTGTTTTTAGATATACAGGTAGCACAAAAAAATGTAAAGATCATGGATTATAGTTAACCAGCTTTCAAATTAGAAGAATTTGAAAGAGTTGTCTTTAGAATTTATAAGTGGCGTTCCTAGGTACGACTTTGTTATAAGATAGCGCATTCGCCAAAAATGCGATCAAAGAATTCTATTGTTTCAGTGATCCCATTAACGTCATAAGGGAAAACCTAGGAAAAACCTTATGAACTATTCCGATATTGGGTTGTTCAAAAGGAGGTTACCATTAATAATTTCTTCCTTAATTGTCGGTAACCAGATACGATTAAATTCTACAGAAGTAGAAGCGATACAAACGTCTTCATTCAAAAGAATTAAGGCAGACTCTTTTATTTTTCGTTTTGTGTTATGTTGTTCTTTGTGAAGTATAGTTGAGTTGTCAAATTGTATTTTATGGCCTAGGTCCCAAGCATGTTCACAAATTTTTGATTTATCAAATTGTCGTTTCTTTATGTAATTCTTGTGTTCATTTAGTCGTACGTTTAATGGTCTCGATGTTTCTCCAATATGAAATTTATTGCATTCGCAAGGAATCTTATATATGCAGTTTTTTGAGTTCTGGGTTTTGTTTGTTGGTTTTGTGTTCGATATTAAAGATTTCAGTGTATTTATTGTTTGGAATGTTGTTTTAACATTAAATCTGTTGCCCACTCTTTTCAATCTTTCTGACAGACCCTGTATATATGGTATAGTTGTAACTGTAATGTTGTTGTCTTGAGTAGTAGTAGTGTTAAGAGAAGTTCTGGGTTGATTCGGACGGTTTGTTGTCTGTTCAAGTCTGTTTAACTCTTTGTTGATACATTTTGTGGGGTAATTCACAAAGAACAACATAACACAAAACGAAAAATAAAAGAGTCTGCCTTAATTCTTTTTCTGTAGAATTTAATCGTATCTGGTTACCGACAATTAAGGAAGAAATTATTAATGGTAACCTCCTTTTGAACAACCCAATATCGGGATAGTTCATAAGGTTTTTCCTAGGTTTTCCCTTATGACGTTAAAGGGATCACTGAAACAATAGAATTCTTTGATCGCATTTTTGGCGAATGCGCTATCTTATAACAAAGTCGTACCTAGGAACGGCACTTATAAATTCTAAAGACAACTCTTTCAAATTCTTCTAATTTGAAAGCTGGTTAACTATAATCCACGATCTTTAGAATTTTTTGTGCTACCTGTATATCTAAAAACAACAAATTTTCTAATGTCAATTTTAAATGTCATAAATAAAATTTTCATTTTGCAATCTACATTAATAAATATAAAGCCATTGACAACGAAGTCAGAATAGACTTTGAAACGTTTGGTATTCCTGCAATATACGTCGTTTTATTTCTATTGTGGTGTTATTGCCCAAAAAAACATAAAAGTAATCCTATTTTAATATTTTACCGGCAATTGATTTTATATTTTTAATGTTTGTTACCTCAGAGCTTCGTCAATTATGAACCAACTTGGATAATTCTTGTTTTATTTGAGACAATAAACTTCCAGATTTGTCCCTTTTTTTTTTTTGTTGAACGGTTCGGCATGTTAAATTTTATCAGAATGTTGGAAACTTGTTATTTGATGATAAAAGTTGGCCAAGAAGCGGGTATTAAACTAAATGAGAAAAAATGTTAATTAAGACAAGAAGTTTTCTATTTGTCTGTTTGTACAGTGTGACTATTTAAATTGGAAGTATATGCAAAAATTTCTCCGACTTGACCATACAATGTATGGCACACTTCATCCAAGGCATGCATGGAGTGCTTTTAGGGGAAAATTCACTAAACCCCAGATATACTAGGTATACAAAAGATTTAACTCCGTGGGAGCCCTTGTCAGGTTATCAACCCTGTTTTTCCAAAAACTGTATCTACTAAAACTATATCTGGTCTATTCTGGGCAACAGTCGAATCGGTCAGTATCGTGCGGTTCCAGTATAGCTTGTTACTTTCTAAATCAGACTGTGGTTTGTATATTTAGTATGGTATTTTTACCGAGTTTCAGTGCTAGGTCTTGGGACAGTACTTTGGCACATCATTGTGTTGTTCTTTGTATTCAGTTGCAGCGAACGCTTGACAACCTCCTATGATCTGCTGTATAGTTTCAGATGTTTGGCAAACATATCTGCATCTGTCGTTGTTGATTGAAGGGTCTTTAACGATGTGGTTTAGATAGTTCTTAGTTGGAATTACTTGACTTTGGATTGCCTTCCGTTTCAGGAAACATATGACCAGAGATCAACTAGTAGTTCGACGCTAAACAGTCGATATAATCTTGGTTGACGTCATTTATATGTCTTCCATGAAGGGAATTGTAATTGGAGCTGTAGTTCTGTCAGTAACAGTGTTGTTGTTGTTGATATTACTCTGTGTAGATCAGAAAATTTTGCGAGTTTCTGAAAATGACTAACTAAAACTGGGTTTGAAGTTGGTGCCAAGTTGAAAAAACATATGTTTAACACAGCAATATAAATAGCTTTACTCTCTTCGAGGTGTCATTCCTTAAATAGCTTTATTAGTTAATAATAGAAACCTTGTTAATCTATACAGCTGTTTATATTGCTGTGTGAAATTTTTTAGGCCTGGCCTGAAATTTAACCACAGTTTTATAAGATTATTATGTTAAAAATATGCAAATGAGTTATTTTTTTGTGTATTTCCCGACTTGACCATACAATGTATGGTATCACACTCCCTCTAAGGCACGCTATGAGTGCCTCTAGGGGAAAATTCACTAAACCCCAGATATCCTAGATATCAAAAGGATTTAGCTCTGTGGGAGCCCTTGCCAGGTTTTCAGGCCCGTGGTTGGAGTCGTGGCGGCAGTTCCTAACAGGACGGCTTTTTGCATTTGTTTGTAAAGATGTTCGTCCAGACCGAGGTATTTTAAATTGAATAATAGATGTTTTGGGACTACTCCTGTCGTTGACATAACAATTGGTACAGTTCGTGTGTTGTTCATGTCCCACTGAGACTTTATTTGAAATTCCAAATCTCTATATTTGGTTATTTTCTCGGCTTGCTTGATATTTATATTATTGTTGTTAGAAATTGCTATGTCAATTAAAGTTTTTTTCCGAGAGACTTTATCGACCAAAACTATATCTGGTCTATTGTGAGCAACTGTCCGATCGGTCAGTATCGTGCGGTCCCCGTACAGCTTGTATTTGTTATTTTCTAAAACAGATTCTGGTTTGTATTTATAGTATGGTAATCTTACCGACTGTGATAATTCAAGTTTCAGTGCTAGTTCCTGGTGAAGTATTTTTGCCACAGCATCGTGTCGTTCTTTGTATTCAGTTGCAGCGAACGCTTGACAACCTCCTGTGATATGCTGGATTTGTGTTATTATTATTATTATGCCTTGAAGTCGATTTTTTAAAGTTCTCCATTCAGGATGTCCTTGCTATATTAGTATATATCGATATGTATTCATCAATAAAACATATTAAGCTCCGAAGTAGGTGTAAATATCTGAAGACATATAATACATACATAAAATAATTTATACGATAAACTTAAAATTAGTGTTTATATATATTTTTTAAAGATTTTATTCAGTATTTACGAAATGACAGGAGTTGTAAAGTTAGATCGCCCAGTTGGGCCAAAGTATTAAAGACACTGGGCCTTATTTCAATATTTTTAAAACTGCCGGTTTGCAATTAATTAAACTAAAAATAAAAACGTTTTATATGCTTTAAAATTGAGAACAATTGCGTTTGTAATTGTAAAAAAAATCTGAATAATTGTAATATACAGTTCCAGTCAAAACTCCCTTTTCCTTCGTGCTTTTTGAATGGTTATACACTTACACTAATGAAATTTGTAATGTTCCCAAACATTCACTTTTGTGGAATTTCTTATGTCATCTGTTATCACTAGTAGAGAAGTTTGCAACCGTATAAGTATAACTGTTCACAAGATTCGTGGTTGTGGGAACTCTTGACTGCCACTGTATACTTGTATATCTGTACATTTAAAATTTGTCGCATTGGAATTAATTATTTTCATCAATTTTCAGAAGAAGAATGGAATTCCGATGGGAAATCCGGAAGAGGAAACGACGGTGGTAAGTAGCATATTTAGTTAAAAAAAACATATTGCGTCTTTAATTAAATGTTTAACATTTAGGTTGAATAAGTAAAAATTTAATATGAGATAGAAAAAACTATGACTGTCACTGGTTTCATCCACTGATATTTTAGAGTTATTAATTTGTTCTCACTTTTGTGTTTAAGTATGCAATACTATTAGAATTACAAAGGTATATCTTTGTAAGCAAACTTCCAAAACAAAAAAAAAAAATCATTCGTCTTACAGAGCGAAATATGAGAAGTAAAAGTAATGAAATAAAATCTATTTCACTCATTAGTATTCTATACAGAGTGAGTTTTTTTGATGATCAGTATGTGGATCTCGGAAACTAGCGGAGATAGAGCAATGGTTAAATTTGGAAAGATTTGCAGTTTTACTGGCCCAATTTAATGACACTTTCGGATTTTTGTAAAAAGGAATGGCTTACTAGATATTTTGAAAAAACGAAATTATGTCGATTTAGTCAAATCCCTCTAGCTCCTTTGTTTTTGATTTTATAAAAAAGTGTATATATCAAAATTAAAGGGAATTGTATCCCGAATATGATTGTAATGTCCTCGTTTGCGTGACAGCTGTCGTTTTCGAGATATGACACAAACTTATCTTTTCTTGAATGGAAACCATAGTTGGCTATGATATAATACTCGATATAGTTATTCATAAAAATAACGGACTTTGGATGCTTTTCTCTCTTATTTTCACTTTTAACGTAGATAGCCATGAAAAAGATTGTTTTCACTTTGACGTTTCCTCATTTGAGAGTAATTCCATTAGTAGTGCTGAACTGACAGTCGCTATTGACAAATTTTTCTGATAAAATGGGATATTATAACGACGAAAAACTGAATATGGTGGAATGTTATATCATATGCCATAAAAATTCTGTTCGTGCAGCTGAGGAATACTTTCATAGATATTTTAATCGTCGTTAACCTGCTCTATGTACATTTAAGAGGCTTAACGATAGTTTACGCAGATATGGATCTTTTACTAAACCACCAAAGGAACGTAATCAAATTAACGAAGCAGCACAAATAAATGTTTTAGCAATGGTTAATCAAAATCCATCTAGATCAACTTGTGAGATTGTGGCAGAAGCTGGCACATCTCAACGAACTGTAGTTAAGGTACTGAAAGCGCACAAGTTCCACCCGTACAAACTTTCAGTTTCTTAAACTTTGCATGTTGGTGACGAACATCGACGTAATTTGTTTTGTACATGGTTTAGAGCCATGTGTCTTGACAATCCACAGTTACCATTAAAGGTGTTATGGTCAGATGAAACTAGATTTACTAACTGAGGTATGTTCAATAGACACAATGAGCATATCTGGGCTAAAGAAAAAATTTAGTTTTAATGTGTGGTGTGGTATCATAGGGTTTACTAATCTGGGCCCTTTTATCTATGACGAATCACTTACTGGGGAGCGCTACTTACATTTCTTGCAATACACATTTCAAGACATGTTGCATAATTTGAATTTGAGAACTCGTTTACAAATTAACTGTTTCCAACATGATGGAGCACCTGCTCATAACTCGTTATTAGTAAAACAACACTTAGAAAATATCTATCCAAACTCTTGGATAGGAAGAAATGGCCCACGCGATTGGCCACCCCGGTCTCCCGATTTGGCAGTTATAGACTTCTATTTATGGGGTACAAGAAATTGAGGAAATTAATAGGTGGTCTGTGAGGAAAGCGGTAATGTCAATCTTAAAAAGATGCAATTTTTGTCTAAATAACAATGGTGGACTTTTCGAACATAAATTGTAACCATTATTATGTACTTTAATTTCTTAAGTTTTTAGTAAGTACCTACTTATTTAGTTTTTTCGTTATATCTAATAAAAAAATCTTTCAATGTTTTTTGGAATAGTTATTAATAAATCAATCTATTTCATGGCTACCCACGTTAAAAGTGAAAATAATAGAGAAAAGCATCCATAACTCCGTTATTTTTATGAATAACAATATCGAGTATTATGTCGTTGAAAAGCTCTAAAAATGTCCGATTTTTGAGGTCATAGCCAACTTTGGTTTCCATTCAAAAAAAGATAAATTTGTGTCATATCTCGAAAACGAGAGCTGTCACGCAAACGAGAACATGACAATCATATTCGGGATACAATTCCCTTCAATCTTGATATTTACCCTTTTTTATAAAACCAAAAACAAAGGAGCTAGAGGGATTTCACTAAATTGACAGAATTTCGTTTTTTCAAAATATCTAGTAAGCCATGACGTTTTACAAAAATCCGAAAGTGTCATTAAATTAGGCCAGTAAAACTGCAAATCTTTCCCAATTTAACCATTGCTCTATCTCCGCAAGTTTCCGAGATCCCTATGCTGATCATCAAAAAAAAACTCACCCTGTATATGAAATTGTATAAATATGAAATATATTCTTAATTGGTTTAGATTGAATCTTTAAACCCAAAATTCAAAAATTTCGGTATTTTTTACATTTTGAGCACGATGAAATGATTTTCTTCAGACGTGATAAACAAAACCGCACTCCTTAAAGCAGATTTTGTTGCAGAGTAGAGTGACTACAGTTACAATCACTTTACAATGCAAATAAACTTTTAACAATTAGTTACCAATATACACAACTACCAACAATACAGCCTGCGATCCTATCACAACAACAATGACTAATTCCACTACTAAATGGACAGTTTTGGAACGGATTTACAATATCTGCTAACGCCTATTTTCCTTTACCGTCATTCTTTCCGTGGGAAACAAATAAACACGTACTCCAAGCATAATTTACGGATTCCGTTTCTGCTCCCTTGATTGCGCTCCATTCGTTCATATAGTTTTTAGACTGCATCCAATTTTAGCTATTCTTCTTGAAGATTTATTTGTTTTTCCTGCTACCCCATTTGGGGTATTGTATGTATTCTAACGTTGTTAGGCCGGAACAAGCAGCGAATGTAATCATAATAAAATAAAGCAGAGGACATTCGGGTAGACATGGGACCGACCTGCTATTGTGCCCTTAATGGTATTAAATATGTGGTGGTTTTGTTTTTTTTTTTTTGATACTCAAGTGATGTTAGTTCATTGTGGATACATCATTTTGAAAGACTTCTTAGGAAGATTTATGGTAAAAGAAAAAAAACTATTACTTTCTTTTAAGACCAGTGATTAAAGAAATCATGCAAGTTAAATAGTTTTTAGTCATTTTGAAAGAATATGTTTATCACATGAGATTTTTAACTATTTTTTATTTGCTTTGAAAGTTTGATGTTTTGAAGTTTTTTTGATATTTGATTCAATTTACGTGTTTTGATATTTTTTATAAGGAATATATTTTTTGTAAAGTTTGGTTTACTCCTTGAAGATGACAACTTAGAATTGTTGAAACGGCGTTGAGTGTTTAAAATAGAGGTTTGGTGTTTGGGTGCAAAACTGTGTTTTATGGATTTTCGGAAGTGTTGTTAGATTGTTATACAGAAAAAATAATTATATAAGTTATATATCAGTAGTTAAACATATATGATAGGGTGTTTAAAAAAATGTTAAAATAAAGCTGTACCTATAAGGTACACCATTAACAGTTGCATTTACAAGGTGCTTAGAATATGGGTTGGAATGAATTTACAGTTATACAGGGTTATTAAAAAAAGTTATATTGGCAATAAGTAGGTTTATATACAGGGTGGTTGAAATACGCTAAGTATAAATATAGTTATACAATGTGATGTGAAAATGCTTTAATGCGTAGCCTAAGTTGCAATATAAGGCGGAGAGGAGATATTGTTATTCAGGGTATAATAAAAACGTTAGAGAAATTCATGATTTATAGGATGATATTTACAGAAGGGAGTTAAACAAATTATGGTGTCCCATAAGCAGCCGTATGTACTGGATGGCTGGAATATAGGATGGAGGAACATTTGCTGGTCGAAAAATGTAATGTTTGAAAAAAAATTATAAATTATGGTCCATGAATATGTGATAGTGAAATATCGGAGGGAGAATAATAATTGTTATACAGGGTGGTTAAATTTTTACAATAATATGATACCTATAAAGTAGTAAACAGAGTAATTGAAATATATTGTGAAGTGGAATTATTACAAAGTGTTTTAATAAAAGAGAATTTAAATTAAACTGTTTAATTTCACCTTCGACACAATTAGTTCACAGAGCAAATGTCCGCTACTAAAATTGTCGTCTTACTATTAATTAACACATTTTTAAATTTATATTTAACACATTAAAGCTTATATTCACACACTATTCAGAGATTAAGATGTACGCGTGATAGTGTTAGGTATTTTTATGATTTATTTCATATAAATATCGTCAAAACAAATAATTACAATCTTTGTAGAACGTTTGGACAAGACAACGTCTGTCGGGTTAGTTAGTTAAACATATTTTTGGCTTATTAGGTCAATGTGTACCAGTTCATTTTGTTCGTAAACTTTTACTTGTAAATTTAAATGAAAATGTATCATTCTGTAATGTTGGGCCTTTCCATGTTACCTGGTGCGGGTCTATTAAGCTTATATATACAAAATAAAAAATAAAGAATAAAAACTATCCGAGTTCAAAACAATCTAAAAAGTTGAAAATTAAACATTAAAAAAAATTTTAACCGACTTCCAAGCATAACTTAAAAGTTGAAAATAATTATAACGAAATACAACTCTCGACAATAAATAACACATTCAATGTTGTTAGGTACATACATTCAAAGTATCTGTACAAATTAATTACTTACCAATCTAGGATATTTTTGAAGTCGGTGCAAAGAACAATCAAATTTGATGAAATTGTAGATAAGTACATAATGAAGAATTTTAGATTTACTTGGCACCGACTTCAAAAATATACTAGAAGGTAGGTAATTAATTTGTACAGAATGAGCAACTTTTAATGTTTAAATTGTTTACTTTGTATGTAGGTACCTAACAACATTGAATGTGTATCAATTGATTTCCTTCTTATACTTATTTTCAACTTTTTAGTTTTATTTGGAAGTCGGTTATATTTTTTAAAAAAATGTTTTATTGTTAATAATAATGTTTTTAAATTTTATTAAAAGATTAGTAATGGTTTTGATGTTTTCAGAGTTATATCTAGAAAAAATTTGAATATTTTTGGAATGATTAAATCTCTTTAAACTTATATTTAGTCTTATTGGAATTGTCTATTGTATATATTTTTATAGTATATGTTTTTTTAATTAAGGTCACTTGAGGTCATTTAATATTAATTACCTACAGTTAACGCAGCAGAAAGTCTGCCTCTCTAAATGTTTAGTAAACGATTATTCAGCCAACTGCAAAATGAACGTCGCTAATTCGATTATATAACCCCAATGTGCTTTTTATCGACAATTAGCTCCATATGCATGTCTGCATGTGCTCGACCGCTCGGGCTCCTGCACATGTCAGTCGCCAGTGACATGCCCTACGAAATGCACACGACAATGTCGTGGGTGGAAAATAAATGAGTTTAACATAAAAAGAATACCGAATCTGCAGTGTACTCATCAGGGCGTTTTGTCAGAATTCAACTGTTACATGTGACGTAGGGGAGTGTGGATTTTTCAGTGGCGTTTCAATGATAACGTGTGTTTGTTTTTGCACAGCTGTAAAATATATTAAAATACCGTTGAAATATATATGGGTATCCTAGAAGAGGATTGGATGATATAAGCAAATTAATAGATCAACAAATTTCTAATTTGGGTAGTCATTTGCAGATACTCGCAAAATTTTCTGATCTACACATATGACAAGTTGATGACTCAACACCACTGCGACTGACAGAACAACAAGTCCAATTGCACAACCAATCAACTGATCAGAAACTGTTCAAATGAAAAGAGAAGCCCCTTTATGGGAAATATATAAACGACGTCAACCAAGATTATGTCGACAGTTCGCTTCAGTTCAGCGTCGAACTACTGTTTGATTTCAGGTCATATGTTTCCTCAAATGGAAGGCTTTATGTTGGCAATCCAAGGTCAAGCAGCTCCAACCATAATCTACCTAAAGTACATCATTAAATACCCTTTTATTAACAACGACACATGTAGATATGGTTGCCAAACATCTGAATTTATCCAGCACATCACAGGAGGTTGTCAGGCATTCGCTGCAACTGAATACAAAGAACGACATGATGCTGTGGCGAAAATACTACTACACAGTCGGTAAGCATGCCATACGATATATACAAACCACATGGACATGGGCATGGAACCACTTCAGATTTGGAACCTCTGTGTGCTAGTTTTTTCTGAAATTCATAGATGTCGTGCATTATATCTCGCGTCAACATATTGAACGATATTATGGGAAGCCCAACTAATGAAGGTTCCCAACCAGAAACAATATATAATGTATATATTATCGTGCGTACAAAAAAAAACGAAAGCTTAAAGAGACTGTGTAATATATATATATAAAAAATGAAAGAACCCGTGAGGACTACTGATAACTTTCGTTAAATATATACTGGTGGAGGCGCTAGAAGTAATTAAACATGTTAAATTGAAAGGGAAAGAGAGCAAAACGCGAAAATCTAGCTCACAGATTTGAAGTCTCTGAGATCTAGATGTTCCTGAAACTACTGAATGTCGAAACTCATTTCGCTATATAATATTAAATTCAGTTATATGTTCTATAGACCTAAATAATTATTCGAGAATTCAATGAGTTGGTTGGAGCGCAACTGATGAAGGTTCTGGACTAGAAACTATATGATGTTGAGTAATGTCTATAATGTCAAAACTGACAGAAATGTCCAATGTGTTAACAATGTTTAAACGGTCAAAAATTGCTTAGAGTAAAATTGCCGAAAACACAAAATGTCAAAATGTCTAAAATATAAAAAATGTCAAAAGTGTCAAATATGTCAAAAATTTCACAAAAGTGTCTAATAAATTTTAAAAATTTAAAAAATGGAAAATTTTCAAAAATGTGGAAAAGGTCAAAAATGTCTGTAATGTCCAAAATGTCACAAATACCAAACATGTGAAATATGTGAAAACTGTCAAAAATGTCAAAAATGACAAAAATGTCTGGCATGTCAAAAATTTCAAAAATGTCGAAAATATGACAAATGTCTAAAAATATCTTAAATGTCAAATAAATAATAGTAGGTTCCTTTGTTTTCATTTATTTTTTTTATGTTTTGCTATTATATAAAAATGAAACACTGATTCAAATTAATAATAGTTAATAATCGAAATAATTCATGTTAATCTTCAATTAATTAGAATGTAATTTTTATATTCTTCAATTCAGATTCCTGTTAAGAAATTTTCTATTAAGGAATACTAATCAATGACAAAAATGACAAAAATGCCAAATATGTGAAAAATTTAAGAATGTCAATCCCGTCTATCATGTCAAAAATGTCTAAAAAGTAAAAAATGTCTAAAAGGTCGAAATGTCAAAAACGCGAAAATGCCAAAATGTCTAAATTGTAAAAAATGTTAACAATGTCAAAAATTTAAAAAAATGTAAAAAATTTCAAAATTACAAAATTGCTAAAAATGACAAAAAATGTGAAAAATATAAAAATCTGTCGAAAATTAGTTGTACCAACTCAAAAACCTTCGTCGTAGCCCATGAATGATGATGTTAAAATAGTTTCCAGAAAAAAAATCCAAAAATGTTGTAAAATTACCAATTGACAAAAATGTTTAAAATAAAGAAGTTGCGATGGTCAGCTTGTGATAAATGATAGAATTCACAATTATGTTACACATAAATTCTCATTTCGTATAGCAGCATTTAACATGGGTTTGAGCAGGAACAATTACCAATATAGTGATATTTTATTACTAATGCATTTACAATCTTTGCAAAATCGGCGTTTTCCATACAAGTTGTTGTCAAGTGAACTTGACTGCCCTTCCTTACTATATAGAATTTCTTTGAATACGACAATGAGAACTCGTTCTTTAGAACTCTTCCATGTTCCATTTCATAGAACTAACTATGGATTTTGTTCAGCAATGACTAGGTTAATGCGTACAGCCAATCAGTACTCCTCGCACATTGATGTGTTTTATAACTCCGTCAATGTAATCAAGCGCTCCTTATATTACAATATTTAATGCTGCCTTTTGTTTTGTTTTGATGTGTTATTTTCTTTTCTTCGCGACAACATGTATTTTAATTTTAATTAACTATATTTTATTCTGTATTATGTATTCTTTCTAAAATTTTAGTCCAATGTTAGAAATGTCAACTTTAGGTTTATATCTTTTTTAGATTTAATGTTTTTTACACTACATTTGTTGTTTTTGGTATTTTATGTAAATGGGGTTACCCGTATAAGAATAAAAAATCAAAAAAAATATAACCGACTTCCACCTATAACTAAAAAGCTAGAAATAATTATAACAAAATACAACTCTAGCAAATAAATAACACATTCAATGTTGTTAGGTACCTACCCAGGAAGTAAAAAATGTAAACATTAAAATGTGCTCATTCTGTACAAATTAATTACCTACCAATCTAGTATATTTTTGAAGTCGGTGCCAAGCAAATCTAAAATCCTTCATTGCGTACTTATCTACTACTTCATCAAACTTGATTGTTGCTTGGCATCGACTTCAAAAATATACTAGATTGGTATGTAATTAATTTGTATAGAATGAGCACCTTTTAATGTTTACATTTTTTACTTCCTGGGTTGGTACCTAACAACATTGAATGTGTTATTTATTTGCTAGAGTTTTATTTTGTTATAATTATTTTTAGCTTTTTAGTTATAGGTGGAAGTCGGTTATATATATATTTTTTTAAATGTTTTATTTTCAACTTTTTAGTTTTTTTGAACTCAGGTAGTTTTCATTCTTTATTTTTTATTTTGTATGTATAACCTTAATAGACAGGACCAGGTAACATCGAAAGCCTCAACAACACAAAATGATACATTTTCATTTAAATTGACAGGTAAATGTTGTCAAATAAAATGTAGTAGTACGCGTTGACTTAATAAGCCCAAAATATATTTATACCTTATAGACCACGCCATGTAACCTTTTGACAACCATCCTGTACATACGACTGCCCATGGACAAGCATAAATTTGTTAGCTGCCTTCTGTAAACTATAGGACGGAGTAGAATCCATCCCATATTTACGGAGTCAAATCCGTCCTATATTTCAACCATAGTATATAACTCCTTGTGGTCTACCCCATAAATTATTTCATTTTTCATAGTTTATATTATCGCCCTGTGTAACATTAATTCCTCTCCACACTTTATGCAACTTCTTATGTGCTATAAAATAAATAATTTTTTAATCACATTGTATAAATATAATTTAACTTCAGTATATATTTCAAACATCCTGCATATGATTTGTTTACGTCCATATCATATAACAGTTTTTTAATCACTCTATATAACTTTAATTTCACATTTCTTTTCACATTTTTATACCACCAATCGTCCACTCCACCCTATATGCCATACATATTTCAATCATCATATAAATGCAACTCCTTCTATCACTTAACTTTGTGATTTTATTTACTATAACTAAACATCCTGTGTATAAACCCACCAAATAGCAGTTTAGATTGACATGTGTTGTCACTGAATTTTCTATCTGCCGGAAAATGTGACAACCAAAAGCACCGTCTTCGCAAAATTGAAAAATTGTCATTTAAATAGGTATTGGCCAGGTATACAAACAAAACGAGCTTGATACTCATTGATTTAAGGAGTCGAAAATACTATGCTTTACTACCTATATGCTTGAAATGTACATAGAAAATTATCAAATTCGCAATTAAAACTTCGAGTGCTTAAAATTCCCGCACTATTACGTTGGAATTAAAATATTTATGAGGAAATGTCCATTATGTCATTTCGATGAAGTTTTTGATAAGAATTTTGGAATTTTCGGAGATTGTCTGCAAAACTGCAAGTTGCACGTCGCAGAAAAGTATATGAGATCACCTAGGAATCTTCCTGAATAGATTAAACGTTAAAAAACTATACACATCTATAAGGAGTTTTCGAAAAATCGACCAATATGTTAGGGATATTGGTCGATTTCCATGCACGCATGTGTTTATTCACAAATTTTATCACTTTACCAATAGAATTCTTTTCCCAAGTTTGAATTTTCACCAATCCGGATATATACTCTATAAAACAAGACCATATTTATACAAAACGGTTGACCACAGGAGAAGAATTCAGGTAACATACAAAAAAAAATACGCGACGAATTGATAACCTCCTCCTTTTTGGAAGTCGGTTAATAAATAAAATAAATAACTACTCTGTATAAATCGACTGCTGCAACTAATCATACAAAGACACACGTCAAACCGAGTAAGTTTGGACGAGCATAGCCTATACCACTTCAATTAATTACAACTTCAACATCTAAGACACAGCCTGAATACATCTGCCGATTACTATCGCGCGCTCTTTTGACGTGGCAAACTGAAAGGGAAAGAGAGTAAAACGCGACTCGGTTTGCAACACAATATATCTTTTCTAAACGATGTAAACATATAAACAAAGCGCCCGCCGCCGCGGTATAATCATCCAACCATGACGGAGTACCGTCGAACGTTCATTCGAGGGCCAGCACTCGATTCTGCGCCTTGGGGGTGACACGACGCGTTTCCCCTTTTTATCAGCGTTTACGTCGTGCTTCCGACCCGGCGTCGCGACACCAAACTTCGACGTCTACGTCTCTGTGACCCCCTCTGTACGGACGCTGGCCGGCCCGAAGTCCACGGGAATAATTTTAAATCGTAATTGAAAGAGGAAAAAAAATCTACTACAAAGTTGATGATATCGAGGTGTGACGAATTTCGAACGTACTGGGATTTGGTGCGGTGTTTTGTGACGAGTGACGGTTGTATGATTTCATGTGTATTGGATTACGAGTAATGTCAGATAGTATGAGATTCAGTTGGATTTTCAAGGTGGGTTTACGTGTTTTAATTAAACTATTGTGTAGATTTTTTTATTTCCGTAATTATAATGAAATTGTTTTGCGCACATGGTCCACCACGTGTTTGTAGATTATATGGAGTATGGGTTACTAGGTTTTAGAACTTTGTCTTCAAATAATGGGGTTCAGTTCGATTAATTGAACGTTAATGTCGAAAGTAACATCTGACAGGCGATCCTGTCACTTGTTAACAGCAAGCTCATTAAGTTAACCCAATTAGAATAGGAAGTTTATGATCTATTTTCAAATATGTGTAAAGAAGTGTAGCGTTTAAACTGTTCAGAAATATGTTGAAATCATCTGATGTCGCGTGTGTCCACAGATAGTGACAGTTAACTATACCGATAGTTTTTTTTAATTGTCGTTATTTTTCACAATTTTCCCTGCTGGTCTTCAAATTAGTAGCTTTGAGAAAATGTGCTTTTTAACCGGCTTCCAAAAAGGAGTAGGTTATCAATTTGTATGAAGATCGATTATTCAAAAACGGCTTGGGCAATTTTGATTATTTAAACTGCGTTATATTAAGGAACATTAACAGAAAGGTCCCATATAACTGTCTATAACATGAGATATATGGTTTTCTAGAAAATCAGAAAAATAAATTAAATAAAGAACTAGATTCAGCGATTCTAATGAATCTTGACTGTTTTCTCTAAAACTGCTCACGAAATTTGAATATTATAAATTGTATTATACAAAGATACGTTCCAGCTTGATTCCGTACATTTTTGTATAACGTAAAACATACCATTTTTCTGAAAATCGGAAAAATATATACAAAAAGACTATAAGCATCATGGTAAATGTAAAATTGTCATCACAAATGAAATGAAGATATGCCATGAAAGTATGTCGCACATTGTGTTTGTAATGATTTTCATTTTGATGCTTTTGAAGTCAGTTTATTTTACAGACGAAGTTAAGTTACAGTCTCGTGAAATTGCAGAAAATATTCCATTAGCTTATTAAAACGAAAAGTTGTTATTCCGGCGATCTGTTTTGTGTGGAATACGGTTGAAGGTGTGTGTGAGCGTGCATGTAATATTAGGTGGTACATAAGCAGTTGTATACATATGTGATGAATTAGATACAGGGTGGTTCTAAGACTATTGTATTGGGTAGCACATAAGTAGTTGCGTATCCAAGGTGTTTGAAATAAGAGTGGAGCAAAACTATAGTTATACAGATTGGTGAAGTATAGTTACAGTTATACAGGGCGGTTTAAAAAAGTTATATAGTTTGGAACATAAGTAGTTGCTTAGACAAGGTGTTTGAAATAATGGTGAGGTAAAATTATTGTTATTGAAGCTGTAGCAAAAATTTGTTATATAAGAATAAGCAGTTAGGATATTTGAATTATAGGACGTAGGACGGTGTATAATTATTGACATGGGGTAAAACAGTTTTAGAAGAAGTTACATATACCGGGTGATTGAAATAAATGGTAGGGTAAATTTATAGTCATAAAATGTTGAAAAAGGTAAATTTTGTTATATAGGGTAGACCATGAGCAGTTATTTTTATGTTCTTTTGGGCAATAACACCACAATCGAAATAAAACGGCGTATTGGGAACGGACATGGAGGCGTGGTTAAAAAAACATGGCGGAAAATAGCTTACACTTTTTAATCCATGTGATAATAGGATAAGTTGATAAAATGTTATTAAATATCTCAGATATCTTAACTTGGACGGGCAATAACCCGAAACAAAAAAATATTCGCGATGCGCAACGTATTTTATCTGCGGGTCATTTAATTAGATGTGGGATTAATAGTGAAAAAAGCAATGAAAATGTGACTGTCGTTACCTCGCTTTGTATACAAACGTCACATATGAAAGAAAAGCCACATGAAATAAAAGCAAATATAGCGAAAAGTGGAAAAATTATTTCTGTGACTTGTTCTTGTCGGGCTGGTGAAGGAGAAAAGTGCAAACATGCAGTAGCAACATTATTTCATTGTTACCGGTGAGTTAAAAGTGTCTAACCTCTAAGATTTGTAATATCCATCACAGGTGTAATTAATTTTTAATAATTGTTAACTTTATAATTTAATATTTGTTTATTTATTTCAGTAAAGGTGACGATTTAGGGAAATTTTCATGTACTGATGTGAAATGTTCGTTTTTAATTTTTTGGTTAAACTTTAAAAACTTACCTGGTAATATATAATCGAATTTTTTAAAATGTAGAGAGCAAATTTTTATTCGAGGAGTAACTTTATTTATTTTTAATAACTTTTTCCACGCTTTCAATTTATATACTTTCTCCAAATTACCAAAAAAAAAAATTTCTAATAACACTGTACGCTCACCAGCCTTTGGAAACTTATGAAAAATTAAATTCAGATTTTTCTGAGTTTTACTTTTACAATCTCTTACTGCACAACATACTCTATTTTTTGATTTCTCACGTTCTGGAAAAACTCCAACTTCCATTTTGACTTTATTTATCACTAATTTATTATAAATAAATTACTGCTAATATAAACAGCATGTATATTTACTAAAAAGTGTAAGCTATTAATAGTTTGTTTTTTTACCACCAGAATGCGTGCCTCAATTTGTCAGTTCCCAATAATGATGGAAAATCAAACGTTTCAAAGTCTATTCTGACTTCGTTGTCAGTGACTTTATATTTATTGATGTAAATTGCAAAATGAAAATTTATTTTATGAGCAGTTGTATAAATGAAATACTAGACATATGGGGAGAGTAAAATCATTGGTATAAATGAATAATTTAAACAATAGAAAAATAGAAATAGTCAATAGTGGGTAGAGGATTTGTACTTAAACAGTGAGGTTTTAAAGATATCAGGACCGTTGTAATATTGTGTTGAGTTTTATTATAGTTGTACAGGGTGATTCAGAAAATGATAGACCAATAAGTTATATAGGAGTGACCAGTACACAGAAGCAATAATACAATATAGTGTAAATTAGTTACATTTATAGAAAGTGGTCCAAATAATAAAACAAATAAAAATTTTAAAATGTATATGCGGTTGTATATATATACAAGGAGGTTGAAATAAAAGTGAAGCAAAACTATAGTTATACAGAGTGGGTAGTTGCGTTATAGGACGGAGTATAATTACAGTTATACAGAAGGTTTCAAAAAATGTTAGAAGTAGTTGAATATACAGGATGGTGGAAATATAATGTGGAGTAGAATTACAGTTATAAAGGGCGGTTAAAAAGTTATATAGAGAGGCGCTCTGGAATTCGAAATTTCACTAAGTTAGCTATACATATCTCCTCTCACTTACTTAACAGAAAATAATTTAATTCCTTTGCAATATTTATTATAATTATATTAATAAGTGTGTAAATTGTCACGGTACTCGAAATAAATAACACATTTGACATACAAAGAGCGACAAACCTGCAAAGAAGGAAACTTTTCGTTTGGTTCGAAATATTTGAGGAGATATTACGAAAATCTAGAGGCGTCTAGAGATGCCGTTCGAACAGTGTAACTTTGTGGAAACCCTAGAAACTCCTCATTTTTCTGTCGTAGTTTTTGTATTTATTTCACCAGAAAATTGATTGTCTTTCTCACGAGAAATAGTGCCTTTTTCGGATAGAGACTCAAGTAATTCGTGTAATTGAAAAAGTTCTGTATTGAGAGTATCGACGTTCTGAGAAGATTTTTATAACGTAAAATATGAAAATTTTTGAGAAATTATGCGAAATAAATTCATTAATTCCTAAATATCAACGACTTCCAAAAAGGAGGAGGTTATCAATTCGTCACGTATTTTTTTTGTATGTATGTTACCTGATTTCTTCTCTTGTGGTGAACCGTTTTGTATGAATATAGTCTTGTTTAATAGAGTATATATCCGGATTGGTGACACTTCAAATTTGGGAAAAGAATTCTATTGGTAAAGTTATGAAATTTGTGAATGAACATATGCGAGCATGGAAATCGACCAATACCCCTAACATATTGGTCGATTTTTCGAAAACTACTTATGAATGTTTATAGTTTTTTAACATTTAATCTATTAAGGAAGATGCCTAGGTGATCTCATATACTTTTCTGCGACATGCAACTAGCAGTTTTACAGAAAATTGCCGAAAATTCCAAAATTCTTATCAAAAATTTCATCGAAATGACTTAACGGACATTTCCTCATAAATATTTTAATTCCAACGTAATAGTGCGGGAATTGTAGGCACTGGAAGTATTAATTGCCAATTTGAAAATTTTCTATTTACATCTCAAGCATATAGGTAGTAAAGCATAGTATTTTCGGCTCCTTAAATCAATGAGTACCAAGCTCGTTTTGTTTGTATACCCGGCAAATACCTATTTAAATGAAAATTTTTCCATTTTGCCAAGACGGTGCTTTTGGTTGTCACATTCTTCCGGCCTAATAGGAAATTCAGTGACAACACATGTCAAACTCTAATCTGCTATTTGGTGCGTTTATACACAGGGTGTTTAGTTATAGCAAACAAAATCACAAAGTAAAGTGATAGAAGGAGTTGCATTTATATGATGATTAAAATATAGGTTAGGCCGTTTGGCTGTATATACAGGATGGATGGCGTATATGGTGGAGTAGACGATTGGTGGTATAAAAATGTTGAAAAAAATGTGAAATTAAAATTATATAGGGTGATTAATAAACTGTTATATGATATGGACGTAAACAAATCATATACAGGATGGTTGAAATATATGCTGAAGTTAAATTATATTTATACAGTGTGATTAAAAAATTATTTATTTTATAGCACATAATTTATAATATAATAATTAATGATAATATAAAATGTGAAAAATGAAATAATTTTTGGGGTAGCCCATAAGGAGTTATATACTATGGTTGAAATAGATGACGGATTTGACCCCGTAAATATGGGATGGATTCTACTCCGTCCTATAGTTTACAGAAGGCAGCTAACAAATTTATGCTTGTCCGTGGGCAGTCGTATGTACAGGATGGTTGGTACATAAGGTGGAGTGGAATTATCCACAGTTATACATAGTTGTCAAACAAAGTTGAAAAAAGGTTACATGGTGTGGTCCATAAGGCATAAATATATTTTGGGCTTATTAAGTCAACGCGGACTAGAACATTTACCTGTCAATTTAAATGAAAATGTATCAGTGTGTAATGTTGAGGCTTTCGATGTTACCTGGTCCTGTCTATTAAGGTTATACATACAAAATAAAAAATAAACAATGAAAACTAGAAAGTTGAAAATAAAACATTAAAAAATATGTAACCGACTTCCACCTATAACTAAAAAGCTAAAAATAATTTTAACAAAATACAACTCTAGCAAATAAATAACACATTCAATGTTGTTAGGTACCTACCCAGGACGTAAAAAATGTAAACATTAAAAGGTGCTCATTCTGTACAAATTAATTACCTTCCACTCTAGTATATTTTTGAAGTCGGTGCCAAGCAACAATCAAGTTTGATGAAGTAGTAGATAAGTACTCAATGAAGTATTTTAGATTTGCTAGTTATAGGTGGAAGTCGGTTATATATATATATATATATATATATATATATATATATATATATATTAAATGTTTTATTTTTAGAAAATAATTATTGGCAGGCGATATTTCTTGCACATATGGAAGTGGATCTAGTTTCATTTTTATTTCTTTGAAGTTAGATTATTTCTAAATCCAAATTTTTCTGGGTTGCTTATGCCCACAGACACAAAGGGAACTACATTTACATTTGTTTTTGTCACAATATCTGAGAGAAAAGTAAATGTAAAAGGCCAGCAATTTTTGTATACTGTCTAGCCATATTGTTTTACAAGACGATATTAAATAATTGTCAGTTAAACAAAAAAAAAATACAGAAAGGAATGAATTTCATTTAAAAAACTGCAATCAAATACATAGCCTTCGATTCGTGGCAGCGAATCTCATTATTCTGAATATTTGAAGTTCATTCTGTATTCAGAAAAGTTATTGTATTGATCAATCTGAACGTGTTATGAATTTGTTATCCCATCTTGTTGTCATACATACGCTTCTTCCATTTCCGACATACCGATCACACCGTCGAATTCATAAAACTTTCGTTCTATTTTTGTCACTCGCACAGTCTATCTCATCGCCGATGGGATTCATTCCGTTTCATTCCCATTCATCCCATCCGAAGCATTATCATCGAATCGATATCACGGACATGAAAAAGGTTATTGACATTCTGTACGTTTAGTTCTGTTTCTATTCTCGCTTCGAAAAAGTTCAATACGCCACTAGAAGAAATAAACAACGACGCGTCCAAAATCGTTTTACAGACGGGATTTGAAAATTTATTCGAACAGATGATACTATTGGAATAGTATTCTGAATAAAATTACGAAATTTAATGCAAAATGGGGACCACACCTGATTTTTTCAGAAGTGGGATAATTTGTATAACTTAATAATAAATGAAAACAAATTAATTAGTTTTAGATTATATTTTCATTTTGATGTCACTAGTTTCGACAATAAGGGTATATCAGCATCGTACAGAAACAAAGTGATGAATGAATAACATATTGTTGAAATTTTACATTATACAGGGTGAGTTTTTTTTTGATGATCAGTATGGGGTCTCGGAAACTAGCGGAGATAGAGCAATGGTTAAATTGGGAAAGATTTGCAGTTTTACGGGCCCAATATAATGACACTTTCGGATTTTTGTAAAAATTCATGGCTTACTAGATATTTTGAAAAAACGAAATTCTGTCGATTTAGTCAAATCCCTCTAGCTTCTTTGTTTTTGGTTTTATAAAAAGTGTAATTACAAAATTGAAGGGAATTGTATCCCGAATATGATTGTCATGTCCTCGTTTGCGTGACAGCTCTCGTTTTTGAGATATGACACAAACTTATCTTTTTTTGAATGGAAACCATAGTTGGCTATGACCTCAAAAAAATCGTACATTTTTATAGCTTGTCAACGATATAATACTCGATATAGTTATTCATGAAAATAACGGAGTTATGGATGCTTTTTTTTTTAACGTAGTTAGCCATGAAATAGATTGATTTATTAATAACTATTCAAAAAAAAACATTGAACGATTTTTTTATTAGGTATATCAGACATAACGAAAAAACTAAATAAGTAGGTACTTACTAAAAACTTAAGTAATTAAAGTACATAATAATGATTACAATTTATGTTCGAAAAGTCCACCATTGTTATTTAGACAAAAATTGTATCTTTTTAAGATTGACATTACGCTTTCCTCACAAACCGCCTATCAATTTCTTCAGTTGATTGTAATACCGCCTCCCTTAGGTCACCAACGGTCTCATACTTTCTTTTGTATACTTTGTTATTTAGAGCACCTCATAAATAGAAGTCTATAACTGCCAAATCGGGCGACCTGGGTGGCCATTCACGTGAGCCATTTCTTCCTGTCCAAGAGTTTAGATATATATTATCTAAGTGTTGTCTTACTAATAACGAGATATGAGCAGGTGCTCCATCATGTTGGAACCACTCAATTTCTAAACGAGTTCTCAAATTCAAATTATGCAACATGTCTTGAAAAGTGTATTGCAAGAAATGCAAGTAGCGCTGCCCAGTAAGTGATTCAGCAGAATAGTAGACCCTTTGATACCACACCAAACATTAAAACCAAATTTTATCTGGGGTCTTCTTTGTTCTACATGGAAAGGGTTTTCTTTAGCCCAGATATGCTCATTGTGTCTATTGAACGTACCGCAGTTAGTATATCTAGTTTCATCTGACCATAACACCTTTAATGGAAACTGTGGATTGTCAAGGTACATGTCTCTAAACCATGTACAAAACAAAATACGTCGATGTTCGTCACCAGCATACAAAGTTTGGAGAAACTGAAAGTTTGTACGGGTGGAACTTGTGCGCTTTCAGTACCTTAACTACAGTTCGTTGAGATGTGCCAGCTTCTGCCGCAATCTCACGAATTGATGTAGATGGATTTTGATTTTCCATTGCCAAAACATTTATTTGTGCTGCTTCGTTAATTTGATTACGTTCCTTTGGTGGTTTAGTAAAGATTCATATCTGCGTAAACTATCGTAAAGCCTCTTAAATGTACATAGAGAAGGTTGACGACGATTAAAATATCTATGAAAGTATTCCTTAGCTGCACGAACTAAATTTTTATGGCATATGATATAACATTCCACCATATTCAGTTTTTCTTCGTTATTATATTCCATTTTATCACGAAAACTTGTCAATATCGACAACTACTAATGGAATTACTCTCAAATGTGGAAACGTCAAAGTGAAATCAATCTTTTTCATGGCTACCTACGTTAAAAGTGAAAATAAGAGAGAAAAGCATCCATAACTCCGATATATTTTTTAATAACTACGTCGACTATTATATCGTTGAAAATCTATAAAAATGTCCGATTTTTTGAGGTCATAGCCAACTATGGTTTCCAGTCATAAAAAGATAAGTTTGTGTCATATCTCGAAAACGAGAGCTGTCACGCAAACGAGGACATGACAATCATATTCGCGATACAATTCCCTTCAATTTTGATATGTATACTTTTTTTATAAAATCAAAAACAAAGGAGCTAGAGGGAATTGACTAAATCGACAGAATTTCGTTTTTTCAAAATATCTAGTAAGCCATGACTTTTTACAAAAATCCGAAAGCGTCATTAAATTGGGCCAGTAAAACTGCAAATCTTTCCCAATTTAACCATTGCTCTATTTCCGCTAGTTTCCGAGATCCCCATACTGATCATAAAAAAACTTCACCCTGTATAGTGCTTTTTATTTCAATTGTGGTGTTATTCCCAAGAAAACATAAAAATGATCAAGAATATGCCACAAGTAACATTTAGAACACAATTATACACATTATCTAGAACCCATTTTGTTCAAAATGTCCTCATTCGCTTGTATTAATGATATTCTGTATGTTTAGTTCTGTTTCTATTCCTGCTCTGAAAAAGTTCAATACGCTGCTAAAACAAACAAACAACGACGCGACCAAAATCGTTTTCCAGACTGGATTTCAAATTTATTCGAACACATGAATCTCTCAATACGGATAGTAAAACGCGAGAAGTTGTTTACACGGATTCGATTAGGTTGTTTCTCTTTTTGTTGTTGTAGAATCTCATTAGCCAATACGGCGAGAGATGCTTGTTGGCCATCGGTTTTAATTAGTCGACGATTGAAGAGGCTAACTGGAGATGACGTTAAATCGATGAATTCTCTTTGCTTTGTCGGGTAACGAAGTGCATTGGCGGTTCTTGTTTGGAGCTGTTGTGTTGCGGTCTTGGAGAAATGCGCATTGATATTTTGCTTACCACAATATTGAATGAATGGGTGTTTGACGTGCCAAACTAATTGCTTTGTGGTACTTAATCAGGTGTAAAGTTCTTAATTAAGTCTAACTTATAACTTGTAAATGTATTTTAACATAATTTCTTCTGGACAGAAGGTGAAAGCAATGGGTAGATCATTTTTCCCATGTAGTGGTGGTTATCGGTATATGCGCACGCAGGCAGCTGTGTGTTGGTTTGAATAAATGCTGTGGCGCCATCAGCTGTCGCTTCAGAATGTTAGGTTCAAGAAGATGAGTTAGAGCAGGATTGTAAACTCAAGTTCTTGGACCTAACACTTACCCGTTTAGTCCACTAAGTCATCAATTATCTGCGTATAAAAACATGATTCATCGATCATTTTCTATAAGTAATTTCGAAAAGATTGTTGAGGAGGTCTTGTATTATTTTGTCTGTTCATTGGGTTTTCTCTCCTCCAAATTTTTTTCATGCAACAGATAAGTATTTAAAAATTGTGTATGTAGAACAAAGTGTAGTAAGGCAACTTCCTAAAATTGCCCGGATTACTGGCTGTCTGTACTGAGATTCTTCCTCACAGTTATTCTGAGAGAAAGAGATGTCTACAAAATGATCAACCAGTATTCTTGTATATAAGTAATGTATAGCATATTGTGTAATACTTATCTGTGTTTGGAGACGTTTCAACTCCGATTCTGGAGTCGTTGTCAATCGTTTAGTGTTGTTTTCGAGGTTTTTTCTAAAAAAATTTCGCTTTAATCTTGAAATTGTTGTTTGTCAAAAAATTTGACACTGACAATTTGTCGATTGGCGATCACTTGACGCTGAGGTTACCGTTTTTTTGCTCTGTTAGCAATAAATTCTTTCAGTTCAAATGAAGGACGGCTGAAGGTGCTCCGATTTCAGTGTTGTTTATCATCATACAGCTGGCTTCTTTAAGTTTTATCTTTTTTAAATTTTCTTCTTTCAACAAAATCTTTGTTTTATCGCAGTCTATCCTATGGCTGCCGGAGCTCGTTTATTAACGAAAATTTGATTTGTCCACATGTCTTCTGGAAATGTTATATTGATGTTCTTTTTTCCTTACTTCTAAAGGTCTTGAAATTTCACCGGTATAAGAATGGCCACAGTGACACAAAACACTGTACACACAATTTTTAGAACTCTGGGTTGCATTAAGCGGTTTGGTATGTGTGAGGATAGAGGGCAAGTTATTATTTGTTTTAAAAGCAGTTTTAACGTTGTATTTATTTCCTAACCGCTTAATTTTTTCCGTTACACCTGACACATATGGAATTATGTTCATAATTTGGTTGTCTGTTTGTGTTTGGTTGGTATTAGTGTGATGGTTATTTGTGCTGGTTTGTTGTTGCGATTTTCTTTCTAGCTGATTTATATTTTTATTTATAAAGTCTTGGGGATATTCATTTTGAAGTAGATGTTCTTTGATAATATTGACTTCGTCGTTAAACATTTGGGTGGATGAAGATATGTTTCTTGCTCTATCATATAAGCTCTTTACAACACCTTTCTTTACATTCAAGGGATGGTTGGAGTGAAAATTCAAATATCTATTATATAAGTACATACTTGATGTACTTATAGATATAACAAAAAACACAATAAGTACAAGTACTTATCGAAAACCTACAAATACTAATAGATATTTGAATTTTCACTCCAACCATCCCTTGAATGTAAAGAAAGGTGTTGTAAAGTGCTTATATGATAGAGCAAAAAAACATATCTTCATCCACCCAAATCTTTAACGAAGAAGTCAATATTTTCAAAGAACATCTACTTCAAAATGAATATCCCCAAGACTTTATAAATAAAACTATAAATCAGCTAGAAAGAAATTCGCAACAACAAATCAGCACAAATAACCATCACACTAATACCAACCAAACACAAACAGACAACCAAATTATGAACATAATTCAATATGTCTCAGGTGTATCGGAAAAAATTAAGCGGTTAGGAAATAAATACAGCGTTAAAACTGTTTTTAAAACAAATAATACCTTGCGCTCTATCCTCACACATACCAAACCGTTTAACGTAACCCAGAGTTCTAAAAATTGTGTGTACAGTGTTTTGTGTGACTGTGGCCATTCTTATACCGGTGAAATTTCAAGACCTTTAGAAGTAAGGAAAAAAGAACATCATTTCCAGAAGACATGTGGACAAATCAAATTTGGCCAATCATGTATTAACGAGCACCGGCAGCCATAGGATAGACTGCGATAAAACAAAGATTTTGTTGAAAGAAGAAAATTTAAAAAAGAGAAAACTTAAAGAAGCCAGCTGTATGAAATCGGACCACCTTCAGCCGACCTTCATTTGGACTGGAAGAATTTATTGCTAACAGAGCAAAAAAAACGGTAACTTCAGCGTCAAGTGATCGCCAAACAACAAATTGTCAGTGTCAAAATTTTGACAAACAACAATTTCAAGATTAAAGTGAATTTTTTTTAGAAAAAACCTCGAAAACAACGCTAAACGATTGACAACGATTCCAGACTCGGAGTTGAAACGTCTCCAAACACAGATAAGTATTACACAGTATACAATACACTATTTATATACAGGAATACTGGTTGATCATTTTAAGACATCTCTTTCTTTCAGAATAACTGTGAGGAAGAATCTCTGTACAGACAGCCAGTTATCAGGGCAATTTTACGAAATTGCCTTACTAGATTTCTATGACAATTCGGAATTTTCTGAGGATTTTAAGAGAATCCTTCAATTTTTTTTATCGAATCCGGTAGTAGATACGACAAAACTACAAGAGAACATAAAGTTTGGTATAACAACAAAGCTTTTCTTTACAATTTTTGAAAGTACCAGTGGCTCACCGAAAAAAAGTTCTGAAGGACAACAGTGGACAGTGTTCCCGAAAAAATATCACCCTGTAGATTTGCAATCGAAATTGGCATGTCACAAGGTGTAAACTCTTAATTGTAATATCTATGCCAAATTTCATTTGAATATCTTGTGAAGTGCAGATACTATGAGAAAAAAAATTGGAAAAAAATTCAAACTTTAACACTCTGTATCTTGAAAACGAAACGTTTGTGGACCCATGTTTATGGGACTTTTTCTTCCTAAAACTATTCAAGGAATCTCCTCTTTTCGTTTGTACCTCCAATTTAGGAACACCCTGTATAGTAATTACACCACCTAAACTTGGAAGTTTGTATATTTCAAAAGTCCAAACGTTTCAAGATCTAATCAGACCCAGTTTTCAATCGTATTACACAAAATGAACAAGAAATTAAAAAATTTAAAGGATTCGCAATGACAAATATCGTAATCACAGTTTGACATTAATAAAAAATAAAAACCAGAGATGCCACAATCACAATCATTCAGAAAACATATCAGTCTTCTGAACTATACCCACACTCATATTTCTTTTTTTTCCCTGTCAAAAACGGTAGCATTGTCCCATCTAAACGCTTTTAATATGTTGTTATTCATATACATTTTGAATTTTACATAACATAACCCTGTACAAACAAGAATTTGAAATCCACTTATTGTATGACACATTCTGTCAGTTGTCACAAAATTCTCAATGATGATATGAACTCTAAAAATGCAAAATCCAAATTCCTAGTTTACAAACAACCCCAAAGATTTCATGGAGGCCAAACTGAACACCACAGTGGAATACAACAGCAACGACTTTACGTTCCTTCAACATATATCCTCGAACAAAAGCAACGAGTATGCCAAAACTGATATTTCAAGTATCAAAAAACAGGACTTTAAAACTACAACAGAGCTTATAGCACGCAGAATCGTAAGCAAGCAATTAGAATTCAGTAAAAAGGGCGGATGTTTGAGGAAAGAGTGTTTGCACAAACCTGACATTGCAGTTAAGTTGAACAACGTTGTCGTTCAAAGAATACTTCATGTACACATGAAGGAAAGTAAGAATAAGAAATCACCTGAAGCGTCAAGAAGCCGTAGTTCCAGCCCAACTAGGTCGACTAGTGGATTTTCAGTAGCTTCAAAACATTCAGGCAAGCAACAGGATATACCACCGACTGCAACTAAAAGTCCTTCTTCGTTGTCCTCAGAATACTCCTTACAGGCGAAGTTGGTTAAATTTAAGAGACCTCTGGAACTACCGAGGTTCCAGCTTAGCATGAACTCTGGAAGAGCTCGTGCTAGGATAGAGAATAGATCAACTCAAGCAAATTTGGACAGGGAATGCAAAGCAAATTTTGGCGCTCAAACTGACTTGCAAGAGTTCGTCAAATATTCAGCTGTGCAGGCAAAAATCGAGCCAAATTTGGCTGGGAAAAAGCTCCAAACAAGATTGTTCAAACAATGTGATAGTGAGACAGCTCCAATTTTTATACCTTCCCCCAATAAATCTACCAATACACGCACTCATTGCTACACGCCCTACGTCGATAGACAGACGCAATTTTTCGAGTACATTTCCGAGGGCGATCTCTTCTGTCTCGACTGGATCAATAAGCATTTGTTTCCTATCGATCTGAATCCTCGTTCGTTAATTGTAGACAGAAAGCTACGAGACGTCAGCGAAGTGTGCACTAAGTCAACTTTGTTTAGTCAATTCAATCTCAGAAATTATCAAGCTCCCGCTGATTGAGTCATTCCTTTAAGTGATTGTGCATGTTTTGTTTAACTTGTCAGATTTATTTGTAAATGTGTTGATGCTTTTTTAAATAAACCCAAAGGAAATGAGTGGTGTGTGTTTGTTTGGAATATTCGTTGGGAAAATCTGTTACTTTGAGTCTATTATAATGATAAAATGTATTAGTTGTATGTTTCTGACAGAAAATTTTAATACCTTTAAATATCGGAGAAAAACTGGTATATGATTATTTATTCATGCTTTAAGTTCTACAGAATGTTTTAAAAAATGTTAGAAGCAGTTCAATATACAGGATGGTTGAAATATAAGGTGGAGTAGAATTGCAGTTATATAGGGCGGTTAAAAAAGTTATATAGTGTGAAACATATGTACTCTCAACTTAGAAATATTATTACGTGTTATCAACATGTATTTATGAAAGGACGCTCAACTATCACAAACCTTGTCAACATGGCTCAATTTCTGGCCGAATGTATAGACGATCGGGTACAGTGTGATGTAGTCTACACGGACTTTTCGAATGCATTTGACCGACTCGATCATGGAATTCTAATATCTAAACTAGCTCAGTTTGGTCTATCAAATTCATTGATTAAACTTTTTTCTTCGTATCTCAGTGATAGGAAACAGTCGGTAGTCTTTAATGGGTTTAAGTCGGTCGAATACGTGGCCACTTCAGGTGTCCCCCAGGGCAGTAACTTGGGGCCTCTTTTATTTAATATCTTAATGAAATCGTTAATAAGTTAGACGTAAATTGCTTATTATATGCTGATGTCTTGAAGATTTACTGTAAAATCAATAGTATCTCAGACTGCGAGAGACTTTCTCAAAATCTGAAACCGATTGAAATTTGGTGCCAAAATAATAATTTATCTCTCAATACAAGTAGGTGTAAAGTAATGTCGTACACATTAAAGAAAAATACTATTGACTTTCAATATAAAATTAATAATTCTATCCTTGAGCGACCGCCCACTTTTACTGACCTGGGTGTTACATTTGCTGTAGGCTTTCCTTTGTTGCTCATATCGATTCCGTTTTCTCTGCTGCCAACAAGATGTACGACTTTGTTGCCAGTAACTACCGAGATTTGGTGCAACAAGAGACATTAAAAATGTTATATTTTGCTTTTGTGAGGTCTACAATTGAGTATGCTGATATAATTTCGAGTCCATTTTACATTATTCACGTACAAAAATTAGAGATAATTCAAAGACGGTTTTTAAAACTCCTGTCATATAGAATAGATCACAAACACTGAACTTCTTACCCGACATAAAGTAGATAGACTGAGCCACCGGAGAGACAGTCATTCAGTAATTTTTCTGTTTAAACTCATCAACAATAAACTTAACGACTCAATTGTTCTGCAAAAACTCAATATGTTTGTGCCTAGAATCACATCTAGGACAAATCACACCTTTTACCTTCCCACTTCCCGTACTAATATTCTAAACCGGTCTCCACTTTATAAAATGTGTTCGAAATGATGAGTTGAATTACCAGTTTGACATCTTTTGTTGTACTATTTCAGCCATAAAGACCTGCTTTTTAGATAATAAAATAGTCTATTCATCTTATTATATATGTGTCTGACTTGTCTGTTTTCTCAATTCTAAGATACAGTTTGTGTACATGTTCTGTAATTATTCAATATCGTTGATATTTGTTGTAAACTTAGGTTAAAACTGTTATTTTTAATTTACTTATTGTTACTCTTAAGTTGCTTTTTTTCCTTTTCTGTAGTTGGGTGTAAACAGCATTAAATATAGAAAAATCCAAACAGCTGAAGCTATAAACAATAAGATATTAACTTGACCGTCGGTAATACAGCACCTAGGGTTTGAACTTTATTGGCGTTGAAGTTGTGCAATTTTTATTTAAAAATATATTTTTTAAATAAAAAGTATTCTATGTCCTTTCTAATACCGTTAAGAATATATGTACAAAGTTTCATGATGATCAGTTGAGTAGTTTTGGATTGAAAGCGTAACAAACAAACTTACGTTCCCATTTATAATATTAGTAGGGATTTTATCAAAGTGAAACAGTTAAAAAGTGTTTTGACAAAATAATATACGAAGAAAAATCGCAATACCACATATTCACTTTCAACAATCTAAGTACTGGTTTAACTGTTACTAGTTTATATTTAAATATGTGAAGTTATTACCCGTAAAGGGTTCTGGAACACATCAAAGTGACATTGAACGTTTTTGGCCTCCTTTACAGTGATATCGCTGACTTGCCAAAACGGGACGAAGAAAGTGAAAAAGCATGAAATGTAATTGAAATTGAATGTCCAGGACCCCTTTAAATTTAAATTTATTCAAATTGAGGGTGGCTCGGTGTGGAAGTTCAATTTATGAAAGAGAAATGGACCCTCTGCGTGATGAATCCTCTTCGCTGAGCAGCTATTAATATGCAACGGCAAGTGCGAATTATTTCCCTTCTTCTTGTAATTAAGTTCAGGGGAAGTGGCTGGCTGGAAGATGTCGCTTAGGGGATTGTAAGGGAAACAATTATTGTGATAATTGTTAATCAGGGTCCTTTCAAATATTTTAAGACAACTGTGCAGTGATAGTTCTTTGGTAAGAGGCTTCTACGGAACTTATTTCAATCTTCTAGGTTCTAGAGAATATTCTAAATACAGCATGTTTGATACATCCTTTACCATATTTCTTATTTTTCTTCTTCTACCCTTTTAGGCAATTCAGCCTGTTATTATATTTCATTGTATCTTTATATCACAATAGCACTCCGTCTTTTAGGAGGTCGGCATATATTTCTTCTATCGCTAGCGATTTGTCTCTTGAAATTCTTACTATACTGGTATTCTGTTTATGTTGTTGTTGTCCTCTCTTTTCATTTTCAATATCCAGTCGTTTTTTGTTTTCACGTTGCATGTTGTTCACTTCTTACTTCATCTCATAGGTTTCCCCATGACTTTTCTTAGTATTCTCATCTATGTCGTCTCTGGCATTTCATGTTGTTTTGGAGGTGTCAGGTCTAGATTTAGAAGTTCATGTCATCATTGTTCTTACAGTAACTTTGTAAATCTTTGTCGTAGTTCCCATTTTGATATGTTTGGTTCTTCATATTGTGTTATTTAGACAATCCGATGCTCTATTGGTTTCCTGTATTTGTTTTTTTACTTCTGTTTTTATATCTTCATAGCTGCTTCAGGTGATTCCCAGATAGTTGCCTTGTTGCTACCGATGATCTGTTTTATGCTGATACCACCAATCTCTATCTTATATCTGATTGATTCTTTGCTAATGAGGATTTTTCACTGCTTTTATTATCTCTTCCATTATGATATTGAGAAGTAGAGGACTGAAGGAGTGTCACTGTCTTATATCTGAGCCTGTTTCTATCTCCTCTATGAGTTGTCCATTTATTCAGGCCTGTATTGTGCAGTTCCACCTGCGTGATTGTTGGATTGTTGTGGTTTGAGTAGCTCTATGACTCTGTTGACGAAAGAAGGAGGGAGTTTTGAGGCCAGATAAGCACCCCACTGCAGCACTATAAACCAAAGACCGCTCTTAGAACCAAGGCTGTGTTTCGTTACTATTTTAAACATAAAAAATGGTCACAATTGCAGCTTCATTTGAATGTAGTAATAAATTATAAATTTGAGCAATGAGAATAATGTTGCAAAAATTAACATAATAAAAAATACAATTATATGATTCGCTATACCTTAATTGACATAGCAATCCCTAACAACAATAATATAAATATTAAGCAGGCTAAAAAATAGCCAAATATAGAGATTTATAATTTCAAATACAGAGACAATTGGATAGGAACAACACTCGAACGGTACTAATTGTTATGTCAACAACAGGAGTAGTCCCAAAACATCTATTAAGCAATTTGAAATACCTGGGTCGGATCTTTACCAACTGATGCAAAAAGCCGTCCTGTTAGGAACAGCCCGGGCGGTCAGAAAATTCATGGGGAACTGCAGCCACGACGCCAACTACGGGTTTTATAACCTGGCAAGTTCTCCCACAGAGCTTAACCAACTCTTTTGATATGTAGTATATCTGGGGTTTAGTTCCCCCAAAGGCACGCAATGCTTTTCAATGACTCATGGGGGCACAATGCAAAAATAGTGAACTGAAAACTTAATATCACAATTGTTCAAAAACTAATAAACCGGTAGCGCCTGGCTTTAGCATACATAAAATAGATGTAAATTACTATCAGTTCCTACAAGCCCAGTTCTACAGCTTCCAATGTGACGAAGATACGATTTTTAGAAAAAAGTGCTAAATTTTTCAGTATTTTTTGTTTTTCCCTGTTACTAATGATCCAATCGGATCACGCCTGGGCTCATTTCATTAGTATTTTCATGTTTTACAATTGACCTGTTGACACCATTGAGATTAGTTTATTATTTTTGATTTTATTAACATGCTAAGAAAAAAAAAGTAATTTTCTTGCTTTAATTGTTTATGACAAAGTAAAAAACTATAGTTGTGAGTGGAAAACATAGCAAAATATCGCTAGGAATCTTTGTTAATGTGATGGCACAATTGGTATCCTGATAGTATTTTTTACACATTATCAGTTAATGTTTGCTCTATTGATTGGTCTATACGTGGACATGTGTTTCTCCCAATAAAAGTCCCATAAATTTTTAGCTTAAAATATTAGCATTAACTCAGTTTTGTCAGTGTAGATCCGTAAAGCAGGAAAGCCGTAAAAGAGACGCAAGTGGAAATCGATTTCTCCATAAACATTTTTCTCTTAGAATTACGACGACATTACGGCCCGAGCCTTCAGGTTCGTAAATAAAACTGTTGCTCGGCATATTTTCTTTGGAAACAAATTATATGCGCGCATACCGACAATAAATACGTATGTGAGAAAGAGAGAAAACGGTCCTTTGTAAATGGCACGTTTCCTGAAACAAGGGGAGTTCTAGAATTTCGGTTGAGCGGTTAGTGAATACGAAATCAGAATGGAAATACAAAAAGGATATATAGCGTTACTTGAAAAATATTCCGAAAATGTTCCTTTGAAATTTGAGTGTAGGCCATGGAAGAAGAAATGATCAAAACAAATTGTTGAGAATGTGAAGGAAAGTGTGACAAGTAGTGAGGAAAGCGATACTTTTTGATAATACCAAAAGAAGTTTATTTCATTTGTTCCAACTTTCTAAAGGGTGGGCCATCTAACATTTTTTTTTGAACTAGCGGTCATTTTCAACACAGTAACATTTATGTCAGATCTGTTTTGACAGAAATTTAGCTTGAAGTCTCCCGTGAACGAAAATGGTTGGATATACGCTTGAATAACGTTGGGAAATACTCTAAAATTATTTCCAAAGTGAGTGTGTTGTTGCCGAATGTGTGCGAAAATGCCGTACTTCTATGGACCGAAAAGAAGCGCCGTCCGCTCCGTATGTGAGACAATTTGTGAAAAAAGTGCGTGAAACTGGTTTGCTCATTGATAAACCAACACGTCAACGTGCTCCTACTGTGCGTACACAGGGGAATATTGATGCTGTAGCACAAAGTGTGGCCGATTCTCTGAGCACATCAACTCGCCATCGATCGCAAGAATTGCACATTTCGCGCACTTCTTTGAGGAGAATTTTGCATAAAGACATCGGAATGACACCGTATAAAGTTCAATTGGTACAGGAGTTGAAGCCAACAGACCATCCAATACGCTATCGCTTCGCACAATGGGCCAATGAGCACTTAAACGAAGACCGGGAATTTTACTGAAAAATCATCTTTTCGGACGAAGCTCATTTCCACCTCGGTGGATAGGTTAAATTGCCGAAATTGGGAAACGGAAATTCCACATGTGGTCGTTGAGAAGCCAATGCACTCCCAAAGAGTGACTGTTTGGTGTGGATTTTGGTCTGGCGGCATCATCGGCCCATTTTTATTTGAAAATGAGGAAGGAACAACTGTTACTGTGAATGGCGAACGCTACCGCGCCATGTTGAACGATTTTTTTTTCACGGAAATTGATGAATTGGACATGGACGGCATCTGGTTTCAACAGGATGGTGCCACGTGCCACACATCGCACCCACCAATTGAGTTATGCCACACTCGATTTGAAAATCGTTTAATTAGCCGTTTTGGAGATGTGAATTGGCCATCAAGAAGCTGCGATTTGAGACCGTTGGACTATTATTTGTGGGGCGCTGTTAAAGACAAGTGTTATGCCGATAATCCACAAACAATTGACGCGCTCAAAAACAATATTCGTGCTTGCATCGCCGAAATACAGCCGCATACAATTGAAAATGTATTGAAAAATTGGACCGGCCGAATTAGCTACTGTGAGGCCGGCTGTGGAAGCCATTTGAATGAAATTCTTTTCCATAAATAACCGGAAGGATTGTACTTTCGAATAAAAAAAAACAAATTGAAAAATATTCACTAGTTTTTTTATAGCATTTTCAAAAAAAACCACCCGTTAGAATGAGCCCTTGACGGTTTGGAGAATTGCACTTTTTACCGTTGAAATTGGCCCATCCAAACAAAATATACTCACTGACAAAGAAATCCCAACACCCAGAAGGCTATAGTCAGGAGTAAATGATTAAAATTTGAATAAAAAATACCAAGGAGTTTAAATTGTATTGTATTAAGTTTGTTAATAATGTGTTTGTCCATCACTATGGTCTAAACGATACCCAACACGTCTTAAGCTACCTGTATTAATGTCTTTAAACCTCCAAAGAACCTGGGGGCTAGGATAAATTTCCGAGCCTTTTACCCATCATATCCCCAACATGTTCTATGGGTGAAAGATCGGGGTATCTGGGCGGCCAGGCCAACAGATTCACATATGTCTTTTCAAAAAAGTTTAAACTAACTCGAGCAACATGAAGCCGAGCATTGTCTTGTTGAAATATGGGATCCCTGAGCCCATTAATTTTTATTTATTTATTCTTATATACGGGTAACCTCATTTACATAAAATACAAAACAAAAAATTTAAAGAAAGTAACATTAAAACTAAAACTAAATCTAAAAACACAAAACACACAAAAAACATAAATCTAAGTTTATACAAAATAAAAAATAAAATATGGTTACTTAAATTAAAATTATAATCAAGATACATGTAGTCGCGAACAAAACAAAAACAAAAACAAAACAAACGGCAGCATTAAATATTATAGAACAACGAGCGCTTGATTACCCTGATGGAGTTGTAAAACAGATCGATATGTGAGGAGTTCTGATTGCCTGTACGCAATAACCTAGTCATTGCTGAACAAAATCCATAGTTAGTTCTATGAAATGACACATTGAAGAGTTCTGAAGAACGAGTTCTCATTGTCGTATTCAAGGATATTGGATATTCTGTCTAGTAAGCAAGGGCAGTCAAGTTCACCTGACAACAACTTGTGTAGGAAACAAATTTCAGCTGTGTTACGCCGATTTTGCAAAGATTGTAAATGCATTTGTACTAAAATATCACTATATTGATAATTGTCCCTGCTCAAACCCATTTTAAATGCTACTATACGAAGGAATTTATTTTAAACTTTCTCAATATTATCTATATGGGTGTTATAGTGGGGGTTCCATATGACAGAACAGTACTTCAGAATAGATCGTACTAGTGAACAATATAATAAACGAATCGTGTTATGAGAAAATATTTTTGATGAACGATTGATAAAACCCAAAACCTTGTAACTCTTGGAAACAACTAGATCAATGTGTACGAAAAGTCAGAGAATTATCGAAAACGACACCAAGGTCACGAATTTCACTTACTCGCTGTATCGTTTGTGAATTAATAGCGTATGAAATGATTATAGGTTGTGAAATTTTTGCAAAAGTAATAATAAAACATTTATTGATGTTCAGGTCAAGATCATGACTAATACACCAGGCAAATAAAGAGTTAAAATCGGATTGGAGTAACGTAGCATCATTGCAAGTTGCAATTTCTTTAAACAGTTTCAAATCGTCAGCATACATTAAGATATTATAATGATTAATAATTTTGCCAATGTCATTAATAAATAAATTAAAAAGAAGTGGTCCCGCGTGAGAGCCCTGTGGAACTCCTGAAGGCACACTTATAATCCTGGAAATAATATCTCCCACTTTAACATAATGGTATCGGTCTCTTTGTCCACTCTAAAAGTGGCGCATAAAATCCTAGAGCTTGAAGTTTGGCCCAAAGTATTCTATGGTTAACTCTATCAAACGCTTTAGCGAAATCCGTATAAACAGAGTCAACTTTTAGTCTATTCTCCAAAGTTTTTACTAAAAATTACTCGTAGATGGCCAAATTAGTTAAAGTAGATCTACCCGGAAGAAATTCATGCTGTTCGTTAACAAAAATATGTTTAAATTGCCATGATAAGAATTGAGAGAAAAAGTAGCCCAATAATTCCGGGATCTCCGACTGCAAGCATACAGCTCGGTAATTCTCAATATTTTCTTTAGATCCACCTTTCCAAAAACTGATAATAATGATAATATCAAAATAAAAATAAACAATGGCATCAAACAGGGCGACCCTTTGAGTCCCTGTCTATTCAACCTTTTCTTTGACGAGCTACTTGTCCAGCAGCAAGAAGAAAATCCACCTGCAGCCTATTATATAGAATGTAATTGTCTCGGCTATGCTGACGATCTCGTGCTTATTTCTGGGTCCACAAAAGAAACCAATAACCTTTCAAAAACGGCCAATAAATTCTTCAACAAAGCCGGAATATCACGTAACACCGACAAGCCTTTTGCCCTTTCTCTTCGCGCCGTGCCAAAGAAAATGAAACTTTTTAGTATAACCAAAACCTTATTTTTTTATCAACGGGAAACACATTCCACAAGTGGGCACGCTAAAATATTCCACAAGTGGGGATGGACACACTAAAATATCTAGGGCTTCGCTATTATCGGATGGGTGCCGAACTTCCTAACCATGATCTCCTTCAGACCCAAATCTCTCGTATTCGTAGATCCCCTCTCAACCTTCCCAAAAATTCATTATCCTTAATTCCTTTCTTGTCCCGCGATGGATTAGTTCCTTACAAAATATCTGTCACAAAAAAAATGTCTTAAAGAAGCTGACAGACTAATTCGACGTCTAGTCAAGACTGTCCTTCATCTCCCCTTCTCCACAACTAACCCTTTCTTATATGCACCCAAAGGAGGTGGAGGTCTTGGCATTTTCCCGTTCGCCTTAAAAATTCCAGAAATTATGGCCAGAAAATTGTCAAAAATTATGTCCCACTTCCACCTATAGCCAAATCCACATTGGTAAAATCAACTCTTTAACCAATCTACATACAACCATCGATATAACCAATTATTGTAATTATTATAATTTGTTTGGTTACTCCTTGATGATAACAACTTAGAGTTGTTGAAACGGTGTTGAGTGTTTAAAATAATGTTTTGGTGTTAGGGTGCAAAACTGTATTTTTACATTTGCTGGATAAAACTTAATGACAAGTACAATACGCTGAAAAATTAACTTAAGCATAATAACTAACACAATTGCAATTGGTCTCACGAATGTTATAAAAATGACTAAAAACTGGATTTGGTTTACTTGAGTGTTTGAAATAAAGGTATAGTGTTAGGGTACAATACTTTGTAGTTTATACGTTTGAACAAAATTACTTAAATATGTAGTAAACAATTTCATGCCAGATACAAAAATTTCATTTTGATATCACTAAATGTTCTTACTATGACAAGAATATTTTACTGGTGAGAAAAGCATCTATGGAAATTTGACATGAAAGTTATTTTTTTTAACTGAATAGATTTTCGTACAGTTTGAAACACACATTAAGGTTCACATTTGAATATACTAACAGACAAGCAATTGTTAATGACTACTAATTCTAAAATGTTCTCCAAGTTGAAACCTATCACATATCTAGCGTCTTTGAATAATTACACTGAATTATTTAACTTAATGATGTTTGCTGCAATGTATTTACCAAGACACTCATTTACTGCAATTTATATTCCCATTGCTAAGGTTACAAATGATTTTGTGGGACAATTACTGTTTGAAACAATTTTCCAGTCATACTTGTTTTGTAGATCGATATACCAGTCAAAAAGCTCTGTAACTCGTAAATTATAAACAGGACAGTTTTAACTGTATTTTGTTATGGAAGATCTCGAAGTTGTCCAATATTTTGCAGTGAAATGTGTTTAAAATCACAATGAACTGGGTATCAGGATAGAAAATAGGACAATAACGAAAACGTCTATATCGACTGACGTTAATAATTATAAATTAGTGCCATTATTTAGCTTATATATAGTCAGCTCGCAGTTATAACTCGCGCTTCTTTCTAGTCAGTGTAATTTAACGTCTATCGCTTGATAACTCGGAGATCCTTTCGCCTGTTTTAGAGAATATTTTAACTAAACCTAAATAAAAGAAAAAACATAACCCGACTTCAAAAAAGTAACTCAACTAAAAAGCACGAAATATTTTTTACTGCAACAATTAAATACATTTTATGAAGTTTTGTAGCTGTGTTAATTATTAATTAATTAATTTAATAGTCTCTTCTCCGCGGAATCTTATAATGAATCATTATACAGTTTTAAGTGATATAGCACAATAGGACGCAGTTTTCAATTCTAATAAACTTTGTTTGATAACTATTGTAGTTATTATTAAAAATAAAGGTACTTAACTTAAACAAAATTTATATAAACTTGTTCTATAAATTATTCTCAATTGAAAAAAGAAGCAGCAAAACATAACTGGCTATCACTTTTGTCAATACAGGATCCAAATGAAGCTCTAAAAATGATTATTAAATTAATTGATTACCTGCATTCAAAAATCTAAATCTACTAAGAGAATCCAATATAAGAGATCATATAGAAGTGCATGGATTACCAAAGAAATAATCATTTTGTGACAAAAAAAATTACTTAAAAAAAATGGCAAAATGATATAAATAATGAAGTAGCCAGAATGGAAAATAAAAATTATGTTAAAGAATTAGATAAGATAATAAAAGAAGCTAAATGCAAATTTGAGCAGGAAGAGATTGAAATGAACTCAAATAACACCAGGCGTCTATATGAAATTGTCAATAATAAACTAGGTAAAAATAAAATAAGAAATGAAAATATCAAATATACAGTTGATGAAAATAATACTTAAATAACTGATTCTCAAATAATAGCTAATAAAATGAATCAATACTTCTGTAATATTGGAAATAAAATTAAAAAGCCCCTTAATAAATGTCTTATACTTCCATCTATGGATCCTAAAACAATTTTTTTGTATCCAACTAATAAAAAGGAAGTCACTATTGTAATAGAAAAAATGAAAAATAAAAAAGGTGCAATGGATGGAATAAGTGCAAAATAATTAAAGAACTTACTGACTTTCTGGTTGAGCCACTAACACATATGATAAATCTTTGTTTTGAATCGGGGGAATGGCCTGATGATTTAAAGATGGCTGAAGTCCCTATTTATAAATCGAAAGAAAAATATGAATTTAATAATTATCGACCTATATCTCTGATTTCAAATTTGGCTAAGATATTAGAGAAAATATTGCATAACAGACTATTGAAATTTATTAGCAAATGTAAAATTATATCAAACAAACAATTTGGATTAAAAAAAAAATTACCAAAGATGCACTTGCATTTATTGTCGATATAATATTGAATAATCTTGATAAAAGCAAACCTATAGCCATTGCTTTTTTGGATTTGGCTAAGGCTTTCGACACTGTTGAGCATAATATTTTACTACAAAAACTTTATAGATATGGAATCAGAGATAACGCATATCACTTGATTTCCAACTATTTATAAGGTCGACTACAAAGAATCAGAGTAAACGATACTTTAAGTGAATGAAATAAATATAGGTGTTCCGCAAGGAAGAATACTTGAACCACTCCTGTTTGTTCTATATATTAATGATTTGCTCAATAGCATGCCTGAAGGTGAAATCATCTCTTATGCAGATGATACAGCATTAATTACACAGGAAAATAATTGGTTTTTAACAGAAAATAAAGTTAATGTTAATGTTAAACTGAACGAAATCTCTGAATGGCTTGCTTTGAACGGGTTATCTTTGAATGTAGATAAAACTGTTTGCATTACTTTTGGCAATTATAAGAATAGTGTACCAAAAAATTTTAATGTACTTATTAAAGATAAAGTAATCAAAAGAGTTGAAAGCTGTAAATATTTAGGCGTTTACATGGACTACAGATTAAATTGGGCTTTACATATACAACAAATCCTAAATAAAACTAAATATCTGGTTTACATATTTTATAAGTTATCTAAAATAATGAAGAGAAATACTAATGATTTTTTATTATTCTTTTTTCGACAGTATATTAAGATACGGAATCATAGCCTGGGTGGGGGAGGAGAGCATACACAAACCAAAAAATATCTTTGCAAAATTTACAAAATAGATTATTAAAAATAATTAATAAAAATAAATTCATATATAGACCTTGTAATATAGAACAACAATATGCTCTTGAGTCGATACTGTATCATTATGAAGATCTATCAAAACAATATATTGCATCTGAAAGTATCACTAGAAATAAAAGTATACAGCTGTCAGGTAGATATAAGACTGTTGGTTGTAAAAGAAATTATGTGAAGGCTATATTTATATTTAACAGCTTACCAAATATATTAAAAAACATAAAAACATATACCGGTGAGTCATCAAGACCTCTCTAAATTAGAACAAAAGAGCACCAATACAACGTCTCAAGAAGACATATAGACAGATCAAGATTGGCAAATCATGTACTCACGGATAATGGCACACATAAAATGAACTGGAATAAGACAAAAATACTACTTAAAGAAGAACATACCAAAATCATTTGGTCAAGTGCGAGTTGGACTCGCATACTAAGGGTTCCGTAATACATTCAAAATTCTAATATTCCAGTTTCAGACAAGCAGGGAATGAGTGCATTTTCTTATATTTACCCTAATTTCTTTTATTAAAGGAATTAAGGAAAATGAAAGTGTATATTTTTTATAAATTTAAAAAATATTAGGGTAAATATAAGAAAATTCACTCATTCCCTGCTTGTCTGAAACTGGAATATTAGAATCTTGAAGGTGGTACGGAATGCTTAGTATGCGAGTCCAACTCGCACTTGACCAAATTATTTCTACTTTAACGTTAATACTCTTTAAATTATTTTTTATACGAGATAAATAGCTATAAATCTCAAAGATTCTTTTAGTTGTTATAAAATTTTCAATCTATGAAAAAATTGTGTGAACTATATATCATGTATTGTTTTCTTAATTGAATGTATTTGAGTAAAGTGTGAAACATTATTTAGGGCCGCATTAATGACGGCTAATTCGAAAACGTGCTCTGAGTAGAAGCCGATCATGTTGCCAGCGGCTTTGAATAATTACTCCTGCATTATTAAACTAATTGTGTCGAATGAAATTTCGCATTTGCATTTAGCTCTGATGCCATAATTTCGACCATAATAGATGAATACTAATAGTGGTCCAGCCATTGTTTTAGCGGAAGCATTCTCACGGAGACAACTGAGTAATGACCAATAACTGTTAACGTCAGTCATATGAGTCAGCCTATATAGTCATACGTTACGATTTACTTGTATTATTTGTGTGTGTTCATAATAACTTCAGGCAATATGATCAAATCTAGAGACTAGATATGTAAAATGTTTAGTGTAGATTAGGGTGGATCGAAAAAAGGCATTTTTCGCAGATCTTCTTCTAATAGCAGTCAAACTTCATCTAACCCCCTAACTAAACTGTTTGCAAAACAATCAAAAGAGAACTTCCTCGAGAAAAATCCCTTTTTGCATATTTTGTCGAAATTTCCAGTTTTCAATCGTTCTTCTCCAATAGTTATTGAAATATCCCCATAAAAATATTTTGCCCCGAGGGATCTCAACAAATATACTATTACGAAAATTATCTTTGCATATACTTAACCAAATAAGAGGCGTAAAATTTATTTTAGCTCATTCAAAAACGTTTTTCAGCAATTTTTTGGGTATTTTCAAAATTCTCCTACAAATATAAACTTGTATTAAAGTAGATTTACCAACTTTTGAATGCTTTGCTTATGAAGTGTCTTTCGATCAAAACACGGCTCACTCCGATAAATCCACCAGGAACAATTCTGCAGGAGGTTTGGCTATACACCTTTTTCAATAATTATTAATGACTTAAAATGACGTTATGAAAATTTTTATTTGAAAAAATTATTATTAGTCTTTTTTGGGTGTAATAATATTTCAACTGTTGCCTTTTATATTTCGGGATTGGACAACCCTAGTGTTGCAATCTGACAACTGACAGCTCTATCGTAAAGTTTGACATTGTTGAGGTTATACGTACTCAGAACGTTTTGACATACAAGCGCTATGTGTTGTTTACAGTAACTTAAATGATTCATCTCGGCCAAAAATTGGAATTAAATCGTGAACATTTTCGTGCGATTATTTTTTACAACTTTCGACGTGGATTAAGTCAGCAAGAGTGCATGGATGAACTTAATTTAATTTTTGGCGATGAAACTCCATCAAGGACCACTGTTTATCGATGGTATGGTGAATTCAATCGATGACGTAGTTCACTCCAAGACGAATTTCGTGAAGGTAGTCCAAAAACAGTCGTTGTTCCGGAAACCATTGATGCTGTGCGCGAATTGATATTGCAAGATCGTCATGTGACCTATCGTGAGATGAAGTCAACCTTACACATTAGTGGGACCAGCATACATTCAATATTGCATAGACATTGGAATGTCAAAAAAAATTGTTCGCGTTGGATCCCACACAATTTGTCAATCTTTCAAAAAAGGCTCGTGTCGATTGGTCGAAAAAAAGCTCAAAAAATACGATCGCGGTGCTTCATAACACGTTTATGACATAGTGACAGGTGATGTATCTCAATCATGCTAGGTGGGTTACTTGGGACAATCGAATTCTACGATTATATTATCTACAACTTAACCTTCACAACAACTTAAAACTATAGTTACCTATTGAGATTTAATTTTGCTTTGACTGAAAATTTTTAAAATACCCTGTTTGAATGAGCTGAAATTAAATTTACGCCTCTTATTTAGTTATATATAAGCAAAAAATGTTGGTAATAGTGTTTTATTGGGACATCTGGGGGAGAAACATATTTGTGAGGTTATTTCAACAACTGTTATATGCCAAAAACATGACTTTTCTCCAGGTTCGAGCGGAAGATCTTATTTAATCGAGTAAAACACTAACCAAGGCTAAAGAGTCTTCATACCATCTCAAAAAAATTATGTACGTAGATAATATGCTTGGGTGTGAAAATAAAGATTTTCAAACAGATGCAGATGATTTTTCATGCGATCGGAAAATAATTCCGATCGTGCAATCTAAAAAGCGAAAATCTCTCCAGTAGCTCAGATTGAGGAAAACCTAAGGAGGGATATGAATCATCAATTTTAAAAGCTAGAAATTTCAAAAATCGCCTCTGAATATTTCGACCATGTCACTGTACTTATTATACCCTGGGTGCCAAACCAAAGCAGCGTCTTCAAGCCGAGATTTCACAAAGACGTTGTAAACTAAAATCAGAGAGCTTGGGTCTGAGAAGCCCTCAGAGTTTCGAATTATAAAACCAAGACAAAAAGCAAATTAAAATTTAGTATCAAAAGTAACACCAAGATCTCTAATATTGTTCGGTGTTGACAAAATTACATCCTCGATCTTGTAGTCCAACAAAATAGGAGTTTGCCGCCTGGTAAGAGTCATGGCGTGACACTTTGATGCATTTAATGGCATATCGTTTTTTTTTACACCAGGCATTCACATTGTCAAGATTTTCTGTAGCCTAAAACCGTCATTTACATTTTCCACTACAGTGTAGATTTTAATATCATCAGCATATAGAAGATATTGAACATCAACACCAACAAGTCATTTATAAACAAGACAAATAATAGTAGCCCCAATACGGAGCCTTGTGGAACCCTCCGAACTGGACACAATTTCTGACGACTTGAAACAATACAGTAAGTGAGGGAGATATACTAAAATGTTTTAGTATGGCAAGCAGAATACCGTGATTAAGTCTATCAAAGAAATTTTCAGAAATGTACTGAGTTAAACAAAAAAGGTTACTAATTGTCGATCTTTGTTTAACAAAACCATGCTGGTGTACTGTCATCTGACCTTATACATGCAAGTAAAGCAGATTATGACAAACCATCTCAAAAATTTTGGCAAAATTACAGATAATAGTAATAGGTCTATATTGTCTTCTAAATGTTATTTGTGGCATGTTCTTGGTTATTTTTAAGTTTTCTTGGGAATAACACCAGAATTGAATTAAAAAGCTATATATTGAAAGAAAATACCAAGCGTTTCAAAGTGGATTCTGACTTCGTTGTCAATGGCTTTAAAATATGCAATGAAAATGTAAATTGCAAATTGAAAGTTAATAATTTCTTCCTTAATTGTCCTGAAGCAGATACGATTCAATTCTACAGAAATAGAAGCGATACAATAGTCTTCATTCAAAATAATTATGGCAGACTCTTTTATTTTTCGTTTTGTGTTATACTGTTCTTTGTGAAGTATAGTTGAATTGCCAAATTGTATTTTATGGCCTACGTCCCATGCACGTTCCCAAATTTTCGATATTTTAAATTGTCGTTTCTTTATGTAATTCTTGTGTTCATTTATTCGTATGTTTAATGGTCTCGATGTTTCTCCAATATAAAATTTATTGCATTCTCAAGGAATCTTGTATATGCAGTTTTTTGAGTTCTGAGTTTTGTTGGTTGGGTTGTTTTCGATATTAGTGATTTTAGTGTATTTCTTGTTTGGAATGTTGTTTTAACATTAAATTTGTTGCCCACTCTTTTCAATCTTGCTGACAGACCCTGTATGTATGGTATAGTTGTAACTGTAACGTGGTTCTCTTGAGTAGCAGTGTTTATAAGAGAAGTTCTAGGTTGATTTGGAAGGTTTGTTCTTTTTTCAAGTCTGTTTAACTCTTTGTTGATAAATTTTGTGGGGTAATTGTTTCCAGTGAGAACATTTTTATAATTGTTTTTTCTTTGTCTATAATTTTCAATATTGCTTTTGTTTCCTTTTTTCAGCACTGGGCAAACCTCGAAAGTTTCCAAACAGTAGGAAATTCCCCGGTTATTAAAGCAAGATTAAATATCTGTCAAAGGAGTAGCAAGAACAGCTGCACAATCTTCTTCAATCTTCTAAACATAAAAAATAAAATACATTCTGTCGAATCCATTTGAAGAACTGTAATTAAAATCGATGGTTCCAAAAATTGTAGGTCATCTTCGGATTACCTTAAGATATGTTTTCAAATAATTGGTTATGGAGTCCTAGTATTAATACTTAAATTTTCTATCAACTCATGTCGCTTATCTAACACGAAAAGTTAAACAATTCGAAAACAGAAATTCTTTCTCTTTCGATTTAATTTGTTTTTTAATATCTGGAAAACTTAAACATTACAAAACCCCCTGCACGCCATGTTAATTATTCACTTCCGTGGCTTCGCTTACGGCGTGGAGAAAAACTATCGATTTTCCGCGCTTTTCCTTTGAAATGGGACGGCGAAACGTACTTTTCCACTCCCTTTCACAATATTATTAAGTCATTTCAACATATGTTTCCGAGTATTAACTTTGAGAAACGAGGACAGCCGTAAAATTGCAATAATATTAGTCGCTTCGAAAACATGTGCTCAGGGTTTACGGTGATATTAAAGCCTCTTTGGTATTTATTAGTTGTAGGCTGAGAGTGGAGAAGGCAGGTAATGCTGGTGAAAATGGCGAAAATTTGCTAGGAAGCATCAGTTTTGTTGTTTTAAAAGTATATCCATGCGTGTTTGAACAAAGGATACTTCGTAATCGTTTACTATACTTTTCCTTAAATGGAATTTGTGCCAAAAACTATAGTAGTACAGTCGACTCTCGTTAATTCAAACCTGCGATAGTTCGAACCTGTCTATAGTTCAAAGTTATCATGAGGTCCCTAGAATATCCCTTTATATTTCGACCAAAACCAATACATTTTTACGCACTCGGTAATTCGAACGAAAAAATCATATCTACGTAATTAAACGACGCCTTAATTCGAACTCATCTGTGTCAAACACTCGACAATTCAAGTTGTTGGTGTACGATGATGAGAAGTTTCAACTACACTTGTTTTTTAATGATTCGTTCAAACTAAAGGAAAAGGTGCATCCTTTCCTTCAAATTGGCAGCTTCGTCCTCTTGAGGAGCTTCAGCATCGAATCCGGCCAGCGGCGACAAAAAAAACTCGGGCTGGAGGTAGAGCAAAGAAGTCACCTGCAAAACAAGCCAGTGTTAAACCCTAGTCGACAAAGAAACCGGTGGCAAAAAAAAGGTCAAAAACTAAGAACCAAACCTAAGAGGCAACTGAAAAGAAGACTTCGGCTCCGAAATCCACCCCATTGACAACAACTTCATCGTCATCATCATCAGTTTCGCTGGCATCTAAAGCGAAGTCATCCCCGAAGGCGAAGAAAGCAGCTTCTCCCAAGCAGAAGAAATAAATAGAACACAATTTCATCGACATTATAATTTACGCTCCAACACACGCTTGTGCACGAATTGCACTGTTTTCTCTAAAATGGCTCAATCAATTTGAATATTTTAAATTGTATTCTACAAAGAGATGTTGCAGCCTGATTCTGTATAATTTTTTAAAACGGTTTTTCTGAAATATGTGCAAAAAACTGTAAAAATCAATGTAAATGTCAAACTGTGTATCTTGTAGAGGTCTGAGAAAAGTCAGCGACGGCATATGGAAAATAAGGAAAACATGCTATACTCATATTTATACTTAAAAAATGGACATTTATAAAGCGGTAATTGAAACGCTATTTAGATAAATACGGTATTAATCCTTATGATTTTAAATACTTTGGTTGGCTTGAGCATTTCATGAATAATATTTTTTCCTGTACAGCATGCAAATTGAATGAATACCTTAGGAGATATAGAAAAATAAAAATATGTAATACCCAACGAAATTAATTTCGTGTCGCCGTAATTCGACCGAGCCAGGCGGGCTCCCCATCGCCCCGCGCCGCGCGTCCACAATGTAAAAGGCTCTAGTTCTTTCAGTAGCTTTCAGAATGGCAGACCATAGAGTAGCAAAAATTGTAACAAACAAATCGCCAGCAGGTGTAGGAAGTCTGGGTCAATAAAGAGACGACTTAATGAAGGAACAGGAACTTCCTAAGCAATATGGCACTATCTTAGACCTACTTAGTGTGTTTAAATATTCGTGATTCTGAGCATTTGACCATGCTGGCTTTCATCGTGCATTCGTGAATAATATCTATAAATATTATAAAACAAAGTCTTCCGTCGCGTCTGTCTGTCTGTTCGCGATAAGCTCAAAAACCACCGCACCGATTTTCATACTGTTTTCACCAGTGGATAGAGTGGCTCTCGAGGAAGATTTTAGTATATAATTTGTTAAGTTTTTATATAAATTGCCTGAAATATAACGATATTTGTTGTGTCGGAAAAAAATAAGCCGTCTGGGACCTTTCAAGGAAAACGCTGCCTAAAGATATAACAAAATAATATATGGTGAAATTTTGTATCTTATAGAGGTCTACAAAAAGTTAGTGATGACATATCTCTATCTCTTAAGGATAACATGCTACACTCATTTTAATACTTTAAAAAAATCGGCAATTAGAAAGCGGTAATTGGAACGCTATTTAGACAAATACGGTATTAATCTTTATCATTTTAAATACCTTAGTTGGCTTGAGCACTTCATGAAGAATATTTTTTCCCTGTAGACCATGCCAATTAAATGAATACCTTTGGAGATATAGCACAATCAAAATATGTAACACGCAACGAAATTAATAATTTCGTGTCGCCATGATTCGTAAAAGGTCATCTTCTTTCAGTAGTCATTCTATTAGAGTAATTAGCGGATATGAATAAGAAAATTTTGTAAAATTTTAACACTGAAAATAAAGATATGGTAATTTCAGTTGTCTACGTACTTTTCAAGGTATAACTTATGAAATATTTCAATGACTTTGTAAAGCAATGAGTCTGTTAGAAGATGACTCTCATTGGGAAAGTACGCTTTCTAAAGCTGCCTTATGTTGTTCAGATAAATCAATTAGACATTTATTTACCATCATGATATCCTTCAGTCAAGTTACCGACCTACATCTTCTTTGGCAGAATGATCGTCAATGAGGGATTGCAGTGTGATTATTGGGAATGAGGCTTCTATGTCTCATAAAGCTTCAGTTGTCAGTTGAGGCACTAGACAGGACAATGCGAGATCTGCGCAACAGTATCTGCCCAATAGGTGATTGTACTGTTTTATTCTCTAGAGATTTCCATTAAATTTTCCAGTTATAGCTAGGGGAACGTGAACAGATGAAGTCGTGCATCGCTTATAAGATTGCATCTTTCTCACATATAACGAAATGTGGACTTAAAACCAATATGAGGATTTCATCGTTTAACGAAGATAATTGGCAATTTTGTATAAATAGGAAATGGTGAATTTCAAGCAGGAAATGTCCAAGTAAATTTTAATAATATTTGTGTTTTGGTACAAAATGTGGAACAAGTTATTGAACACTTTTATCCCAATATTAGTAACATATCCACTAATACACTAAATTGGTTTCAAATTAATAATAAAAGTAGGTGCTCCAATTATATTACTCAGAAATGTGAGTCCACTGAAACTGTGCAACGGTACAACATTCAAAGTAGTCAATTTAATGTTTTTTTTGATCAAATGTTTTTATACCATGAATTCCCACGATACCCTCAGAATTGCCTTTCCAATCTAAACGGCAAAAAATCCTGTAAAATGACACTTAATAAAGCACTAAAAGTTGCTGAAGTCAAGGCCGAACCAGGAAATTTTTCCAGCTGGGTTGGATAATTTTTTTCTGGTGATCCGATAATTTTTTTGATTGATGATGGAATGATTAAGTATTCAGGAATTTCAAGGATATATAAAATTGTATAAAGAATATTTATTTTTATGAAAAAGGTTATTAACGGGTTACAATTTAATCTTGAAACCAAAAAATCCAAAATTTGGGAGGGTGTTTGAACCCCCGCTGGTTATTTGCTTGGCGGGAGTAGATTAAAGCACACAGTGCTTTTCGCACAGGCAATTGTATGTTGCCCTATCACGTTCAGGTGTTACTTCGAAACAAAATTTGTTCGTCTTGCACGTGATCAAATTATTAATGTCGTATACAAAGTAACCTTAGAAACTAATATAAATGTTTTCTGTTTTGTTTGCCTCATAAATAATTGCCACTCAAAAAATAATCTAAATTAATATTATGTATAACGAGAAAGGATGATTGATTTTTTGTTTGTTACCATTTTACTCAAAAACTAGTCAACCAATTTTACCGAAAGCTGCATCGGTTTTATAGCCAAATATGTTCCTCTTTTGACCTGTTTTTGCGATTTTCAAAATAATTAGTATTTGGGAAATATTCCAGGTAGCTCGTATTCGTTGGGATACCCTGTATAATCGATGCCAAACAGAAAGAGAAAAGATGGGTGGTAAAAAATAAAACTGCTATCATATACGGTTTCAGTATCCAAAAATACGTAAGATATAAGTAAATTTGTAGAAAAAGTTTTCACAAACATTTTTTTGTAGGCTTGCGTTATTTCAACTAGAATTACACTATTACTTAGGTCATCGTACGTAGCAGTTAAATTAGTCATTGTTATTTTATCAAAATATGTTAACTACACACTAATGAGTCATTTAAAAGCAGCCTGTTTTAATCGCTAATGTTTATAACAAACGTTTCACACTGGAAAAAAATTGTTAGGCCTTCGGATGAGCAGGCTAATAACTATTCCAGTTAGCGATAAAAAAGCCGGGGTAATTTGTCAATCTAATCTGCGGGGTATAGTAGCTGTCCACGAATAGATTGCTCTATAAATCTTTCGACAAAAAGACCCACGTGATACGGTCGGGCTGGTCCGGACATTTTGACTAATTACGGAATTTGTCTTTTGATTGACTTACAATAAACGAAATAAAAAGTGGATTTTATAATTCCTCAATGGAAATAGGAAGAGCTTCGGAAGTTGATTAAAAGTTGCGAAAAAATGTTGCAACGATTTTGCTAGCTGCATTCTGTAGCTTAATCATACCTAAGAATTTTGTAAATAAAAGGAGTTTTTTTCTAAAAAAATTATTAATAAATGCTATAATATCATTATCATCAGGATTTACTTTCGAAAATTATTTTTGATCGATCAGATTTCTTCAAAATAAACAAATTTGAAAACTCAAATTCTTAATGTATTATGTTGAGATATTAGAAAAAAATAAATATTTTTTAAAAAAATATAACCGACTTCTTTCTATAACTAAAAAGCTAAAAATAATTATAACAAAATACAACTCTAGCAAATAAATAACACATTCAATGTTGTTAGGTACCTACCCAGGAAGTAAAAAATGTAAACATTAAAAGGTGCTCATTCTGTACAAATTAATTACCTACCAATCTAGTATATTTTGGAGCCGGTGCCAAGCAAATCTAAAATCCTTCATTGCGTACTTATCTACTAATTCATCAAACTTGATTGTTGCTTGGCACCGACTTCAAAAATATACTAGATTGGTAGGTAGTAGGTAATTAATTTGTACAGAATAAGCACCTTTTAATGTTTACATTTTTTACTTCCTGGGTAGGGACCTAACAACATTGAATGTGTTATTTATTTGCTAAAGTTGTAAAGTCGTTTATATATATTTTTTAAATAGTCAGTGTATTGAACCTAATAGATGTCGGTGACATCTACCGTCTATTGAGTAATTTAAGTATATGAAGGCATACTATGCTATAACATATACCATACTCTTGACAGATGGTTCGAGTGTTTTATATAAAAACACATAAGTAAATATATAACAAGTTCTAAAGTGAAATACTTGGATGTTATACACATCAGTAAGATAACAAACAGTCAGTGTATTGAACCTAATAGATGTCGGTGACATCTACCGTCTATTGAGTAATTTAAGTATATGAAGACATACTATGCTATAACATATACCATACTCTTGACAGATGGTTCGAGTGTTTTATATAACACATAAGTAAATATAATATATTTACCACGGACAAGCAGAAATTTGTTAGCTGCCTTCTGTAAACTATATTTACGGAGTCAAATCCATCCTATATTTCAACCATAGTATATAACTCCTTGTGGGCTACCCCATAAATTATTTCATTTTTAACATTTTATATTATCGCCCTGTGTAACATTAATTCCTCTCCACACTTTATGCAACTTCTTATGGGCTATAAAAGAAATAATTTTTTAATCACACTGTATAAATATATTTCAACTCCAACCACATTTCTTATAAAATTATTATCACGGTTACAAATATCCATCATCGTTTCACAAAATTGCAAACGTCTGTCGAAATCGTCTTCGGGGAGTTCTTGAACGAAGCGAATTTTGTATGGATGATACTTTTCTCGCTTTAATATCCTTCCTACTGAACGACTGCTAATTCCATGCATATTGTTGAGGTCGGTAGTGAATAAGTGAGGATTTTCTTCCAAAGATATAGCAACATTTTGAGCTACACCTTCATTACTTGCACTTTTTAACCTTCCACTTTTTGGTAAATTGCTAACTGTTCCACTTGTGTCGCACCTTCAAAAAGTTTTCGTTACTACTGAATGGGATATTTCTGTATTCGGATGAACAATGTTAAAAAGGTCACAAACTTCTTGATGCGTCCTTTTTCTCTCTCCATACCCAATCATCCTTAATATTTCTGTTCTTTCTCTTTCACTTAATTTGGCCATTTTACGATCAAATTAAAACAAGACAATTTTTTTACGTTAAAATAAAAAAAACTAATAACTTATTTTGACAACTAGTGTCACTTCTGCAATGAATTTCATGGACTACTAAACTTGATTCAGATTTAATTTGCTCCTGATTTAAAAAAGCACGTGTATTCTACTATGGAACAAGCAGTGCTGTTGGCTGTGACGGTATAATGCCACCGATTGGCCAATAGAAATACAAATCCTTACCGAGCGGTTTATTTATATCGGGCGTAAATGAAATCTGAACCGAGTTTAGCTACCATCGAATTTTTCCTTTCCTTAGTTACTTTTCTGTTAATATCTCGGTTGGTATTGAAGTAAACAATATCAAAACCGATATTTTTGTATTCGTAATAAAATGTTTCATCAGAAAGTAAAATACTATACAGGGTGTTTCATTACAAATTTTAAAATCGTCATTACTTCCGGTAAAACAGGAAGTTGAAAATTGTAAAAAAAAAATTGGAAAAAAATAGGCAAATAGACAATCCAGTATCCACCTTCCAAATTTCATTTTGATATCTCTAATAATTCCAGAGATATTTACTTGTTTCCACACATTTGCCCATCACTGTATATTGTGAACTGCTGAAAGATGAGCATGCTGCACCAATCAGAAATTTGACTTGTGTTCCGAAATACGAGTGTTGACATAGATGAACATGAACACGGTATCCCATAACTTCTCATTTTGAGAGTATTATGGACATTTACAAAGTTACAGTGTCTATTAATATCACTATTATCTGTATTAAACTAGGGCTATGCTAAACATTTACATTTACTCTTTACATTACAAGTATTTACAGTTTTTATTTATATTTTGTTGTACAGGTTGGTGCTGTGCAGAAATCGCATTACTTTGTCCTGCTACTGTGGTATACTAATGTTTTCCCTGAGATTGTTCTTGATGTTCTTGCTCCGTGTGTAAGTTGCGTGTGACCAATTCCAACCTTTGCATTTTAGGGATTTTTGAGGCATTTACATTTGGTTGGATGTTACTCAGTTTGGTGTTCCAGATTTTCTGCCATATACAGGTTATTCTTTATAGTGCACTCTGTTATAGCTTCTTTGGGTGTCTTGTCAGCTAACTCATTTCCTCTTATGCCTATATGTGATGGGATCCATATAATTACTATTTGGGATCTTCTAGATTTTACTTGATGGATGGTTTTGTGGATTTCTTGTACGAGAGAATGGTTTCTGATTGTTTCGTTTAATTGTCTTCAATGCCTTTAATATGATGTACAGCTCTGCAGTGTGTATGCTACAGTGGTATTCCAATCTACTCCGTTTGAGTGTTGATAACAGAGCATTCAACTCCCTGGTTGTAATTTTCAGGATCTGTATAAAGTTTGGTATCTGGTTGGATTGGATGGTATTTGGAGGAAGGAATTTTTCAGGCTATTAGGTTGGGTGTCATGTTTGCTATGTACTGTTAGGGTTGTGTTGAAGTTGGGAACCATGAGCGTCCATGGTGGGATGTCCTAAGTTGTGATAGGGGTTACTCATTGTAGGTATATGTTTTCTATCAAAACTTGAACGTTCAGGAGTACTGGATTCAAAGCCTGTGGTGGGAACTGGATAGGACGTGTGGAACTAAAATCTTTATAAACTGGGTGTCTTGGGGTAGTGGATATTCTCTTTGCGTATGATATGAGTAGTTTCTATTGTCGAGGCTCGTTCGATATGCACCTTTAGCGCTGTATTCTGAACAGTATTTTGTGATTTTTGATTTTGAAACTGAGATGAAGACTAGGCTGCAGTAGTCTAGCTTGCAGCGTATTAATGCTCTGTAGATTCTCAATAATGTTTCTTCTTCCACGCCTCATTGTTGGTGTGCTAAGGTTTTTAGGATATTTCGACGTTTTAGGCTAGTTTTCTTCCATATGTATACTCCAGATTAGTCTGTGGCTGAATCATTTTTAAATAAGTAATGTGAGTTGGAAGAAAACGGTGGGATGAAAGTTTTTACAGTGCGTATTCGCTTCATCTGCATTATCGTACTTCTGAAATCTCTATTCAAATAATATTCGGAGGTAATTCATCCGTCCGCATTCATAATAAGGTCGTTCTCCCGAAATTACTTTCGACACAAATTCGATATATATACATTCTTGTTTCCGTTTGCGATAAGCAATTCGAAGCATGAACGTCAAGTGCATTTTATTTCGAGGAGTGCTCTTAACCTACTTTTCTATAATCGCAATCAGAGTTAGTAGCTGTGTAGCTTTTTACGTTTTCTGTTACTTTAAGCGAATATTTGCATGCGACTTAACGCAATTCAATACGTCTAATCGCAACCGACCCCGGGGGGTTTCATTGTGGATTTCTTTCGTATTTCATAACAATGAATGTACTATTTGACCTTTATATATATATATACTCGTATATAGGCTACGTTCGGGGTGAGAACCGCATCTGAATTTAGTAAATACTCGCCGTTTCGACCCCTGCTTTGATGAGCCTTTATCAAGAGTAAGAAAATCGATTATGATTTCGAAACAGATGACTGAGATCTCATCGAAACGTCAAACTGTCTTTTCTAAGACAAACAAACCGTACACACGTAAATCACGTGAACCTGCAATGACATTTCATACTTGTGAAAACATCCGCGGTTCGGCGCTTATCGGTTGGTACCGTGAACGGCTGCGTGTGATTGGTCCTTGGCGCTCGGTGGCCACACCTCTCGCTTGCTGATAAGTTATTTCTGATTGAGTTGTTATAAGGCGGGGCCGGGCTGGCACAGGGTTTAATAGAATTTTCCAAGAATTCCATAAGTTCTGGATTTCATGGCGTGCGTTTTGATTGTGAGGCCTCTTCGCGATTTCAATTGCCTCTCTTACGAGTTTCGATTTCGGGTAGTACTCTGGTATACTCAAAATCTATTCGCGATGACGTCGTAGTAGCGTGTTTGGTAATGGATTTTGTTTTTTCTTGCTCTCTTATGGCGTACTGGTGTTCATCATGTCTAGCTTGAATTCTTCTGTTAGTTTGCCCCACATAGGCAACCACGTATCACATTTAGTATATTTGAAGATGCGAGATGTAAAGACCGACATCTAGGATTTAGTATATATTCGAAAAATTAAAGATACCGGGTATGTGGGTCAAATCTCTAGTAGCTTAAAAAGTAGGATAGTTTTACATTTGATATGGTATAAAACTTGGCAAGGCAGTATTAATTGCTCAGTAAAAATCATACTGCAGAGACAAGCATAATCTTAAACACCACATTCATCATCCCACCCAAGGAGTTTCAGAAGTGAATCCTTTTTCAATTAGATTTAGTTGTATTTATTAAATATTACATTTGGTATTTGGTTTGAGTTGTATTCAAATCCTCGGGTTAAGTTTTACGTCTGTTGTATTCGCTGACATCCAGAAATTCCGAAGTAATCAAATTGAAGCTTTGCCCCTAAACACAAGGTACACTTTGTACATAATTCTTTTAAATTTTAATAGATGGTATTAACTCTTGTTTTTGGTATTTATTTTGGTTCCTTGTAGTAATACTTTCTCACAGAATAACTGTCTTGTCAATATTGTTTGAAACTGTCAAAAACAGATACAAGAAACAGCACAAGACACACTGCAGGATTCTTTGGAAAAGAAAATCATATTTTTGCTATAGACAATGGTTAACGAATAAATCACTAAATGTTAATAAATTTTATATAAGAAAAGCAGTCTTAATTATATTCAAAAGATATTGAAATACAATTTTTCCTAAATAAACAATAAATCTTTTAATCTGACTAAAATCCATTGGTTAGTATTAGTGCAAATAAAAATTCAAGCTTCTTTCATCTGATTATCATAAGACGAAGCTAGATTAAAAAAGGAGGCTTTAAAAGAAAATCGATTGGATGTTTCTACTTGAAGCTTCTCGGATGAAGATTGCAAACGGAAATTGAATTTGTCAATATTAATTTCACTGACGAGACGATATATAGAGAAGTATTCGTTTCGATATTATTTGAGCAGATACGACTTGCTGTGCTGTTAAAAGGCATACTTCATATCTTTTTTACCCTTTTACTACTACTACATAATTTTACCTGAATATTAAGACTTTTTTTAGGTTAATATATATCCTACAGAGGAACATTTTAAAATTATTTTCGTTTTATACAGGGTGTCCCAGAAATGTGAAAAGTATCAACGTTTTATTTTTGTAAATTGAATGCCCTATATATTATTACATTTTCGGTATCTACGAATAAAATGATAAGATGTTTCATAAAAGTTTACTATAATATTCACTATTTCATCAAAATATAGTGATCATTTGAAGGGCTAGTGTCTCAGCATACTCTTTTCTTGTTTCCAACCAAATTTCGACTGGGGGCTCCTGAAGGATAATATTTTGTGAGGCACTTGTGGAAAATCCAATATTGTATACAAAGTATGAAATAAATACCAAATAATTAACCAAAATTTCAAATGACAATTACTTCTTTAATGAAACAACCTGTATTTCATGTTACCAACAGTAGTAGAATTTTATTCTCTATGCAACAGTATAACATTTCTCTATACCTAACTATTTACGTTCCCATGAAAAGCGCACATTGAAACAACAAGATAGCTATTAGAATTTGACAGTTTTCTGACTCTAAACAGAAATGTATCGTTTTTTTAAAACTTTTAGCAACATTTGCCAACATATCGACGCCTATGATTTGGAAAGCTCATCTAATGCGGTCCTTCATATCATCCGGTGTTGTCGGAGGCGTGTTATAGACAATTCCTTTTAAGTATCCCTATAAAAAGTAATCCCGTGAGGTCATGTCAGGGGACCGTGGAGGCCAATTCTGAAAACCATTTCTTCCAAGCCAACGAATTTGAAAATGGACATTTAGAAAATATCCTACCTCACGATGAAAATGTGATGTAGCCCCATCCATTTGTACCCACATTTTTTTCTCTTATGTGTAATGGAATATTTTCTAAAAGAATTGGAAATTAACTGATTAGGAAGTCCAAAAATGTTAATTCATTTAAATTTTCTTCAAAGAAATAGGGACCAATTAAATAGCGACTCATTATTGCGCCCCACACAGTTACAAGAAAAGAGTATTCTGAGACACTAGCCCTTTAAATGATCACTACATTTTGATAAAATAGTGAATATTACAGAAACTAAGGGGTTTAGGTACAGTAAACTTTTATAAATCACATTATCATTTTAATCGTAGATACTGAAAATGCAATAATATCCAGGGCATTCAATAAAAATAAGATCAAACTTTTATGCTTTTCACATTTCTAGGACACCCTGTTTAAAACGAAAATAATTTTAAAATGTTCCTCTGAAGGATATATATCAACCCAAAAAAAAGATTGTCTAAAATGACCTTAGTCATAATATTCCGTGCCGTAATACGTGAATAACCCTGTATATATCTACTGTAATGATATGCTGTTTTGTTAATTGCCAATAAAAAAGTAATGATTTGCCGCGATGTTTGCGCACACTTTGACTAAGACTACCAACTTGCAACTATTAAATACTTCATATAATTTGATGTTATCAATATTAACGGAATTTATGCATGCCAATACTGAAAATGGTATATAAAATTGATACATAAAATTAATTAATAACGGCATATACTTAAAAGATGAAAAAATATACATATAGTAGGTTTCGAACCTGAGAACATAAGATTAGCAGTCGAGCGCCTTACACACTCGACCACTCCTTCTATTTTGTGATAATTCTTTAAGATAGTATATACCTGTGGCATTAAAATGAAACACCAGCGCCTCTACCGAGCGGGTAACATACCTTGATGCTTATATAACAAAACTAATGTAAACAGTAGACATTCTCTCCATAAGACCTGCGTTTCTATAAGAGTCTATATTCGTTGTTATAAGTGGCATAACAAAATAACATTAAATATAAAAAAAATCCAAACTGCTGAAGCTATAGTCAATAAGATATTAATTTGACTGTACAGCACCTAGCATTTGAATTTTATTGGCGTTGAAATTGCTAGATTTTCAAATCATGTCTACCAAAATATTTTTTTTTGCCTTCCATAAAAAACATTTTTTTAATAAAAAGTTTTCTATGTCCTGTCTAATACCTCTGAGAATATGTGTCCAAAGTTTCATGATAATCACTTGAGTACTTTTGGCTTGAAGGTGTAACAGACAAACTTACATTCACATTTATAATATTAGTAGGGATTATTTTGAATGTTCATCTGGGATTTTCTCTCCTCGCTATGGTTTCTGAAAAATACAGATAAGTTAAGTTACTTGAATATCAAAGTGTAGTATCTAAGGGCAGTTTGTGGAAACTGCCCGGAACACTAGTTGCCCTCTTATAGAAAAAACTCTCCCGCAGGATTAACTGTGAGAAAGTAGGTCTACAGATTTGTCAATTAGTATTCCAGTATAATATGTTGTGTATTTTGTGTTGTAGTTATCTGTTTTTTCGTGACGTTTCGATTCCTTATCAGGAATCGTTGTCGAACAATGTTTGTTTGAATGTTTTGCACTATATTCGCTTGACTTTTTTTGGTAATGTCAATTGAAACAACATATTATACTGGAATACTAGTTGACAAATCAGTAGACCTACTTTCTCATAGTTAATCCTGCGGGAGCGTTTTTTGAATAAGAGGGCAACTAGTGTCCCGGGCAGTTTCCACAAACTGCCCTTAGATACTACACCTTGATATTCAAGTACTTAACTTATCTGTATTTTTCAGAAAGCCATTGCGAGGAGAGAAAATCCCAGATGAACATTCAAAATAATCTTTTACCTCCTCAATCATTTAGAAACTAATTAGTAGGGATATTATTACTTCTAATCAAGATATGGAATCTATTCTCTACTCAATTGAGTGGTTTGATGATTTATTGACTATCACAATGCAATGCATTCCATCATAGAATTCTTTTATTTACCGCGACTGATTTTTTTATTTTAAATTTCAATACAGACAAACCGAATTATCACTTGAAGCAAAAATCCAAAATGCTCGCAGTCCAATTACGCGTTCAGCCTAATTCAAATCTGGTGCTGGTGTTGCGGAATATTGCTATGGCGGTGTGTCTGAAGGGTTTCCCGGGATGTGGATTGGAATCAATGCGAGAAAACCGGATGTGTGTCTCCGCGTGAAATGTGGTTTCGGCATTGCGGTATTATTCGACCTTCGAAATTCAATACCACGAAATACGTGCCAAATAGGCTTCCTATTTTTCATCGCATCTGACGCTTCGACTAATTTGAAAGAATCATCTCCTCTGTGACAGAAATTGTGTTCGTACTGTCGCTCGGTGAATGTTATTTACATTCTTTTTGAACTTGAAAGGTGTGCATTTGAAATCGGAGGAACATGCATTTGTTTGGTTTTTTCTACCAACTTCACAATTGGCTTTTTTCTCAATTCCTCTATATTTGTATATACTTTTTCTTTTTAGTTTTGTTATGTGTGTTCAGCACTTACTACTCGAAATCAGCTCAAGGAATTTGGATCGTTTAAACATAATTCTGGTAAGAGGAATCCAGAAGTTGTCCCATAGTTTTTTCAAGAACATAGCTTATACCGTTTATAAATAATCGGCAAAATCTTTTTAGTCGATTTTCTTATTCATTTCAAAACAAGCCACCCAAAATAAAAATAACTTTTAAAACATCTTTAAAAGAAAAAGCCAAAAACACATGTTAGTTTATATTTACGGAGGGACATCTTTTGCCAACCTTTTGACACATCATTGTTTAAAATCAGATTACTTTTTACAGAGTAATGACAACTGTAAATAATTTGAGCAAGTGCGAGTTGAACTCACATACTTAGGGTTCCGTACCATATTCAAGATTCTAATATTCCAGTTTCAGACAAGCAGGGAATAAGTGCATTTTCTTATATTCACCCTTATATCTTTTAAAGGAAGCGTTTTAAATTTATAAAAAAATATACACTTTGATTTTCACAACATAGAATTTTTATTTTATCTGCTTCAGGATTCGCTTGAGTTTTATCAGAATACGTATGTATTTAATTTTCTAATTTGGCCCCCAAAAATTAACATTAGAGTTTTATTTTACTAATAAACTTTCAGAGAAATTTTTTATAATGTACTGTCTGAGTTTTGAGGCTCTGTGGATTGGAAGATAAAGGGCAAAATAGGTCAAGTTTTAAATTATAAATTATTAAATCTGTTATTCAAATTATTAAAAAATACAAATAAAATATAGTTTCTAAAGTGAGAATTAAGTCCATGTTTAATATTTTTATTGCCTAATATCTTTTCAACAAATGATTTAAAAATATATATTTGTAATTCACATAATGAGCTAAAAGGATTTTATGTGATATATTACATGATGCTTTTCAGTTCGAATTGAATCTTTATTTTCCATTTAATTGTATAATTTGTCCCTAAAATTACTATGGGGGTTTTCTAATAATTTATTTTCCCTTTAATTCCATTATTTGGGGGCCAAATAATAGAATTAGGGATTTTTTCATATTTTTCAAATAAACAAAAAAATTTAGGTGGAGTCTTATAGTTTGGGGAATAACGGGAGGAATGGGTAATTTTTTTTAAATATATTTTAAAATATTCATTAAAAAAAATAAAAAAATATATTTGTATTCGTCATAATGAACCCTGTAATTTGATATATTACATGACCCGTTAGAAACAATTATAATTTTTTTCTATAATTTGCCCCCCAAAATGAATATTAGGGGTTTTTCCTTATTTTTCCAGTAAAGTTCAGGTGAGGGGCTATACCTCCATTTTTTTGTTAAATTTTCCAGCTTATGATTTCACTGGAGATAAGGGGGGAAGGGGGAATGGGTAAAGAGATTTTTTTATATGAGAGTTCTGTTAATATCTTTGGGGACCCTAATTAATTTATTTTAAAAATAAATATTTTCTGTTTTTGTCGTAATGAGCCGTTATTAAAAGTAGAGGTTTCCCCTTATTTTTCCAATAAACTTCAGTTTCGGAGATAAGGGGGGGGGGAATGGGTAAATTTTGGTATATTTTCGTTAATATCTTTTTAAATAATTTTTTTTAAATATGAAAAAAATATATTTGTGTTCCTCAGAATGAGACCTTTCATTTGATATATTACATGATGCGTTTGAAGTTTTTTTATTTTTAAATTTTTATTTAATTCTATAATTTGCCCCCCAAAATTAATATTAATCGTTTCTCCTTATTTTCTCTGTAAAGTTCTGGCAACGTTCTATATTTCCTATTTTTTTCAAAATTTTAGGCTCAGTAGTTTCGGAGATCAGTGGGGGAACGGTCGGTTTTTTTAGTTTTTCCCCCCAGAAGTACCCCTAAAATCAAAATTTTTTCTTTTACGATATGTACTCCTGATCGGGTCACCAAACTATACATTCATACCAAATTTCAACCTCTTCTGTCCAGTAGTTTAGGAGAAAATTGCTGTGATGTGACAGAGGCAGAAATCCTGAGTGATATTATAAGGGTATTCGTATATTGTATATCCGTATATACCCCTAAAAATTAATAAAATTGAAACAATTTATTATTAGTAGGGGTTTCCTTGTGTATTGACCATCAAATTTTGACAATGGTTTATTCTTTATAAGAAAGAATTGAAATAACTTATTTATGGGGAAGAACAAATCTGTGCACACAGAACTGCTTACGTTTTTCATCAGAGACATCACGATAAAAATATTGGGCATCAGTATGTGTTGGGTTTAGTTCAAGAAACTGGAAGGGTGTGCAACAAAATTGTCAATAATCCTAGAGTTTTAGCTGAAGCTGCACAGGTTGAAGTTTTAGGTCATTTTGACAAGGATCGTCAAACATAAATACCAAAAGTCTCCAAGTTAACAAATATTTATGTCGACTCTGCATAAAACGTTACACCTAAATAAATTCTACAAAAAAAGCTTTTACAACTGCTTGCTTATGATGATTATGACAGAAGGTTAGAATTCTGCGAATTAATAACTCAAATGGCAAATGCAGACCCTAATTTGTTTTAATGGATTTGTCAATAAACATAATTGTAGATAGTAGGACAATATCAATCCATAAGTTTTTCGGGAAGAGCACAATCAACATCCTCAGAAAATCAAACGTATGGGTCGGAAAACTCGAATGCTAAATTATTGGTCCTTGATTTGTGGAAGAAAATTTAACTGGGGAATTGTATTTAGAGTTATTAGAAAATGTGATTAATTTCCTTATAACCGAATCTTTAGAAGACCAAATAGGCCAAGATGAAACTTTGTTGCTAAACGAAGAAAACCTATATTTTCAACAGGTCGGAGCACCTCCACATTACGCATTTCCTGTACGAAATTGGCTTAATGAGACATTTCCAGATAAATGGATTGGGAGAAGTGGCGCTATAGAATGGCCAGCAAGGTCACCCGACCTAACGCCTCTTGACTTATTTAGCAGGTGTCTAAAAACTGGTGTATAAAACTCAACCTCGCGATATTCCGGAACTTAGGCGTAGATTAGTAGAGGATAGTTAGCAGATTACACCAGAGATGCTTCAAAAAGTGCGGGAAGAATTCGAGCTGCCATTTTGCCATTTTTGGTAAACCAATGGTAAATATTTTGAACATCTAATTTAACTACAAGCTAATTCTAACGCTAATGTGCAATATTAATAATAATACAATATAAATAATAATTATTTTAATTTGAATGTTTAAAATGGCATTACTCTGTAAAAAAGTATCTGATTAAAAAAATGATGTGTCCAAAGATTGGCAAAAAGAGACCTTTAAAAATACTTATCACATGATATTCCTTTGTATTTAAAATTGTAGAAATCATATTCACAACCGCTTAGGGGTTGAAATAGTGTCGCCAACACCAAAATACCCCCTAAACTCACATTTTTCAAATTCGATTTGTTAAGACATGGGTGGCGCTACGCCACAGTTGGTTTGGAAATACACTTCTCCCCAAAAAGTCAGTTAAGATTTGTATTGGTAATCAAGTATTTGTGTGTTGCAATAATGAAATCATAACAAGACAATGTTTGTTTGTAGCTGCAGAGCTATAAATCGTGTGTGAGTAAAGTTTTATTAATGCAAAATAATTCAAACTACTACCTAGTTTGAGTCCAAGTGTAGGTAGTCACTAGAAAGTATTCGGACTCCGAATGTTATTTGTCAAATATAACGTCAGATGATTGGTAGGATAATTAGATTTTACTATTGGAGGTATACTTTACTGGCTTATTTGATATAGATTATTTTAAGCTAAAACTTAGAACTGTTTATGTCATTTTCTAAACCCCTAAAAAACATTTTATCCCCCTATAAAACCCCCTGGGCCACTTTTTACACTGTAAATTTGGGGGAAATAAATTAGAATTAAAAAGTGTGTTATAATTATTCACGTCACTTTTTCAATTCTATACTAGGTTTGAGTAACAATATCAAGTTTGCTTAAAAGTGAAGTACATTTATTTTTTATTAAGTCTTAAGTTGTCGTCAAACAACGTTTAGTGGAATTGAAAACTACATCCAATTAATGCTATATCACTAAAAATTGCATTATCACTTTTTTTAATGAATATCCAGATTTATTATAAAATTTCCTGAAAAAAAATTCTTGGAAATATTAAGATTTGTAGCTAAAACGTTATATTGGAAAATTGAAACAACCTATATTACTCATTGATTTGTACTTTTCACTAGAGAAGGAATTTTTCGAATCAGTGCATTATTTTTTTTATTATTGACTTACAGTCTTTTTTATTAATGATTGTATTACCTCATATTCTTGAATTTATTTGATCTCACAATGTGTCGATAGCTTTTTATCGTCATCAGGTGAATGATAATTATTCATCTGATGATGGTACCAAATTCAACTATCGAAACGTTGCAAAACCAAATAATTTCAAGGTGATGAAACTCGACCATCAAGTTTAACTTCTTCAGAATAGATTCAAGGGTCTTACAGTTAATATATTATTCAAAATAAAATATAGCTTGCAGTTCATAACTTTTTACGTATAAAACAAATAAGTTTTATTGTGTGGCACACACAAAATTACTTAAAGAAATCATGGTGAACTTTCGTCTTATATTTTGTGAGGCTGTGTAATATTTGGGTTAAAATGGCACAAAACACAAATTCCTCTCCCGATTTCTAAAACCTTTCAATTCATCAAGTTCTATTTTCAATCACTTTATCTAACAAAAAACTGTGCTTTTTGTATTAACATTTAATTGAACTCAAACCCACGTTTCTGCCAATTCTATTATCCACCTAAAACTTCCCGACAAAATCCCCGTAATCCATCAAAGCAATCGATATCTCAAACTTTTTAGAAGGAACATTTAATCAACAAGCTCTAACAATGCTTATGAAAGAAATCCATTCAAAAAAATGTATTAAACTTTCAAAACTTTTCTAATTCGTTTAATCAAGCGCGTATACATAAGAACCCCTCAAGACCATTACCGCCATATAAGGTCCGATGTATGTGTGTGTTCTGTGGAAGTTAAGTACGCAACCCTCATTATACGACATTCCCTTTTGTCGCTCTTACTTTCCCTTTATGCGTGTAAGTTTGCCGTCGTTAGACCAAAGGACTCGGTTGGACTTTGTTAGGGTGGTTGTCGAAGTCCTTTCTTGAGGCACTTAGATGTCATGCAAATGAGGTTCGAATATAACATTTAATCTTGGTGGTTCTCCCTCTCATTCCTTCGTTATTAACTGAATGTCTTTAGACACATGCTGAGATACTCTAAAGTTTGTTTAAGTCGTATTGTGGATATATGTTTAAGCTGTTCTTGAATATTACTGAACTTACATTGTAATGTAAAAGTTTCAAGCGGAATTAAAAACCAAGATGTGGCTGTAAAACAACGGACCCTGAAGGGTAGTTGTATTATACGAGGTGTCTCAAAAGAAAATAAGCTTACTGCGTGAACGCAACGCATCCGAGGGGCGCGGGGGTTATGGCAATCGGTAGCGTGGCTCTTGGGAATTCGGTCGCTATGGAGAGTTTCTCGGGAGCAGACCGGGCATTGTGCGTGCGAGAGTTTTACAAAAACGGTGATTGGGCGACTATAGCGCGTAGAAGATTTTGCAGTATTCGAAGTTTTCGTCACTTAAATGATGCGCCAAGCATTCCTTTTATTCGAAAATTGGTTAAAAAGTTTGAAGAGATCGGTACAACGCTCGAAAAAACAAAATCCGAGCGACCAAGGTCATCAAGAACAGTAAAAAACGTGTTACTCAGTCTATTCGTGACGATCCCAACCTTTCAATTCGGAAGCCCGCAAGTGCTTTAAATGTGCATAGATCATCATTGCACCGCATTTTGCACAAAATCCTAAAGCTGCACCTCTACAAAATTTAATTGGTGCAAGAATTAAAGCCGCAAGATGGCACTCAGAAGCTTGTCTTCGTATATCAGACAATTGAGCGCTTTTCAGCGTTTACTAACGTCTTGTTTTCAGATGAAGCTGATTTTTATCTTAATGGACATGTCAATAAACAGAATTGCCGCTACTGGAGTGCAATTAATCCGAAACGCAAACATCAGAAACCCCTTCATTCAATTCAATTATCGGCCCTTATTTTTTTGAAGACGAAAGGGGGCGAGCAGTTACATTGAATTCAGAGCATTATGTGGAGATGTTAGACAACTTTTTGGTGCCTGAACTGCAAAACTTTCCTGGCTATAACCAAAGAACATGGTTCCAGCAGGATGGAGCAACGTCACATACGTCTCTGCCACGAGTTCGTGAAATTTTCCCAGGCAAATTGATCTCTAGGAGAGGTGACACAAACTTGCCTCCACGTAGTCCTGATTTAACCCTTATAGACTTTTTGCTATGGGGGTATCTTAAATCTAAAGTTTACGCCAATAAACCGGCTTCCTCTAGCACATTTGAAAGAAAATATCTGTCATGAATTGGAAGCGATTCCTGAGTCCACCTGCCGAGCCGTCATTAACAATTTTACTGTTCGATTGAATGAGTTTCGTGAACGACATGGCGTACATTTGGACGATATTATTTTTTAAAAATAAATTCCCAACTTGTGTGTTTTAATAATTAATAAACATTTTTTCGATACTTTACTTACTTTTTTTTATCGATCCACTAAATTTAAACTTTCTTTTGAGACACCTTGTATTTTCTCAATGTTTAAGCACTCTTTAGAATTTCACCTGATGACGATAGCAGATACACAGCTATTGAAACGTTGTGAGATCAAACACTTCAATACGATGGAAGTCCAAGGAAACTTCGAGGAAAGAGTTTCTACATTTTCCACGAAGTTATTGATTTGACAGCATCTGTAGACATATCTAGATTTTCGTAATATCTCCTCAAATGAAATTCATGAAACATTTTTCTTCACGAGAATGAAATTTTCGAATCGCGTAGAAGAAGTTAAAAAAAACAAACGATTTGCCATTCATTTTGCGAAACCAATCGAGTGTATCAGCTGATAAAAGAGTGACAGCTTACAATTTTTTATCTTTTCCATAACACGTTAAATCCTATGTCACCGTATATAAACCTGTCATATCAACAAATCTGACAGCTTTTCGTTGTTTAACTTAATCTAGAAATGAAAAACAACAGAACGAAACTAATAAACTTCGCGATGCTCTCAATAGAGAACGTTTACAATTCCCTAAATTACTTGAGGCTCTATCCCGAAAGAGCAATATTTCTCGGAAGAAAGATGATCCATTTTCTGGCGAAATAAATACAAAAACTACAACGGGAAAATGCGACAAGAATAGAGTTTCTACATTTTCCACGAAGTTATTGATCCGACAGCATCTGTAGAGGCATCTAGATTTTCGTAATATCTCCACAAATGAAATTCATGAAACATTTTTCTTCACCAGAATGAAATTTTCAAATCGCGTCGAAGAAGTTAAAAAAAACAAACGATTTGCTATTCATTTTGTGAAACCAATCGAGTGTACCAGCTGATAAAAGTGTGAGAGCTTCCAATTTTTTATCTTTTCCATAACACGTTAAATCCTATGTCACCGTATATAAACCTGTCACATCAACGAATCTGACAGCTTTTCGTTGTTTAACTGAACTTAGAAAGGAAAAACAACTGAACGAAACTAATAAACTTCGCACTGCTCTCAATAGAGAACGTTTACAATTCCCTAAATTACTTGAGGCTCTATCCCGAAAGAGCAATATTTCTGGGGAGAAAGATGATCCATTTTCTGGCGAAATAAATACAAAAACTACAACCGGTAAATGCGACAAGAATAGAGTTTCTACATTTTCCACGAAGTTATTGATCCGACAGCATCTGTAGAGGCATCTAGATTTTCGTAATATCTCCACAAATGAAATTCATGAAACATTTTTCTTCACCAGAATGAAATTTTCAAATCGCGTCGAAGAAGTTAAAAAAAAACAAACGATTCGCTATTCATTTTGTTGTACCAGCTGATAAAAGTGTGAGAGCTTCCAATTTTTTATCTTTTCCATAACACGTTAAATCCTATGTCACCGTATATAAACCTGTCACATCAACGAATCTGACAGCTTTTCGTTGTTTAACTGAACTTAGAAAGGAAAAACAACTGAACGAAACTAATAAACTTCGCACTGCTCTCAATAGAGAACGTTTACAATTCCCTAAATTACTTGAGGCTCTATCCCGAAAGAGCAATATTTCTCGGGAGAAAGATGATCCATTTTCTGGCGAAATAAATACAAAAACTACAACGGAAAATGCGACAAGAATAGAGTTTCTACATTTTTCACGAAGTTATTGATCCCACAGCATCTGTAGACGCATCTAGATTTTCGTGATATCTCCTCAAATGAAATTCATGAGACATTTTTCTTCACCAGAATGAAATTTTCAAATTGCGTCGAAGAAGTTAAAAAAAAAACAAACGATTTGCCATTCATTTTGTGGAACCAGTCGAGTGTATCAGCTGATAAAAGGGTGACAACTTACAATTTTTTATCTTTTCCATAACACGTTAAATCCTATATCACCGTATATAAACCTGTCATATCAACAAATCTGACAGCTTTTCGTTGTTTAACTTAATCTAGAAATGAAAAACAACGGAACAAAACTAATAAACTTCGCACTGCTCTCAATAGAGAACGTTTACAATTCCCTAAATTACTTGAGGCTCTATCCCGAAAGAGCAATATTTCTCGGGAGAAAGATGATCCATTTTCTGGCGAAATAAATAAAAAAACTACAACGGGAAAATGCGACAAGAATAGAGTTTCTACATTTTCCACGAAGTTATTGATCCGACAGCATCTGTAGAGGCATCTAGATTTTCGTAATATCTCCACAAATGAAATTCATGAAACATTTTTCTTCACCAGAATGAAATTTTCAAATCGCGTCGAAGAAGTTAAAAAAAACAAACGATTTGCTATTCATTTTGTGAAACCAATCGAGTGTACCAGCTGATAAAAGTGTGAGAGCTTCCAATTTTTTATCTTTTCCATAACACGTTAAATCCTATGTCACCGTATATAAACCTGTCACATCAACGAATCTGACAGCTTTTCGTTGTTTAACTGAACTTAGAAAGGAAAAACAACTGAACGAAACTAATAAACTTCGCACTGCTCTCAATAGAGAACGTTTACAATTCCCTAAATTACTTGAGGCTCTATCCCGAAAGAGCAATATTTTTCGGGAGAAAGATGATCCATTTTCTGGCGAAATAAATACAAAAACTACAACGGGAAAATGCGACAAGAATAGAGTTTCAACAGTTTCCACGAAGTTATTGATCCGACAGCACCTGTAGACGCATCTACATTTTCGTAATATCTCCTCAAATGAAATTCATGAAACATTTTTCTTCACCAGAATGAAATTTTCAAATCGCGTCGAAGAAGTTAAAAAAAAACAAACGATTTGCCATTCATTTTGTGGAACCAGTCGAGTGTATCAGCTGATAAAAGAGTGACAGCTTACAATTTTTTATCTTTTCCATAACACGTTAAATCCTATGTCACCGTATATAAACCTGTCATATCAACAAATCTGACAGCTTTTCGTTGTTTAACTTAATCTAGAAATGAAAAACAACAGAACGAAACTAATAAACTTCGCGATGCTCTCAATAGAGAACGTTTACAATTCCCTAAATTACTTGAGGCTCTATCCCGAAAGAGCAATATTTCTCGGAAGAAAGATGATCCATTTTCTCGGCGAAATAAATACAAAAACTACAACGGGAAAATGCGACAAGAATAGAGTTTCTACAGTTTCCACGAAGTTATTGATCCGATGGCATCTGTAGACGCGTCTATCCACTTTAAGTCGGGTGTCGAATGCTCGTCTGAATTGATGTCCCGATGACGAACGGCGTCCATTTTTCACGTTTGGAAGTGAACGTCTAGAATGGAATTCGGAATTCGTGAGGGTGGAATGTTCGTTTGCTGTGAATATTCTCAGTTTATTTGCATAAATAGAGCGCCATACATATGTAAGCAAGGATGCCTTCACGCGTGATTTGCCATGGAAAAAATGAATTCATTTTTTTATGTGAGTTGGGGATTTCCCCGTTTGTTATTTGCATATTCCGAATTTTGTACAATGAAACATTTTATGTCGAAGGTTATAATATAAAAACTTTTTTTTGTGATTATTTCGTTTTATTTCGATTGTGGTGTTATTGCCAAAAAAAAAAACATAAAAATAATTTTAGTTGTTATTATCTGTTCTTATTAGGGTTCCGTATATACAATATACGGATACCCTTATAATATCACTCCGGATTTCTGCCTCTGTCACATCACAGCAATTTTCTCCTAAACTACTGGACGGAAGAGATTGAAATAACAGCATTGGCATCAATGTATAGCGCCATTTGTATACAGTGACCCAATCAGGATCACATATCGTAAATGAAGAAATTTTTATTTCAGGGCTCAATACCCCACTCCGTACTTTTAGGTGGGGAAACTAAAAAGTTTTGGTCTGAAATAAAAATAGGCAACCGTTCCTCCCCCCTGATCTCCGAAACTACTGAGACAACAAAAAGGGTAAAATTTAAAAAAAATTAGGAAATATAGATCGTTGCGCGAACTTTACAGGAAAAATTTCTGAAGGAGAAACCATTAATATAACTAATTTTAGGGGGCAAATTATAGAATTAAATGAAAATTTAAAAAGGCTAAAAAAAATTTCGCGAAACGCATCATGTAATATATCACCTGCAATGAAAGGTCCGTTAGTTGTACCTTGCCCTGCCTTGTGATCCCTCTGAGGAACTTGTGATATGAATATGGCAAATATATTTTTTTCACTTCGTTTATGGTTTCAGCAAGTTTAATGTGGTTTTAAAACCTGTTTAAATAATGAAAAAGATATTAATGTGAAAATATACCAAAATTTACGGGACCCCCCCCTTTTTTTGCATTTTATCTTATCTCCCGAAACTTTTTTTCTCTGTAAAACTTTAAGAGATAAAGTTTTAACGTAAAAAGGTCATTACAGGTATAGGGTGGGGTATGACCTGAAGTTTACTGGTTGTGTAAAAATAAGGAGAAACCTCTACTTTTAATTTTGTTCATAATCGGGAAATTACAGAATTAAATGTAAAATATAAAATGTTGATTCAAGTTAATTGTTTGGAGAACTAATGTTATATTTGATCATGGAATGAAACGCCTCACGATCAAAAATATGATGAAAACAAATATATTTTTTCTGAGGAAACTGTTAGAAACAGATACACTTAACCTTTATCGGAAATAAATTGGGAGTTTCATTAAAACATATTAACTTTTCAAAAATATAAATAGGTCGTCTATGTCATTTACCGGGAATATGGTGGGTAGTTAATAGTTTCCCCCATTAAAGCCTTCTATATACCAATTACAGCTCTAATTTTTCCGTAAATGTATGGTGAAAATCTTAAAATTGAATAGTAAGTGTTCCATTAAAAAATGTAACGGATCAAGTAATATATATATTGCCAAATCTTCCGTCCAAATTATTGGCTCACCCTTATGACGAATACTAATCTTATTTTTATCCAATTTTTTTAAATAAATATTTTAAAATATATTAACGGTCTTAAATCTTCAATATATTTAAAAAATTACTTGACCATTCCCGTCATTTATAATGATTATATGTTTGAATTTATATCTTAGAACACGGTGTTCCCCAAGGTTCTCCTTGGACAAGACATACGTTTCATTTTTTTGTTTTCAGAAAAATCTGTGATATTTGCGAAGAGCTTTAATTTAGTTAACCCTAATTTCGGATTAATAAAATTGGGGGCCAAATTATACTAATAAATTAAACGGAAAATAAAAAAATATTTTTTAACGGTAGCATCATACAATACATCAAATGAAATGAGGTTCATTCTTTCTATTCTTCACACAAAATATTACAGATAAATATCCACACATTTTCATACTTTTAATGGAATTAATTCTGGGGAAATTACAAGCTGTTGTGATATTAGGTTACATAAAGATGTAAAAGCTGGAATTCTGAGTCATTCAACCATCAGAGATCGCTTTGCCATTGCCTCCCTTTATTCGAATTGACCGTACTACATAAAATCAGATTTGAAAAAAATTAGGGGTACTGGTGCTCACTTGAAATTTATTAGAAAAATTGTTTGAAAACCCAAAACTACATAGTAATTTTAGGGACAAATTATACAATTAAGTAGAAAATAAAAATTCAGTTTTTTTTACAGTTGGTGAACGCATCATATCAAATAAAAGGCTCACGAATTATGTGTCTAATTACAAATATATCTGTTCATATTTTTAAATGTATTTCATTTGTTTAGTTGTGAAAGATATTTTTGACCTGCTACAGAAATATTAAAATAAAGAAATCATCGACTTAATTCCCACTTTAGAAACTACAATGTCTATTTAAATTTTGAAATATACAGGGTATTTTATTTATATTTTTAAATAATTTGAATAATAGATTTAATAATTTATAATTTCGGATTGTTGTAAACTTGACCTATTTTGCCCTATCGATTTAGTCCAATCCCTACAGTGTCTCAAAATTCAGACAGTAGATTATAAAAGTCTTCCCTGCAAGTTTATTAGTAAAATCAAACCCTAATGTTAATTTTTGAATGGAAACCATAGGCTATGACCTCAAATCCGACATTTTTAGAAAATTAAATACATATGTATTCTTATAAAAATCAAGCGAATTATGGATGCTTTTCTCTCTTATTTTCACTTTTAACGAGGTAGCCATGATAAAATAACGTTTCCTCTTTTGAGGGTAACTCCATTAGCAGAGCTCTACAGTGTGACAAGTTTTCGGAAAATGAAATTCTAACGTGAATATGGTGGATTTTTCATAGGTAAAAAAATTCAGTTAGCTGAGGAATACGCTTTGCTTTTATAAGAGGCTTTATTTACGGAGGATAAAAACCAAAGGAACGTAAGAAAATAAATATTTTGCACTCATTCCAACTTGATTGCCAGAAGCTGGCACATCTCAACGAACTGAAAGGTACTGAAAGCGCAATATACAAACTTTCAGTTTCTCAAACTTTGCTTGACGAACATCGGTATTTTTTTGTACATGGATAGAGACATGTACCTTGAACCCTTTCCATTAAAGTATGGTCGAGTAGATTTACTAACTCGTATGTTCAATAGACAAAATGACATATCTGGGCTAAAGAAAACCCTTTCCATTAAAACAAAGACGACCCCAGATAAAATTTGGTTTTAATGTTTGGTGTGGTATCATGTATTTCTGGGGCCTTTTAATGACGAATAACTTACTGGGGAGCGCTACTTGCATTTCTTGCAATACACTTAAGACATTTCCATAATTTGTGATAGTTCCAACATGCTCACTGCTCATAACTCGTTACACTTTATATCTATCCAAACTATTGGATAGGAAGAAATGGCCCACGCGAATGGCCACCCCGGTTTCCGATTTGGCAGTTATAGACTTCTATTTATGGGGTGCGCTAAAAACAAAGTATACAAAAGAAAGTTGAGACATCTGCCGTGACCTAGTCAAGCATAAAGAAATTGATAGGCTCTGTGAAAAGCATTAATGTCTAAAAAGATATCAATTTTGTTAATAACAATGGTGGAACTGTAATTAATCCCCACCATTTCATTATATCCCTTAAAAAATTGAGGGAATTTTTAATAAATCGACCTAACTACATTAAAAGTTAAGAGAGAAAAACAATAACTAACTTATTTTTATGTCTTCAAAAGCTTAAAAATATTTTTTGAGTTAACCAACTATGGTTTCATTCAAAAATTCTTCATTAAAACGAGAGCTACGCAAACGAGGACATGACAATCATTACATGTCACTTATAAAATCAAAAACAAAGGAGCTAGAGGGATTTGATTAAATTGGGCTAGTAAAACTGCAAATATTTCCCAATTTAATTATAAAAAATTTAATTTAAAAAAAGATCTCTCTGGAGGCTGAAGCAAACCAAGTTTATGATAAATCAACACCGAGATGGTTTTTATGTGTTATTTTGTTTCCTTTCTTGTAGCTGTACGCCTTTTGTGAAATGGTTTGTTAAATATCCAACAATAAAACGAATTTATGTTGTTAAGTTGCTTCATTTCTATCGTAAACTACTGCAGCAGTTCAGATTGCGTCAAATTTTCGGTTTATTTGTTTCTCTATGTATTCTTTTGTATGTTCAGACTTTCATCCAGATTCCCGGTTTCAACAAAGTTTTAATTTCTTGTCCCAGTTCGGGCAATAACACAAGCTTCGTTTCTGGATTTGGGTCGCGAAGATTCGCAAGAAAACAAGCCGTTAAAGCAATCCGGGACTTTTTATAGATTTTCTGGGTTAACGACTGCTTGGAGAATGACTAATGGCCGCGATATAGTCCGTCAATCGTTAGTAAATCAGATATAAGAAAAATGAAACAGGCGTTCGGTTAACTAATTTTATAGCAAACTAATAGTCTAAAAATAAATTTAATGGCTTTGTCAAAAGCTTTCTCATTGGGATAGCAGTTTATGATTTTGGTCCGCCTGCAATGGTCCAATTAAAGCGGAATGTCGTTACTATCGGAATTTCATAAGCAATTTAGTTTTAAAATATGTTTTCTTTTAAACCTCGGTTTATTTTTGCCCGTGTCGCGAATATTTTGAGGCTAGTAGTATCAGTTCTTCCCGATTGACTCAGTTTTTAAATACAGAATTAGAAGTTTCCTGCAACACCAATTTACGTGTTATTTGGGTAAGGAATTATTTCTTTTTCTTCCAAAAAGGAGGGGGTTACGAGGGCTGCCTTTTCTATTTCGGGATTGGACAACCCTAGTGTTGCAATCTGACAACTGACAGCTCTATCGTAAAGTTTGACATTTTTCAGGTTATACGTACTCAAAACGTTTTCACATACGAGCGCTATTTGTTGTTTACAGTAACTTAAAGGATTCATCTCGGCCAAAAGATGGAATTAAATCCTGAACATTTTCGTGCGATTATTTTTTACAACTTTCGACGTGGATTAAGTCAGCAAGAGTGCATGGATCAACTTAATTTAATTTTTGGCGATGAAACTCCATCAAGGACCACTGTTTATCGATGGTATGGTGAATTCAATTGAGGTCGTAGTTCACTCCAAGACGAATTTCGTGAAGGTCGTCCAAAAACAGTTGTTGTTCCGGAAACCATTGATACTGTGCGCGAACTGATATTGCAAGATCGTCATGTGACCTATCATGAGATTGAGTCAACCTTACACTTTAGTGGGACCAGCATACATTCAATATTGCATAAACATTTGAATGTCACAAAAATTTGTTCGCGTTGGATCCCACACAATTTGCCAATCGTTCAAAAAAGGCTCGTGTCGATTGGTCGAAAGAAAAGCTCAAAAAATACGATCGCGGTGCTTCAAAACACGTTTATGACATAGTGACGCGTATGAGCCCGAAAGTAAACAGCAGTCGAGTGTATGGGTGTTTCAAGATGAGCCGAATCCAACAAAAGTTGTTCGCGCACGAAGCACTTCCAAGCAAATGATCGCCTGTTTTTTCGGAAAAACTGGACATGTCGCCACCGTACCACTAGAACAACGCAGAACAGTCAATTCTGAGTGGTACACAACCATTTGTTTGCCAGTTGTCTTCCAAGAAATGAGGAAAACCAACCGCCGAAGACGGATCACTCTTCACCACGACAATGCGAGCTCTCACACATCGGCTCAAACAACTGCATTTTTGACCACTCAAAACATCGATTTGTCCTGACTTGTTACAAAATGACTTCTTTTTATTCCCGTACATAAAAAACAAACTGAGAGGTCAACGTTTTTCGACACCTGAAGAAGCGGTTGCTGCGTTCAGAATGTATGTTTTGGAGATACCTCAAACAGAGTGGAAAAAGTGCTTCGACAATTGGTTCAAACGCATGCAAAACTGTATAGATTCTCATGGGGAATATTTTGAAAAACAATAAAGCGATTTTCGATGATTAATATTTGTTTTTGTTCTCTAATCCCGAAATATAAAAGGCAGCCCTCCTATCAATTCGTACACAACTTTGTTTTTTTTATATATGACGAGCGATTATTCAAAAACGAATTGGACAATTTTGATGATTTAAACGGCATTATATTAAGGAACTTTACAGAAAGGTCCCATATAATTGTCTATAACATGAGATTTGCGGTTTTCTATAAAATCAGAAGAAAAAGTAAGTAAGGGACTAGATTTCAGTGATTTTCAATGAATCTTCACAGTTTTCTTTAAAACTGCTCATGCAATTTTAATATTATAAATTGTATTATACAAAGATATGTTCCAGCTTAATTCCGTACATTTTTCCATAAGGTAAAACATATATTTTTCTGAAAATCTGTAAACATCATGGTAAATGTCAAATTTTCATAAATGTCTGATTCCGCCTACTTGATCTTCTTTTGTGGCCTGAGGTTGTTGGAGTGACCACACTTGCTTTTATGACAATTTGTTGCTCTAGGATGTAATCTTGCGTAACATTTTCTGCAAATCATTTTGTCACAGTTGTATTTTCTTGCCAGAATCATCAAAGATGGTTCAATGATACTTCCTCGATGACGTAACACTAAATGCAGAGTCGATTCTTTTTGAATATTGTAATCAGAAAGAGTGCGACCATCTTCTAGCTGCTTTCCGGCAAAAATCAATCGTTGTTGATCTGGAATTTTAGCTTTAACGTTTTCGATTGTGTCAGAGGGTTCTACCTCTAGGGTGTTGTTTTACCCGTAAGGGTTTTCACGAAAATTTGCATTTTGATTTTGATTTTCATTTTGATGCTTTTTTAGAGACGAAGTTAAGTTACAGGCGCTTGAAATTGCAGAAAATAATCCATTAGCTTATTAAAACGAATATTTCTTATTCCGGCGATCTCTTCTGTGTGGAATACGATTGAAGTGTGTGCGTGCGTGCATGTAATATTAGGTGGTACATAAGCAGTTGTATGCATAGGATGGTTGAAATGTAAGTTGAAATTGAGTTAGTCATACAGGGTGGTTCTAAAAATATTGTATTGGGTAGGACATATGTAGTTGCGTATACAAGGTGGTTGAAATAAGAGTGGAGCAAAACTATAGTTATGCAGAGTGGATATTTGGTTTATAGAACGAAGTAACAGTTATACAGGGCGGTTTAATAGAGTTACATAGTTTGGAACATAAGTAGTTGCTTAGACAGGTGTTTGAAGTAATGATGGGGTAAAATTATTATTATTGAGGGTGTATCAAATTTGTTATATAAGCATAAGCATTTAGGATATTTGAATTATAGTACGTAATTAAAAATTTTTTAGAAGCAGTTGCATATACCAGGTGATTGAAATAAATGGTAGAGTAAAAGCAGAATCTTAAAATGTGGTTCAAAAAGGTGAATTTTGTTAAATAGGGTAGACCAGTTGCATAAATGGAATACTAGACATATGGGGCGAAGTAAAATCATTAGTATACAGGAATAATTTAAACAATAGAAAAATATAAAGATTCAATAGTGTGGAGAGGATTTGTACTTATACCGGGTGGTTTTAAAGATATCAGGACCGTTGTAATATTGTGTTGAGTTAGTTGTACAGGGTGATTCAGAAAACGACAGACCAATAAGTTATATAGGGGTGACCACTACACAGAAGCATATACAGTGTGGATGCAATATAGAGTGAATTTGTTACATTTATAGAAAGTGCTCCAAATAATAAAACAAAGAAATAATTTTAAATATATTTGGAAAATATATACAAACAATAAAAATTAGAGAGGGAGAAAGATAAAAATGCGCTAAAATTTTCAATTTAATTGTACCTTAATTAAATCACATATAAAAGAAAGAAAATAGTTATTGTTTTTATTTAAGTCAGCTGAAGTCGGTTCATTATTATTAAGTATAAATGATTCTGCACTCATGTCATATTGAATTGAGTTGTCCAGTTTGTAGAACGAAATTTGCTTAACGAAATGAAAGTGATCACTGACATGTGGGCTTGATAATTGAGCTCGACAGTTTGAGTTGGCACAAACCACTAAAAGTATTCATTGAAGTTTCTTTGGACTTTCAACGTCTTGAAATGGTTGATCCCACAACGTTTCAATCGCTTTGAATAAATCGTCATCAGGTGAATGATGGGAAATTCAGATTATCCCTCTTATATATACCCTTAACCGATGATGCGTCGCTGTTCATGCTCATTGGGTCGCTTAGTTGCTTCTCTCGTCCAATCATCACCGTCTTACCTGGCGATTGGTTGTCGGTAATGAGTAGCGGCAGTGGCTGAAGCAGAAGTCTCTAAACTTTTTTAATTTGGACGCTTGTTAACTGTATTCTCGTTCTAGATTATGTATGCAGTCTCTATGAATTTTATTTTATAACAGTGCTCCTCCTTGCGGATTACCCTTGCCTGGTCCTAGTTGATGTTATGATGTTCGGCAGATGCGTGATTAGTTAACCCAGACTTTGCTAGCTCCACCTTTGAGTAGCTATGCGGTGCTCCAGTGATGGCTTTGAATAATCAATTTAGAGATTGTCACAATCACAGGGTATGCTGTTTATACAGTTTTCTGCAGGAGTATCCGCCTTTGTTTGTGTGATTATACTCATCAAGGTGTTGTTGCTTTTGAAAACCATGTTGATTCCATATCCGTATTCAATACGTCTAAGTTTTTCCGACAAGCTGTTAGTCTTTCTGTTTAGGTGGTTTGTCCACTTCTTCAAACGCCTAGTTAAAGATCGTTTCCAGATATCCATTGGTCAAAAGGTCTTCTCTAGGTTTAACTTGTTCTTCTTTGAGCACCTCTGGTGTGCTACAGATATGTTTGGCTCTATAGGTGAGAATTTTGATAATGCCCGTTTTCGTTGTTGATGGGTTATTACAATTGTAGTGTAGGTATGACCCTGTACGTGTAGTTTTCCTGTAGACTGTTGTGTTGATTCCAGTTCTAGTCCTTTGGCACTTCACATCAAGGAATGGTAGGCACTCTCATTTACTTCTCCATGGTGAATGTAATGTATGGTTGTGATCAGTTTAGATGTTCCAGAAATGACTGTTGTTTTTTCTCCGTGTTTGCCAAATAATGAAGATGTTGTCGACATACCTTAACCAGAGCTTTCGGTGCTTCCCGCAACCTTTGGGTAATATTTTTCAAAACATTTCATGTAGATGTTGGCGATGGTTTTCGATAACTGGGAGCCTATAGGCAATCCATCTGCTTGCATGAAGAACCGGTTCTTCTCCTAAAAATACCAGATCTTGAGGCAACCTGGTAATATGTCCATCATTAAATCTATTGGCAGCTCCGTTTTCTCCATCAGGGTTGCGTCCTCAGGTTTATTTCTCACTATGTCGAGAGATTCGTCTAATGGTACGTTCGGGAGGAGGTTATCAGTGTCAAAATTTACTAAGCTATGTTCTTGCCCAAGTTTCATGGATTCGAAGATTTTGACAAAATGCTTTGTATCCTTCACGTGCGATGATGTTTTGCCCTCCAAAGGTTGGATGATTGGTAGGAGGAATTTGATAATTCTGCTGTTGCTGAGTTATGTGAGCTTGCAATTTGTCTGAGAGGTACTCAAGGCTTATGTATCTTGCGTAGTTCATAAAGATGTGGTGGTTTGTTTTGATGAGCCGTCAATTTTCGGGTAGAATGTATTCAGCATGATCTCTGAGAGTGTTGTAAGTTTTCTGTTCTATTTTAGAAGTTGGATCAGTTGGCAATGGCTTGTATTTCCCCATCGAGAGTATGTCGTCGATTTTCCTGTTGTATTCCGTTCTGTCCATCAGGATGGTGTCATTTTCTTTGTCAGCTGGTAGAATGAAGTTGGATTGGATGTGTCGTGTTTTCTTAATTGTGGTTCTGTCTTTTCATTGAAGTTCCTCCAGTTGCGGTGTCTCTTTACTGCTTATTGCTGACTCCACTGAACTGATAATGTCTAGCACTGGCATCTTTGTGGGAGCTACAGCGTAGTGCAGACCTTTAGATAGCACTGTTTCCTCAACTGCATTAAACGTATATTAATCAGTTAAGTTCATAATTCGCAATTTTTTTTTAGTGGTAAAAAGTGGTTTTTAAAGATTCTATCGAAAAAAGTTGTAAATAATTAAAGGACCTAAAACTTTTGCTTATACCAGTTTTTGACCTGAAAAATTTTGAGAATAATGAAAAAAAAAATAATTTTTTTTATATTTATCTTGCACATAAATGATTAGTTTTTAGTGATAGTCGGTAAAAATATGCATATTTTTTCTCAATTTAATTTAGGAAAAAAACGTCTAATTTTCAATAAAAAAAGTTCAACAATAAAGTTATTATTATTTTTGTCGGGAATTTCGACAAAAATGAAAACAAAATGTCCCTGAGCCAATACAACAATTATAAGAACACAGCGATTTGGAAGAGAAATATAACGAAGCAACGCCAAATTGTGATGAATCGCATGAAGAATTGCAGCTGCCCAAAAATGATATTTCTTCTTCTTCTTCTTCCATACCTTTAATGACCGCACTCTCTTATATGTAATCGTTAGAAGTTTTGTGCTACTTTATCCATCAAAAACAGCATAGTAGATTTTTTATTTTCTAAAATGGTTAAGCATGTGTACATAAATTTATTATATTCTTCATTTATGACTTTGTGACAGAAAAACAAATAAATAAATTTAATTTGACAGATATAATCGAACCTTTGAAATCAGAAATCATATTTTTAAGCCACGAAAACAAATTTCTCAAATTGACTTCATAATATGTCATCCCAACAACCTCTAAACACCGAAAACTATAACTGACTCAGCCTTGATACTAAACCTCTCATAGTTTACATTTATTTTTAGGCTTTTCGAAAAAAAAATCTATTAACAACTTGAACTAGAAAACATAATAGTTTCCACCTACGTTTCTATTCCACATCACTGCCGTCATACATATTTCTGGACTTAAGAATGCCACGATTTTAATTTCAGTGTCTATAAACCCAGTCAGTTTGTGATTTTCGCTTCGTCAGCAGAGTCGAGCTACGGCATCCTTCGTCGGCGACGTGATAAATCATTTCGGAAATTAGAACGAACGTCGCTCAAAGGGAGCACGCAAATAGTGGGGCTATGTGAAAGCGGAGCGCGGGTTTCTGTGTTCGAAAAACGTGGTGCTGAATCGGAGATCAAGGTAAACAAATCGAAAAAAAGAAAGAAGAAGAAGAGGAGGAGGACCTGGAACGACGCTCATTGAATGAGTAAACCGTTTGCGTGATGTGGTGAGTAAATTTGTGGAATTTCCCAAGTGGAAAGCGGAAAATTGAAATTGACGTTAACAGATGCGCTGATGGACTTGAGCGGAGGTGGACAACCTTTTGTGTACCTGATGCCAGAATTTATAATTGAATGATAAATTACAAAGAAATAGTAATTTTAACCCTCCATTTCATGAATTTGGAAAAATCATTAAAAAATAATAAAATTCTAGTCTCTATGTGCCCATTGAAAAAATATTTGATAAAAAATGTATTCTTTTAGTTTTTTTTTACAAAAAAATATATGTTGCAAATTTACAACAATATGTAAAAAGGTAACTTTAGTAATGTTTAAAACTTTATAATGAATTATGTGCAATTAAAAATTTAAAAAATGACAATTCTATAAAAATTTTACCTGCTGACAAAGGCAATGCAACAGTAATTTTAAATAAAACTGATTACGAAGATAAAATTCAAAATATAATAAACCAAGGACAATAAACTAAACTAACAAAATATCCAACAAGCTCAATAGAAAACAAAATATACCGTTTACTGTACAACTACAAACATTAATTCACGGAACAAGAACGTAAAGCACTTAATTCACACTATACTAAACCACCACATTTCTATGGGTTACCAAAAATTCATAAACCTAATATTCCTTTAAGACCAATTGTCAGTTCTATAAATTCTCTGCTTAGTGAACTTTCAAAATTTCTTTTAAACATTATTCGTCCTCTTACAGGAAGTTCTGTTTCTCATCTAAAAAACAGTGCACATTTCTTGGAAAAACTGTCTCTTATAGAATACAAAAATAACTTTACAATAGCAAGTTTTGATATAGTAAATCTTTATAACAATGTGCCGGTTTTCAGAACACTTCTAATAGTAAAACAACTACTAGAACGGGACTCTTCATTAAATCAACGAACTCTTTTATCAATTGAAAAATAACTACTAACATATTGTACCAAAACTACATACTTTCAATTAAACGATGACTTTTACCAACAGGTTTTTGGCATGGCCATGGGTTCTTGTCTCTCACCAGCATTGAGTAACATATTTATGGAACACTTTGAACAACAAGTAATTTTATCAAAAGAAAATAAACCTTTAGTTTGGTGGCGTTACGTTGACGACATTTTCGTAATTTGGGAACACAATCTTAAAGAACTAGATAAATTATTAAATGACATAAATAACAAAGAGCCAACTATCTTTCCTAGACGTATTAACAAAAACAGAATTTTCATTCGAAACAGAAGTTTATAGAAAACCATCTCATACAAACAGATACCTAAATTTCAATTCAAATCATCCGAATACAGTAAAGAAAGCTGTCATTAAGTCATTATATGATAGAGCAAAGACCAACTGTTCTGATGGTAATAAATTCAACAAAGAAAAAGTAATTATAAAAAATTTCTCACTGGAAACAATTACCCCGCAAAATTTATCAACAAAGTGTTAAACAGACTTGAACAGAAAACAAACCTTCCGAATCAACCCAGAATTCGCAATGACAAATATCGTAATCACAATTTGACTTGATTACAATATTTGTCATTGCGAATCCTTTTCATTTTTTAATTTTTTCATCATTTTGTGTTAATACCATTGAAAACGGGGTCGGATTTAGACCTTGTAACCTCTGGACTTTTGAAATATACAGACTTTCAAGTTTATGTGGTGTTCCCAACCAACTCAGAAAAAGTAAAAACCAGAGATGCCACAATTATCATTCAGAAAACAAAAAAAGCTGATTAAAAATTATAGCAAATAATTAATATTAATGTATAGTTATGAATACTGAAGAATAGTATTCGTCTCGCAGCGCTGTAAAACCTTAACTAATGAACATATTTCAAAAGTTTATAATGAAAATTATTCTTTAAAACACCATTTACAAAAATGGTTTGAAGTCATTTTTTTGTAAAATGATTAGAAAAACTTATATCGACAAATAAAAATTTTTCTCTAAAATTTTCATTGATTGCGAATATAACTTTTTTATTTATGGTTATACGAGTAAAAGTTATTTGACAAAAGTTGTAGATAAATTTATTCTCAACAAAAAATGTTAAATAATTTGTTTTGTATACAGGGTGAGTTTTTTTTGATGTTCAGTATGGGGATCTCGGAAACTAGCGGAGATAGAGCAATGGTTAAATTGGGAAAGATTTGCAGTTTTACTGGCCCAATTTAATGACACCTTCGGATTTTTGTAAAAAGTCATGGCTTACTAGATATTTTGAAAAAACGAAATTCTGTTCGATTTAGTGAAATTCCTCTAGCTCCTTTGTTTTTGATTTTATAACAAAAGTGTAAATATCAAAATTGAAGGGAATTGTATCCCGAATATCATTGTAATGTCCTCATTTGCGTGACAGCTCTCGTTTTCGAGATATGACATAAACTTATCTTTTTTGAATGGAAACCATAGTTGGTTATGCCCTCAAAAAATTAGACCTTTTTAGAGCTTTTCAACGATATAATACTCGATATAGTTATTCGTAAAAATAACGAAGTTATGGATGCTTTTCTCTCTTATTTTCACTTTTAACGTAGGTAGCCATGAAAAAGATTGTTTTCACTTTGGCGTTTCTTCATTTGAGAATAATTCCATTCATATTGCTGAACTGACAGTCGATATTGACAAGTTTTCGTGAAAAAATGGAATATTCTAACGAAGAAAAACAGAATATGGTGGAATGTTATATCATATGCCATAAAAATTCAGTTCGTGCAGCTGAGGAATACTTTCATAGATATTTTAATCGTCGTCAACCTGCTCTATGTACATTTAAAAGGCTTTACGATAGTTTACGCAGATATGGATCTTTTACTAAACCACCAAAGGAACGTAATCAAATTAACGCAACAGCACAAATAAATGTTTTGGCAATGGTAAATCAAAATCCATCTACATTAACTCGTGAGATTGCGGCAGAAGCTGGCACATCTCAACGAACTGTAATTAAGGTACTGAAAGTGCACAAGTTCCACCCATACAAATTTTCAGTTTCTCAAACTTTGTATGCTGGTGACGAACATCGAAGTATTTTGTTTTGTACATGGTTTAGAGACATGTGCCTTGACAATTCACAGTTTCCATTAAAGGTGTTATGGGCAGATGAAACTAGATTTACTAACTGTGGTATGTTCAATAGACACAATGAGCATATCTGGGCTAAAGAAAACCCTTTCCATGTAGAACAAAGACGACCCCAGATAGAATTTGGTTTTAATGTTTGGTGTGATATCATAGGGTCTACTATTCTGGGGCCTTTTATCTATGACGAATCACTTACTGGGGAGCGCTACTTGCATTTCTTGCAATACACTTTTCAAGACATGTTGCATAATTTGAATTTGAGAACTCGTTTAGAAATTGAGTGGTTCCAACAGGATGGAACACCTGCTCATAACTCGTTTTTAGTAAAACAACACTTAGATAATATCTATCCAAACTCTTTGATAGGAAGAAATGGCCACCCCGGTCTTCCGATTTGGTAGTTATAGACTTCGATTTATGGAGTGCGCTAAAAAACAAAGTGTACAAAAGAAAGTATGAGTCAGTTGGTGACCTAAGGGAGGCGGTATTACAAGCATTTGAAGAAATTGATAGGCGGTCTGTGAGGAAAGTGGTAAGTCAATCTTAAAAAGATGCAATTTTTGTCTAAATAACAATGGTGGACTTTTCGAACATAAATTGTAACCATTGTTATGTACTTTAATTTCTTAAGTTTTTAGTAAGTACCTACTTATTTAGTTTTTTCGTTATATCTGATATACCTAATAAAAAAATCGTTCAATGTTTTTTGGAATAGTTATTAATTAATCAATCTTTTTCATGGCTAACTACGTGTAAAGTGAAAATAAGAGAGAAAAGCATCCATAACTTCGTTATTTTTATGAATGAGTATATCGTTGAAAAGCTCTAAAAATGTCCGATTTTTTGAGGTCATAGCCAACTATGGTTTCCATTCAAAAAAAGATAATTTGTTTCATATCTCGAAAACGAGAGCTGTCACGCAAACGAGGACATGGCAGTGATATTCGGGATACAATTCCCTTCAATTTTGATATTCACATTTTTTATATAAAATCAACAACAAAGGAGCTAGAGGGATTTGACTAAATCAACAGAATTTCGTTTTTTCCAAATATCTTGTAAGACATAACTTTTTACAAAAATCCGAAAGTGTCATTAAATTGGGCCAGTAAGACTGGAAATCTTTCCCAATTGAACCATTGCTCTATCTCCGTTAGTTTCCGAGATCCCTATACTGATCATAAAAAACACCCTGTATAGTTTGTCAGATAAACAACAAAAACCATTTGGACCCCCTTTTCCAAGATGGCGGCCGTGGGACAAGGGTTGCAAGGTTGGATTTAAATTTTCACCAATGCTCCTTGTTATCTAAAAAATAAAATTGCGTCCTCTAACAAATGCAACCCCAAATGTAACTTTTCAATGGACTATTTGTGAAATAATAATGATGGTAAAGGAAAACCAACTTCCCCAATCGAATTTTCTACATTCATTTTTATTATTAATTTTTCCGTTTTTCTCCAAAATCCAACAAAGTCGATAAAATCAAAATTTATCTTAATTCTTATGATTGAATTTCGCAAATTGCAATTCATACTGTGAACTAAACAGAACCAATTTCGCATTCAAATGATTCGCTTAGCTCTTCTAACTGAATTTCAGTGATTTCGAGAGCTCCTGGTTTTCCTGCAATGACAATCAGCAGTGTCAACAGTGAAAACCGTAGAACGAGACGGTTTTCGGCTCGTCGCTACTCGTCACTGAATTAATAATTAACGTCGGAGAACAATCGAGAGTGTGACACAAATACGAGGGATTTGTTTGCCCTGTTACGGTAAAGTTAGACAGACGGGGGTGTTACACTTTTGATTTGGCCGTTAGTCGGGTGATGTCTGATAAAGGAGTGCGAAAGGTTTTTGTTTAATAATTCAGTGAGTTCGAGAGTTTTCGAATTAGCGTGGGATAGAGCGGATTTGGAAAGCAGTGAGCCGCGCAGTTTTACGGCTATTTTATCCAGTTTTGGAGAATGAAGTTGTGAAAATCAGCAGCGTTTGTCAGAAGCTTTGTAAAATTTTAGAATACCTCTGAATAAGTTTGTTGTGTCACAGCATGCAGTTTTATCAGTTGCACGTTCACATAAAATGGGCGTAACTTTTCGAAATTTTGCTGGAAAAGTTACGCTGTTGCTGTGTAAGTAAATCGTCATCAACATCATTGTCAGCCATTATCACGGCAACTGTTGAACAAAGGTTTCGTTATTTGCTTTGGGTTTTCTTGTGTTGTACTGCTTGATATCAATTGATGGCCATTCTGTTTATCAACTTCAAAAAAGGATATATGTATTCTACAGGTATTTTAAACCGACTTCAAAATATGGAGGTTCACATACGTCTGTTGTGTTTTATGCGTGTTCAGCAATCACTCAAAACCGGCTCAATGAATTTGGATCGTTTAAACAGGATTCTGTTAAGCTTTTTCAAGGACATAGCTTATACCGATTTTTAGAAAATCGGCCAAAACTTTTTAATCGAATTTTTTATCTTGGTGGAAGCGACAGGATTAAATAATTTATATTAAAAAGAACCAACTTCAACTGGCATAAAATAAAAACCGTTTAGATACCCTGTGCAATCAATCACTGTTTTCTGACATGTATTCTTTTTTATCTGCTTTAAGATACAATGGTACAATTCTATTCTATTTCATTCCATTATATTCTATTCTATTAAATTCTATGCTATTTTATTAAATCCTATGCTATTCTATTAAATTCTATGCAATTCTACTAAATTCTATGCAATTCGATTAAATTCTATGCTATTCTATTAAATTCTATGCTATTCTTTTAAATTCTATGCTATTATATTAAATTATATGCTATTCTATGAAATTATATGCTATTCTATTAAATTCTAAGCTATTCTATTAAATCATATGCTATTCTATTAAATTCTATGGTATTCTATTAAATTCTATGCTATTCTATTAAATTCTATGCCATTCTATTAAATTCTATGCTACTATATTAAATTATATCAAATTCTATCAAATTCTATGCTATTCTATGCTTCTCTCTCTCTCTCTCTCTCTCTCTTTTGGTTCAATAAAGAATGTGAGTGTGAATAACTGTGACAGTAAACCCAGAGAATCGATTGCATTATTATTTGCTGTAGTGTCAATTTTTAAACATATCAGGTCTAAATCTTTATGATTACACCAAAATCAGACAAATATTAACTTAACGCAAGTTCTCAAATACCGCTTCATCTATTTGTTCACTCAATCCATGAATTTTAATTTTAGAATCTTAGATCATTTACCAAATCTAAAAAGTAAATGCTCTAAGTTTAGAATGGATTGGAATTGACAAATATCCCCATAGGCAACACCAGAAATTGGCGTATGCTTTCTGTCATTTTTGAGTTTACTAACATGTCAGACAAACATTTCGGTTATATCGAAGATGTCAAAGCTTACATTCAAATCGGAAAAAATGTCCAAAATTTGCAGTCTTTAATGATTTCATGAATAATGAAGAGGAAAAAGAAAACAGAAGATATATCATTAGAAATGAAAACTTTCGTGACGAAACTGCCTACTTACATTCTACTCTTCGAGGTGTTTATGACAAGGATTCCAGATTATACCTTAATATAACAGCCAAACCTATCCCGATTGAAAGTCCCAAAGACGATGACGTTACACCGATTTTAAATAAGATTGATTTAGTAGCAGATGCACCAGAAAACGATGACAATGAAAATACGAATGAAGGTGAAGAAAAAGATGTGACTTCTGAAACTCAAGAAAAAATAAAGTGGGAACCATTCGATTACTACCAAAATATTTTCAACGATTTGAAAAAGTACGAAAATGTAAAATTTATTTTGGACGTTGAACACAAAATTAGTGAACCAGATAAAGAGACTTTGCGAACATCAGAAGCTGATGAAAAGACAGAATTATTACCTGAAGAAAATGGCAAAGAAGATGATGTTACAGGACAAGAAATAGAAGAACAAGGAACAGGAAGAATACAATTTCAAGATAATCATTTAGACCAGCAACCACCACAAGGCCATAACAAAGAAACCCAAGGAGAAGGTGACAGAGAGAGGCCAATAAAAGATGAAGACAACAGACCCCCAATATTAGAAGGATTAGAAGCAGAAAATAAAGCAATGCCAGAAGAGGAGCAAGAACAAGAATCACCATTAAAGAATCTAGAAACTACACAAATAGAATCAGAATTATTGGTAGAAGGAAGTGATAAAACATTACAAATAGCAGAAGAACACGCTGCAGGAGAGGATAGAAAAACAAAAGGGAAACATATTGAAGATGTTCACGAGTTACCACAGAATGAAGTATCTAAAAATCAAGTAGAAGCACCAGATCAACAATTATTTGTGGAAGAAAGTGAGACAGGACTGAAAATGAAAGAAGTGGATGCTAAAGTACAAAAAACAGGCATATATGATGAAGAAAATCAGAAAGTGCAATTGGCAAATGAAGAACTTAAAGAGAAGGTAAAAACAAAGGAGCCCCAGGTATTAGGAGAGGTAAAAATAAAAGATGACACTAGTGAAGTACATAGTAAAACAATAGAAGAAAAACAGAGCGAACAACTGTTGGCAAAAGACGAAAAATTCAAAGAGCAGCTGGAAGAAATACCATCAGAAACATTTGTAAAAGAAAGTACTGAAGTGTTAAAAATAAAAGAGAAAACTACGGAGGTAAATGATGAAGAAGTATCTTCAGCAAAAAGGATACAAGTTACAGAAAAACCAGAAGAACAGCAATTGCCAAGAGATACAGAACAAGTAAAACAAGATCCAGAGCTACTGGCAACTGGTGAATTTTCAAAACCAGATATTGAAGAACTGATAGAAACGCACGCAGACCAAAAAGAGCGAAGAGATGAACATCAAGTTCAAGCCAAACCATCTATAAGAAAACATCGTAAAGAGATGGGAAAAAAGGATGACATGGTTAAGACACAAGAGCTAGAAATATCGGAACCCGTCGACAAAAAACAGGGGTATACACAGCAAACAAAATCATTAGAATCAGAATTATTGCTAGAAAGAAATGATAAAGTTCAAAATTTTGAACAAAATCTTGAACGAGAACTGCCACAGGATAAAGAACGTACAGATCAATTGGAAACGGAAGGACCAAAATCATATAAAGTAGATAATCGTCAGGAATTTGATACCAAAGATGAGGTTATTAAAGGTCAATATATAAACATTCAAGAAAAGCAGGAAGACAGAAAACTACCAAATGATGAAAGCATAAGGGAACAGCAAACCAAAGCAAAACACATTAAAGAAAACCAGCTTAAACGACAGCTTCAAAAAGATAAAACAGGTAAAGATGAAAAAATAAAAAGTGATCATGTTAAAACAGAAGAAGCAGAAAATAAACAAATTCGTCATAAGCGGCTGGAGAAGAAATTACATGACAAAATGAGCGGAGAACCTTATAATAGACAATATCCGATAGCTCGTAAGTTTGGACAACATAAGATCTCAAATACTATTTCAAAATTCGATTTATGCTCTTGTTCTAAAAAGAAGCAACCAATACTAAAGGATGAAGTTAACAATATGCAAAAGATAATTGATAAATTCAAATGCAAGTTTTTTAAGCCATTACCTAGTAACAAATGTCACTGCGGTCATGTCAAACGGCGATCTTTGCAAGATAATCAAAGTCACTCAAATAAACCAGACCTACTGCTAAAAGCGCAACTGGTTACAAAAATTCCAACGTTATTTGATCATGTTAAAGTACAAGAAGAAACTGAAGAAACTCAGCGAAAGCAGCAAGAAAAAAAATTACTGAAAGATAAAGACGGCAGAAAATGTGTAGAAAATAAAGAACCAGAATGGTCGAACGTAGAACATGACAAAAGGATCATGGAACATTCTAGAAGAGATTATCCCATCGGTCATAAGTCTGGGCACCATAAGTTCTCAACTGATAATTCAAATTATTTTATCCAGAAGCAAATAAAAAAAGTTAATGACAAGGGACTTCCTATTAGCAAGTGTCATTGCCGTCACTTTAATCGAGAAAATTTGCTAGATAGCCAAGACGAATCCAATAATGTAAACTCAATTGCAACAAGTAAGAAACATGTTGATAATCACAAGAAAATTATACCTGCTCCATCTCAAGAAAAAATTCTAATTTCAATTGACTATGAATCATTATTAGAAACTAGTGAATATAAGGAACCACAAGAAGATGTATCATTTAGGAAAATTTGTCCAGTTGGACCAAAATTTGGCGACTACAAAATCTTATTTAACCGTTCCGAATCCTCTGAGGATGTTTATAAAACGCAGATCGTTATATCCGGGCTGCCTGAGGATTACGTAATGGCTGTAGATTACGAAAATGTGGAGAATGTTCACGAAATATCTTCTTCTCGAGCATCGACTAGAGATTTTGGTGTATGTGTTTGTGCTGAAAACACCCTACCTGTCGGTATTTATTGTTCTAAAACTGGTGATGGAACGTTTGGAAAGGATTACCAAAAACTTGTTATCGTCACCAAGAATTACGAAGTTGAACTTTATACTAATGGGCCTATTATACAATCTGTTGTTTATAAGGATCAGATTTATAAACTTAATGAATAAAGTCATTTAATGATGAAAAGAAACTAAATTGTTTATTTTTTGCCACGAAACATTAATAGTACGAATAGTTTGTATCTAATAAAAACCTAAGGTACGAAAAAGAAAAACATTTAATAATATTATAAATATGGTTTTTGGCGACGATTTGGTAAGTCTATTTGTTTTCATGTTTTTTTCGCTATTATAGCTTTGAAGGTTCTATCTTTCTTATTTTATTATCTGGTTCCTTGTAATCTAGAGATCTTCTAACTAAATTACTAGGTTTCTTCAATCAATTTTTTGTTTCCTGTTTTTTTGGGTTTTGTCTTAAATTGATTAAACTAAAAAATAATTCTTAAGATGTTATCCACTGCGATAGAAAGGCAATTAACCCGATAAAATTAAATGATTTTCAGAGAAATTAAAATAATTGTACAGTGCTAAACAAAAAAGTTTATTATGAAGAAACGTGGGGGCTTTCTTACATGTATTTGGACTAACTCCAAGTTTTTAGGGATCTGTATATACAATATACGGATACTCTTATATTATCACTCCGGATTTCTGCCTCTGTCACATCACAGCAATTTTCTCCTAAACTACTGGACGGAAGATGCTGAAATTTGGTACGAGTGTATATTTTGGGGACCCAATTAGGAGTACATATCGTAAAAGAAGAAATTTTGTTTTTAGATGTACTTCTGGGGGTACCCTGATCTCTGAAACTACTGAGCCAAAAATTTTCAAAAAAAATGGAAATATAGAACGTTGCCCGAACTTTACAGAAAAATAAGGAGAAACCATTAAAATTAATTAAATATACCAAAATTTACCCATTCCCCCCCCCCCTTATCGCCGAAACTATAGAACGTAAAGTTTTGAAAAAAAAATAGAGGTATAGGGTCTGACCTGAAGTTTACTGGAAAAATAAGGAGAAACCTCTACTTTTAATTTTGGGGGGCAAATTACAGAATTAAATGGAAAATATAAAATTAAATTTATTTCTAACACATCATGTTATGTATCAATATAACGAAAACAAATATATTTTTTCATATTTTTATAATAAATTAATTAAAAGATATCAACAAAATTATAAAAATTTTACCCATTCCCCCCCCCTTTTCACTGAAACCATAAACTGTCAAATTTTGAAAAAAAGTAGTATAGGAAAATATGGAGAACCCCCTAACATTTATTTTCGGGGGCAAATTATAGAATTAAATGGAAAATAGAAAATTGTAATTGTTTCTAACGGATCAAGTAATATATCAAATCAAAGCGCTCATTATGACGAAAACAAATTAATTTTTTTAGTATTTTTAAAATAAATTAATTAAAAGATACTAACAAAATATTTTAAAAAAATTCACATTTCCTCCTTTATTAGGGGAAATATTAATATTGGGGGCCAAATGATAGAATTAAACGGAAAATTAAGGCATCATGCAATATATCAAATGAAAGAGCTCAGTATGAGGACTGCAAATATATATTTTTCATATTTTTTAAATTAATTGTTTACAAGATATTATTATTATATATTAAATATATATTAAATAAAGATATAAAAAATTCTCATATCTCCCTTTATTTCCGGAACTAAACTACCTAAAATTTTGAAAATAATTAGGGGTATTAAATTTATAAGAAAAATTATTAGAAAATCCCCTAGTAATTTTAGGGACAAATTATACAATTAAATGGAAAATAAAAATTCAATTTCCAAACGCATCATGTAATATATCAGATAAAAGGTCCATTATGTGAATAACAAATATATTATATTTTTAAATCATTTGTTTAAAAGATATTAACAAAAATATTAAACATCGACTTAATTCCCACTTTAGAAACTACATATTTATATTTTGAAAAAATATATTTTATTTGTATTTTTAAATAATTTGAAAAACCGATTTAATAATCTACAGAGCCTCAAAATTCAGACAGTAGATTATAAAAGGCTTCCCTGAAAATTTATTAGTAAAATAAAACTCTAATGTTAATATTTGAGGGCCAAATTAGAAAATTAAATACATCTGTATTCTTATAAAAATCAAGCGAATAATAAAGCAGATAAAAGAAAAAGTCTATGTGTGGAAAATGTAAGTGTATATTTTTTATAAATTTAAAACGCTTCCTTTAAAACATATTAGGGTAAATATAAGAAAATGTACTCATTCCCTGCTTGTCTGAAACTGGAATATTAGAATCTTGAAGGTGGTACGGAACCCTTAGTATGCGAGCCCAACTCGCACTTGACCAAATTATTTATTTATTAATAACACTAAATGCCGCCAATTTGCGATTAGAAAACTCAAGAAAATCGGTTGACAAACAGAAGAAAATGGTACCGAACTCTTTTGCATTTGCATATACAGATTTTTAATGAGATAAACATTTTTAAAATGTCAATATATTCATTTTAGGTAAAAGTCATCAACCCTGTATTAAGAGGCAGGATTTTGCACGAACGGGGCCATTTAATGTAAAATAAAATATCTATAAGATAAAATATGACAGAAAACTGTATCTGCGGGTACATTACTTACCTAAAATTAATTGAATTACATTCTCCGCTTTTATATACCTACATATATTTAAACTTGTATGTAAAAACACAGTTTTGCACCCTAGCACCAAACCTTTATTTATTTAAACACTCAACACCGTGTCAACAACTCTAAGTTGTCATCATCAAGGAGTAAAACAAACTGTGTGGTTTACTCCAGAACTTTTATCATAACACTGTATTTTTTTACGGTACATTAATTAAACTAAATTAATTTGTCTGCCAGTTATTAAATGATATCTTAATTAATAACCAGATTAACGCATTACATATTGTCAATAACTGGACTATAATTTTGACAAGTTGATTATGAAAATGCTGATTACAGCATAATTGAAATAGTTTCGTAGCTCTTATAACGCACGTGCCCTTTCACCCATAAATTAATTATGCAGATAAATCAATTTTGCCCCCGGAGCTGTAAATTTGATTCGAAGTCCCTTTTGAAACGGAATCTACAACATTTAATTTAAAACGGAGGTCCGTATTTGAAAATTCAATTACAAATCGACAAAGAGCAACTCTTCGACGTACTCATTAGGGGAGCTGTAGCGATTTGATTTCGTTTTGAAGGTTTTTGTAGGTAGAAAAAATATTGTTCGGCAAGTGTATTCGATTGATTAGCTCAAAAACGAATTCGAAATATTTTTGGAATAAAATTTAATTCTAAATCACTAGTATTAGAATTCCAGCTACAATGTTTTACAAAAATGTATAGTTCACTTGGCATGATTTCATAATTGCTTTTGCCCGTTATTTTAACAGTGTATTTTTATCCCAAAAAGGCCCCAACAGCAATGCTGAGCTTTCTAATAATTGAAATTTGATTAGCCAAGTTGATATAGTACTGATGATTTTTTCCGTCTTTACTTTTTGAAAATTCATATTAATTTTTATTAAAATAAACACACTTAGATAATATTAACACACTTAGATAATATTCACTTATATTTATTTACTATTGACAATATTGTTTCATCAGCTACTCGCTTCTTCAGAATACAAAGTAGAACTAATTACTAAATACTTAAAAGTATTATAAAGAAATGTAGGGATGCAATTACAGATACTATTAAGAGAATTATTGAATTTATGGGATATCTAAGCAGGGTAGTTTGTGTTGGTAACAACAATAAACATAAAATTAACAACTATCTACAAGTTTACATGTGGTAGTTGCCCTAGTTTCTACCTCGGTCATACGGGAAGATCATTCAAGACAAGATGGGATGAACATACCAAAGCCTTTGAAAAGCACAATTATAATAAGTCAACCTTTGCCGAAGATCTATTGAATGAAAACCATGTACCTCTGAACACGTTTCAAATATTACATTTACAATAAAAAAGTAAAAAAATATACTTTTGAGAGTCACTAGAAAATAACAAAAACGAACATTCACCATACCTTTTGAATGATCAAACTCAAACCAATTTATCCCCATTGCTTAATCTTTTCAATAGAATTATATAAACTCATTACAGACAAACTTTATTCCATTTAAACCCGCCAACTCTAATATTTTGTTCTTTCTTAATAGTGGTATGTCCCTCCAAACTGCTTAAATATCCCATAATTTCAATAATCCTCTTAACAGTATCTGTCATTGCATTCTTATATTTTTTTGCAATAGTTTTAGGTATTTACTTTGTATTCTGAACAAGGTAGTAACCCGGTGATATAATATTGTCAATAATAGTAAATAAACAGTAGAGCTTTGTCGAACGTACAACGTTGCCACGGTATGAAGGAGGAAGAGGATTGGCAGATATAGGCAAGTTACGTGATCAACAAATTTCTAATTGGCGTAATCATTTCCAGAAACTCGCAGAATTTTCTGATCTACACAGAGTCATATGTCAGGTTGATGACTCAACACCTCTGTGACTGACAGAAGTATACCACCAGACAACTGATCAGAAACTGCTCAAATGGAAAGAGAAACCGCTTCATGGAAGACATATAAATGACGTCAACCAAGATTATGTCGACAGTTCAGCGTCGACCTACTGGTTGATCTCTGGTCATATGTTTCCTGAGACGGAAGGCTTTATATTGGCAATCCAAGATCAAGTAATTCCAACTAAGAACTATCTAAAGTACATCGTTAAAGACCCTTCTATCAACAACGACCGATGCAGGTACGGTTGTGAAACATCTGAATCCAGCATATCACAGGAGGTTGCCAAGCGTTCGCTGCAACTGAGTACAAAGAACGACGCGATGCTGTGGCAAAAATACTGCACCAGAAACTAGCGCTTAAACTTGAGCTTTTAAAGTCGATAAGAGCACCCTACTATATATAGAAACCAGAATCTATTTTAGAAAATAACAACTACAAACTATACTGGGACCGGACGATATTGACCGATAGGACTGTTGCTCATAATAGACCAGATATAGTTTTGGTAGATAAAGTCTCTAGAAAAACGACCTTAATTGACATAGCAATCCCTAACAACAACAATATAAATATTAAGCCAAATATAGGGATTTAGAATTTCAAATACAGAGACAATAGGACATGAACAACACTTGAACGGTACCAATTGTTATGTCAACAACAGGTGTAATCCCAAAATATCTATTAAACAATTTGAAATGCCTCGGCCTGGACGAACATCTTTACCAGCTGATTAGATGTTAGGAACAGCCCGGACGGTCAGAAAATTCATGGGGAACTGCAGCCACGACGCCAACCACGGGCCTGAAAACCTGGCAAGGGCTCCCACAGAGCTAAGCCCTTTTGATATGTAGTATATCCGGGGTTTAGTGAATTTTCCCCTAAAGGCACACTGTGTGTCTTAGAGGGAGTGTGATGCCATACATTGTATGGTCAAGTCGGATGTAAATAAATATAAGTGAAAATCACCTGTGTGTTTATTCTAATAAAAGTTAAAAATTCATATAGTACATGCTTGGAATTTTCACCTCCATCATATGATTAATAGTAGTTTATGATTAATAATAGTTTACTTAATTTGCTAAGCATACTTATTTAGTATACAAGATATATTGCAAGTTCTGACTTTCCGCAGGGTTCTCATTTCGGCCCACTACTGTCTTTATTCTTTATAAACGATTTCTAGCTCCAAATTTAAACTAGTTAAATATTCGAGGAAAAATTAAGAATTGTACTATGCTTATACCATTGAGGATGTAAATCTGGAAAATTCATAGTAAAAATTGGTGTGTTGTTCTTTGATGTGCTAATCCATCTGTGAAGTTTATAAATCAGTTGTTGAATGTATACAAGGGCTTTTCTCAAAACTTCAATCATGAAACAAACTGGCATGTGTCAGGAGAAGAGTTTTGATCATGTAAACTCTTACCAATCTATAACATTCATTTGGAAGCATGCAATAGCAATAAAGCTTTTGTACTGGTGACTCAAATATCAAGTACTCTGAGACGAGAATAATTCTTTGTAAAATTTCCTACTTGAAAGTATCGGGTTCATTTTACGACACTTTAAATTTTTTAACATTCTTAGCATTTTCGTTGTCAGGGTCTGCTTTCTGTAGATTCTAATGTGAGAAGCTTTTGATCTTTTTGAAAGTTCTAATTAATATATCTAATTAAGGTAGCTGTTGCCAAACATAAGGAATAGCATTTCTTTATTAGTGTCATATGTCTAGCATGAGACCTGCCACCCTAATCTAAGAATGCTTAGATAACCAAAAACTTGTTTAGTAACATAACCGACAAGAATAGAATAAAACCCTTTAAAGTTCTAAATTACAATTGAAAACTATAGAGTGGGGGCCTAATTCTTGAATTTACAAATATCAAAATTTTTGATTTAGTGTTTTAAATAAACACTCATGACTTTTTCAATATTTTGCAGCTATAAGAGAAAGTTTTAGAAAGAATGAATACAGACTTATTATATACTTTGAACTATTTGTGGAAATAAATTTTGGATAAGAAATTTGTAGTGGGGTTTATAGCGACCTGATACATTTTGTTTTGTATTTTAGGTCGCAGTGACAATGAGGGGGGTGAAGTGAGGACGAGGAGTCGTAATACCAGAAGAGACGATCCTAGAAGGCATACTCTTGGTGGGAATCAGGAGCAATATTTTACAATGTCTGGACAGGGGGGGCCATTGTCGAGGACTATGGACTTGGAGGTGAGTTGTTCTTGATTGTTTGGACATAAGAATCTAGCTAATTCCTCATGAAACATGGCTTTAGGGCAAATTTGGTAGAATGACAAACATTTTCCAGCTAATGAAATTTCAAATTGCTTGGGTCTTGATATATCAAGAGATAAAAGTGTTCTTATCTGTTTAAATTTCGACTGTAGTTACAGGGCTCACAAATGCTGAGTAGAAACAAATCTATGTGAAGACAGTATTATTTTGCAAACTATAACATTATAAAAGTTAAATGAGTAAAGAATACGATTAGGACTAAAACTTATCTTTAACCCGAACAGATCTATTTTTACCGTATATGTCATGTTTGAGTGTCGTTAGCGTACTATCAGAAATTGTTACATAACAGCATTTTGTCTGTTTTATCTTAAGAATGGGCCAATGTAGAACTTGGTAACCATGGGAACTTTTTTTCTAAATATCAACAAATATACCAGATCAGATAACTCTTTCAAATTCTTCCAATTTGAAAGAGGCTTTGTTATTTCACATGATCTTTAGAATATTTAGTGCTACCCTATATATATATGTCGGAGATAATGAAATAGTTGGTTTCTCGAGTGGCGAGGGCCTAAAGACTATATAGTTTGTATTATCGGAAACAGGATAGTTGTGCTTTCGTACTTCTGTTTACGATTATTATATTCTTTTACAAATTTGCCAGCTAGGGACCGGGGGTGATTGATAAATAAGTAATCACCCGGCGAGCTGTTGATTACGTGATAGTCGGTTAGTCAGGTGTATGATGCACGATGTTTGTGATGAGAATCATATCGATAATAACAAAGTCAGTTCTGTTCGAACCTCGAGCGAGGTAAGATCGTAGAGGGCTATCGCGTAATCGGGATTTCGCTGCGGTTCCGAGTAGAATACCTTGCGTATCAATTTCGATTAATAATAGCATATCGCTATGCCGATTGAGCTTATGTTGAGTGGCACCCAGGATGAATTGATCATCAAAATTATCTGTTGTTCGTATAGTTTGAAACTCCAGTGGTGGATCATTGTGGTGCCTTCGGTTAAGTTAGTGTGATTATTATTTGTCGAATAAATGTTTAGCCCACATTTATTCCCTTTTGGATCAAACCCGACATTCCCTCGGGGATTAAACCCCGACATATATATCAAAATCAGTAAATTACCGTAGTTAAATCAGGTTGATTGTCAAACATTAATGTCAAATTGTGGTTTATTCAATTTTTATTACGAATCCTTTTAATTTTTTAATTTCTTGTTAATTTGTGTTAACACTATTGAAAACGGGGTCTGATTTAGACCTTGAGAGGTTTGGACTTTTTATCGTTCAGAAAACAAACATTCCAGAATTTGAACAAATTTGAGTGAAGGGCATGTTTTGTAAGGGTATAACTGGGTTCTTGAAGGAAACATAATTATGTAGATAACAAAATGACATAAATTCATATAAGAAAATTGAATACAAAATGGGCCAGTATTATATTTCAATATAAAGGTTTCCATTATATTATTATTATTATACTTTAGTAATTTTTCTTTAATTGTCTTCTGATATTGGTCGAAATAATATGTTTATTTAAAAATACTAGTGGTCACCCAGTGGTCGAAATTCGACCCTAACTCATTAAAATTATAAGTTGAACATTATTGACGTTATTTTGTCTGTATAAGAAATAGAGTTGAGGCGAAATTAGAAAAGTAGGCCAGGCCTCTGCTATCCCTATTATTTCATTTGTCACAAAACATCAATTTTCAGTATAATTTCCAATATAAAAACTTTCAAATATCTTAAGATTCAGTATATTTTCATTAATGTGAAATAAAACACACTTACCTACCTAGTAGCACATGACGATTTCTGTTTTATTTGGAAAATATAAAGAAATTTCAACCACAAACTGTTAATTAATATTAATTAAATACACCTATTTTTTGATATTTTTTTTCTGAGAATTGAAACTTTGCAAATTATTTGAAAACTTTTTTACTGAATTGAAAAATTTCAACCTAATCGCTATAAAAGCAATGAAATGTCAAAATTTATTTCAAATTTCCTGCAGATAGTCATGAATTCAGTGTTGCCAGATATACCTATTTATCGTAAATTTATGCATTATTTCGCGATTTTTTGTAATCTTTGTAATAAGTGAACCAATATTATAAATTATATTCGCATTCTGCACTGAAGGTCGTCCGTCCGTAGTTACTAAACAAAACAAAAATAAAGCAAATCGGTTGTGGAACAGAGGAGAAACTGGTACCGAACCGTTTTGTCTTTGCCTATTTATACTTTCATGGTACGAACATATGATACATTTTCTTATCCTTTCAAAAAGGCATTTACTGCGATGCAGAATGTTTTGTAAATTCCACAGATGGCCAGAGAGTATAATTGTGTTATCTGCATTTTTATGGTATTTCCATTTGTCTCAATTCACTAAGGATTTTTGTATAATATACCTTCTTAACAACATAACATGATCCTCTGGTAATTCTAGATTTGTAAAAAATACGAACACTTTTTTAATGCGAATTTTGCATGTGTTTAACTACCAATTTTATACACATTACTGGTCACAACGTACACTGAATTGTTTCGGGGAATCCATCAATAGAAATTCTTCCACACAGCTTACCATAGTTTACCCTGTTGGAAAACACAAAGCCCTCCATTGGATTTAATGAAGAACCATTAGCAAAAGCTCGTACGACGCCGCTTGGCTTGAATTGAATTAAATTACAAATACATTACGCTCACATTCGGCATATTGAATAAGCATATAGACACGGTTTCCGTGAGCGAAATTATGAATTTTTAATGGATTCTATAGAAATTTAATGTGTTTCGGTATCGAAATAATTGCGAATGAGCTGAGATTTCGTGTGAATAATTACAAAACAATGGCGGGCTTGTTTGAAATGATTGTCATCGCTTGTCCAATATTGCGAGTCCGTCAGTGAGACGGAAAATTTTAAATGCCCAATGGTTTATTTTTTATCATTGAGTTCCAATCAGTATACTGTTTGTATCAAATTGTTTTACAGAATCGGTGTAAACTCTAATTAGTAATATATTCATGACATATTTTGAAGAAAGATTCATAGGCAAATATAAGAATTAACCAAAAGTGGGGTGGTGGAGATACGTTGATGACATTTTTGTGGTTTGGGAGTATGGTGCTGAAGAACTGCACTCATTCCTAGATTACATCAATAATCAAGAACCCACAATAAAATTTACAATGGAGATGGAAAATATGCATAAACTTGATTATCTTGATGTACTTATAGATAGAACAAACAATAAAATAAGTACAAGTACTTATCGAAAACCTACAAATACTAATAGATATTTGAATTTTCACTCCAACCATCCCTTAAATGTAAAGAAAGGTGTTGTAAAGTGCTTATATGATAGAGTAAAAAACATATCTTCATTCACCCAAATCTTTAAAAAAGAAGTCAATATTATCAAAGAACATCTACTTCAAAATGAATATCCCCAAGACTTTATAAATAAAACTATAAATCAGCTAGAAAGAAAATCGCAACAACAAACCAGCACAAATAACCATCACACTAATACCAACCAAACACAAACAGACAACCAAATTATGAACATAATTCCATATATCCCAGGTGTATCGGAAAAAATTAAGCGGTTAGGAAATAAATACAGCGTTAAAACTGTTTTTAAAACAAATAATACCTTGCGCTCTATCCTCACACATACCAAACCGTTTAACGCAATCCAGAGTTCTAAAAATTGTGTGTACAGTGTTTTGTGTGACTGTGGCCATTCTTATACCGGTGAAAATTCAAGACATTTAGAAGTAAGGAAAAAAGAACATCAATATAACATTTCCAGAAGACATGTGGACAAGTCAAATTTGGCCAATTATGTATTAACGAGCACCGGCAGCCATAGGATAGACTGGGATAAAACAAAGATTTTGTTGAAAGAATAAAATTTAAAAAAGAGAAAACTTAAAGAAGCCAGCTGTATGATGATAAACAACACTGAAATCGGAGCACTTTCAGCCGACCTTCATTTGGACTGGAGGAATTTATTGCTAACAGAACAAAAAAACGGTAACCTCAGCGTCATGTGTCGCCAAACGACAAATTGTCAGTGTCAAATTTTTTGACAAACAACAAGTCAAGATCAAAGCGAAAATTTTTTAGAAAAAACCTCGAAAACAACACTAAACGATACATTACTTATATACAGGAATACTGGTTGATCATTTTGTAGACATCTCTTTCTCTCAGACTAACTGTGAAGAAGAATCTCTGTACAGACAGCCCCAGTAATCCGGGCAATTTTACGAAATTGCCTTACTACACTTTGTTCTACATATACAATTTTTAAATACTTATCTGTTGCAGGAAAAAATTGGAGGAGAGAAAACCCAATGAACAGACAAAATAATTCATGACCTCCTCAACAATCTTTTCGAAATGACTTGTAAACTCTGTGATCTTAGTTTCCGTTGTTAGTCGTAACACTTCAGAAGACAGTATCATAATAGGAATGGTGGAAGTAGAAGACATAGTAATTTTTTTGCCCATTGTATTTTTTTCGTTTTCATTTGTTCGTGAAACAGTTTCAATTTTTTGTTGGCGGATTCAGTGCCAAAAGTGTCTTTACTGTTTAGATATTTTGAGTTCTGAGCATTCTTTTCGTTTTTCAGTTTTTCAACTCTAATTACAAAATTAGATTCTCGAGAGCATGAGTCACATTTCGACGAGTTTTCGTTAAAGATCCTGTTTAAGAGTCTTCGATTCTTCTGTCAGTTTTTCATGAGATTTCAATTTATCCCGCAGATTTTCCAGTTTAACACTTTTGTCGAAACTTGTTCTTTCATTGTCCAACTTTTGTTTTTAACAACTTGTATGAACTGTTTTAGCCTGAAGTTGGTACACAATGTAACTGGGTCCTTGAAGTTTCCTTGGACTTCCATCGTCTTGAAGTGGTTGATCTCACAACGTTTCAATGGCTGTGTATCTGCTATCGTCATCAGGTGAATGATATGAAATTGGTCATTGGTCATTGGGTCTTATCCGGTCCAATTCGGTTGCCGGTGATCCGTAGCGGCAGAGGCCCAAGAAGAGCTGGCCAAATATATATCTCAGAACTTTTTGTGACGAAATTAATAGTAGCATAATTTGGTTTTTTTAACTTTTACAAAAAATCTACCGATGAAACTGTGTTTGCTACTATGGGCAATGTTGTAAAGAAATGAAAAACCTACAAAATGAGCTACTATACAATCAACTTCATTAATTGGTTCCTCAAATAGTGGAAACTTTACTCGAAATTCCAAAAAAGTTAATAACCGTTTATACATTTTTTATTTTATTCCTAAAACATTCTATTAAACTGAAAGGCTAGATGTTTTCATAACCAATTTATGTGCTAAAAATAAATACTGTAGCCCCAGTTTTTGTTTTAAATTTCAGTCAATCCTATGGAGGACTAGCTTCGTTTAAAAGACCATATTACCTCAGCGGATGACCCTATCATCATGAATAGACCACCGTTGGAAAGTAGAAGAGTTGGTCTAGATACCCCTCATCTTACTTTTCCAGAATTTATTTAAAGTATAAATATATCTAGCTATCTAAAATATTTGGCCATTTCAAATCATTTCATCTGGACGAGTCCATAAGAAAAAAAAAATAGCTAAAGGGTGTATGAATAAGCCAGATACCGCAGTGGCACTATTTGGCTTTAGAAAGTATCGTTCAAAAATTAGATTGGGACAACATAGGACTTAATCTAAGCTCAAATATCTTAATTAGTGATGTGCGATATTTCTCCACCGGTGACTTTGCTCGGTAACTTAAATGGTAGCTGATTTTACTGGCGACCTAATTCTCCGCAAAGCAGTGAATTGAGTCTACAAACTGTAAATCGGAAATATATATACAAAAAACTGTAAACATCATAGTAAATGTCAAATTTTCATATCTCGCTTAAATGTCAAGATATGCCATGAAAGTATATCATACAGGGTGTTTGTAATGATTTTTATTTTAATTCGTTTGAAGCAAAGTTATTTTAGAGACGAAATTAAGTTAGGGGGCTTATAGTCGCGTGCGTGCATGTAATATTAGGTGATATGCAGTTGTATACATAGGATGGTTGAAATATAAGTTGTAATTGAATTAGTAATACAGGATGGATCTAAAAAAGCAAAGAATATTTGCGTTACAAGACAGAAAAATTACAGTTATACAAAAGGTTTTAAACTGTCAGAAGCAGTTGAATATACAGGATGGTTGAAATATAAGGTGGAGTAGGATGACAGTTATATAGCTTGGAACAGAACTAATTGCTTAGTCCAGGTGTTTGAAGTAAGGGTGGGGTAAAATGATTGTTATTTAGGGTATATCAAAAATTTGTTATATAAGCATAAGTAGTAAGGATATTTGAATTATAGGACGTAGTACGGCGTATAATTATAGACATGAGTTCAAAAAATTGTAGAAATAGTTGCATATACCGGGTGGTTGAAATAAAGAGGATTTATACTTATACATGGTGGTTTTAAAGATATCAGGACCGTTGTAATATTGAGTTGAGTTGAACTATAGTTATACAGGATCCACAGAAGTATATACAGTGTGGATGTAATATAGAGTCAATTAGTTACATGTATAGAAAGTGGTCCAAATAATAAAACAAATAAAAAAGTTAAAATATATTTGGAAAATATAGACAAAGAATAAAAATTAGAAAGGAAGAAAGAGAGAGAGGAGAAAAAAAGAGAGAGATATGCATACGCTAAAATTTTCAATTGAATTGTGCCTTAAATCAAATTAAAATGAAGATATGTCTGTAAATAGTGATTGATTGCACATGGTTTCTAAACGGTTTTTATTTTATGTCAGTTGAAGTCGGTTCTTTTTTAAATACAGGGTGAGTTTTTTTTTGATGATCAGTATGGGGATCTCGGAAACTAGCGGAGATAGAGCAATGGTTAAATTGGCCCAATTTAATGACACTTTCGGATTTTTGTAAAAAGTCTTGGCTTACTAGATTTAGTCAAATCTCTCTAGCCTCTTTGTTTTTGAGTTTATAAAAAAGTGTAAATATCAAAATTGAAGGGAATTGTATCCCGAATATGATTGTCATGCCCTCGTTTGCGTGACAGCTCTCGTTTTCGAGATATGACACAAACTTATATTTTTTTGAATGGAAACCATGGTTGGCTATGACCTCAAAAAATCGGACATTTTTAGAGCTTTTCAACGATATAACTCGATATAGTTATTCATAAAAATAACGGAGTTATCGATGCTTTTCTCTCTCATTTTCACTTTTAACGTACTTAGCCATGAAATAGATTGATTTATTAATAACTATTCCAAAAAACATTGAACTTTTTTTTAGTAAGTATATCAGATATAACGAAAAAACTAAATAAGTAGGTACTTTCTTAAAAATTAAGAAATTTAAGTACGTAATAATGGTTACAATTTATGTTCGAAAAGTCCATCGCCTCTCAATTTCTTCAATTGCTTGGAACACCGTCTCCCTTAGGTCACCAACTGTCTCATAATTTCTTTTGTATACTTTGTTTTTTAGCGCACCCCATAAATATAAGTCTATAACTGCCAAATCGGGAGACCGGGGTGGCCATTCGCGTGGGCCATTTCTTCCTATCCAAGAGTTTGGATAGATATTATCTAAGTGTTGTCTTACTAATAACGAGTTATGAGCAGGTGCTCCATCATGTTGGAACCACTCAATTTCTCAACGAGTTCTCAAATTCAAATTATGTAACATGTCTTGAAAAGTGTATTGCAAGAAATGCAACTGCGCTCCCCAGTAAGTGATTTGTCATAGATTTGCCCCAGAATAGTAGACCCTATGATACCACACCAAACATTAAAACCAAATTCTATCTGGGGTCGTCTTTGTTCTACATGGAAAGGGTTTTCTTTAGCCCAGATATGCTCATAGTGTCTATTGAACATACCGCTGTTAGTAAATGTAGTTTCATCTGACCATAACACCTTTAATGGAAACTGTGCATTGTCAAGGCACATTTCTCTAATCCATGTACAAAACAAAATACGTCCATGTTCGTCACCAGCATGCAAAGTTTGAAAAACTGAAAGTTTGTACGGGTGGAACTTGTGCGCTTTCAGTACCTTAACTACAGTTCGTTGAGATGTACCAGCTTCTGCCGCAATCTCACGAGTTGATGTAGATGAATTTTGATTTACCATTGCCAAAACATTTATTTGTGCTGCCTCGTTAATTTGATTACGTTCCTTTGGTGGTTTAGTAAAGATCCATATCTGCGTAAACTATCGTAAAGCCTCTTAAATGTACATAGAGCAAGTTGACGACGATTAAAATATCTATGAAAGTATTCCTTAGCTGTACGAACTGAATTTTTATGGCATATGATATTACATTCCACCATATTCAGTTTTTTTTTGTTAGAATATTCCATTTTATCACGAAAACTTGTCAATATCGACTGTCAGTTCAGCACTACTAATGGAATTATTCTCAAATGAAGAAACGCCAAAGTGAAAACAATCTTTTTCATGGCTACCTACGTTAAAAGTGAAAATAAGAGAGAAAAGCATCCATAACTTCGTTATTTTTACGAATAACTATATCGAGTATTATATCGTTGAAAAGCTCTAAAAAGGTCTGATTTTTTGAGGGCATAACCAACTATGGTTTCCATTCAAAAAAGATAAGTTTGTGTCATATCTCGAAAACGAGAGCTGTCACACAAACGTGAACATGACAATCATATTCGGGATACAATTCCCTTCAATTTTGATATTTACACTTTTTTTATAAAATCAAAAACAAAGGAGCTAGAGGGATTTGACTAAATCGACAGAATTTCGTTTTTTCAAAATATCTAGTAAGCCATGATTTTTTACAAAAATCCGAAAGTGTCATTAATTGGGCCAGTAAAACTGCAAATCTTTCCCAATTTAACCATTGCTCTATCTCCGCTAGTTTCCGAGATCCCCATACTGATCATCAAAAAAATTCACCCTGTATAAATTATTGAGTATATTTAATTTAAACCTTTAACTACCAAGAAGCAAAATTGGTTGACAAAATTAACATTTTCGTGAGTCAACCTAGTAGTGAAATAAATAATTCCTAATTTCTGTAATTTCCCGACAACCATCTCGCAATCTTGCAACTCCTGTTCAACAGGAAGTAACCCTCGCGAAAATGGCATAAATTTTCATCTGCCTCGCCCATGCACCAATATTTAACGACGATTACACTAGTTCAGTAGTAACGTGACCCCATCAATTAAGAGCCAACTGATGTCCCGGTCAGTCTTCTAGTCTCTCGGCACGCATTGTTTTAATTAACTTCAGTCGGCGAAGTCTCTGTGTGTGTGTGATGTGGTGACCGGGAAATTCTAATATCTGTTGTGCCCGTCTCGTCCGATAAGAGGGGCCCTTTGCGTAGCTCCTCCGTGTTCGAGAGTCACTCTAGCGACTGGCTTGCCTTGTGCTTTTATTTGCGAAAAGCAACATCAGCGAGAATTAACGGTGAAGGTGCTATCGATTTTCTTTCAGTTGGAACTCGAGAAGGCGGTTAAAAGCGGTAGTGGACGCTGAAGTGTCTAATTCTTAAGAGTCAGAGGGAGAATTTTTTTATTTTTTTTTTGGAGCGGGAGCGGGTGGTGAGGTTTGCGTTGGACATGCTTAGAATGAAAAGAATCCCTTCCTTTGTGAGGTGTTTTTGGAAATTCCTTGTAGGGTTTTGGACGACACATTGTTAATGTTTGTCAAATATCGAGTTATTGATTGGGATGTATCTTCACAAGATTTGACGTTATATGTTTTTGTCACTCTCTGTAAATTTGATGGGCCAATCAATAGAGATTTTTTCTTGCAAAAAATACTATCAGGATACTGCCTGTGATATTAGTAACGATTTGTAGTGATGTTTTGCTACCTTTTCCACTGGCAACTATCGTTTTTTATTTTATTATAAACAGTTGAAACAAGAAAATTGCGTGTTTTTCGTTGCATGTTTATAAAATGAAAAATAATAAACTAATCTCAATTGTGTCAACAGGTGAATTGTAACGCATGAAAATACCAATGAAATGAGCCCAGGATCGATCCTATAAGATCTTTAGTAACAGGGAAAAAATACTTGAAAATTTAGTGCTTTTCTTTATATTATCATAACTCCGTCACTATCGAAGTTGTAGAACTGGGATTATGGGAACCTTATGCATGACTAAACCAGGCGTTATCGGTTTATTAGTTTTTGAATAACTGCGATATGAAGTTTTTAGTCGACTATTCTTGCAGTGTGTCTCCATGCGACATGGATCGTCAAATATCAATAGAGATATTGAAAGTAGGTATCATTCTACAACGCCTCTATTTTCATTTGTTATTAAATGTCTGTAAAATATACGTAAGTGTTAGCAAAAATGACCAAAATTTGGTAAGTGTATGAATGTGTTCGGGTAGTGGAGTGAACACGGTTGTTGAGGGGAACTGCTAACAATAATTAATATCGATAGTGACTGTCACTCTGACAGATAGTGAAAGAATCTAATCACTAAAATAGCTTCTATACAGAGCGATTTGTTCGATTTTATTATATCAAATGAGAACTGTTTGTTTATTAATATAATTATATGTAATCGGTTTTTTGGAACTGAAACTGAAACAAACACTAAACTAAATAAGTCAAAAAAGGTCTAGAAAATATCTAAATTAGTTGCTGACAAAAGCAATCCAAATATTTATAAATTACAGGCAGCCTGCCTCTGTTATATATTACTATACGCTTCCCCTCAACAACCTTGTTTCCCCCACTTCTTGAATACATTCTTACGCTGGTCCGTTTTTTGTCAAGTTGGCTACCATTTTTCAGATATTTCACAGATATTTAGTGAAAAATGAGAATAGAGGCTGTGTAGAATAACACTTCTACTTTCAACAAGTTTTTTCAAAATTGAAATTTGATTATTTATGACGCATGGAGGCACATTGCAAAAATAGTGAACAAAAAACTTTATATCACAACTGTTCAAAAACTAATAAACCGGTAGCGCCTGGTTTTGGCATACATAAAATAGATATAAATTACTATCAGTTCCTACAAGCCCAGTTCTACAGCTTCTAAAGTGACGAAGATACGATTTTAAAAAAATGCTACATTTTCCAGTATTTTTTGTTTTTCCCTGTTACTAATGATCCAATCGGATCGAGCCTGGGCTCATTTTATTGGTATTTTCATGCTTTACAATTGACCTGTTGACACCATTAAGATTAGTTTATTATTTTTGATTATATAAACATGCTAAGAAAAAAACGTAATTTTCTTGCTTCAATTGTTTATAACAAAGTAAAAAACCATAGTTGCGAGTGGAGAACATAGCAAAATATCGCTACGAATCGTTGTTAATGTGATGTCACAGTCGGTATCCTGATAGTATTTTTTACACATTATCAGTTAATTTTTGCTCTATTGATTGGTCTATAAGGAAACGTTAGGTTAGCACAAATATGTGGAAAAATTTAATTTAAATTGTAAGTTAAATTGATGATAGCTTCAGTTGTTACTTGGGAGAAAATTCATTTTAATTTTATATTAAAATAAACACACTTATGTTATTTTCACTTAAATGTATTTGCTATTGACAATTGCGTCACCAGGTTACTGGCGTCTTCAGAATACAATGTAGAACTAAATGGTTAATGCCTAAAACTATTACAAAGGAATACATGGATGCAATTATAAAGCCATTAAGAGGATTATTATTAAAAAATTGATTGCGGAAGCCGTTACTTTGTGATACTAGATCATATTATAATGAAAGAAAACAGAATTTAACTTAGTTTTTATATCAGTTTTTGTTTTCACTTTACTGTTACTAGTTTCGGCAAGAGGCTATGCCATTATCAAACAAGAGAGAACTGATGAATTCGTCAGTTCGAAGCTGTATTATGAGTCGTTTTTCACAGTCTAGCTAATAGCTATTCATATTTGCTCATCTGGTACAAAAAGAAGTAATGGAATGTTCGTTACATTTACAGTGATTCATTAAATAACATGTTTTTCAAACATTCCTATCTTATAAGTCTCAAGCATGTTGATAAATCTTTCCATATTTCACTGGACCAATAAATCTTCCACTTATTTTTTCCAAGTTTATACGAAAGTATCATTTCCGCTTTTACTTTCGATCTCAAAACTTCCAGAAAAGATATATTTTATAAATTTTCGTGAATTGGGTCAATGAAATGTATATTCCGTGAAATCAAATTATCTGGCTTGGCAGATTCGTTTTTTACGCACTTTGGAACTTTTTTTAAAGTGGTTGTCAAAACCAGAACGATTTTTTTAGCGATTCCCTTTTTCAGATTAGCTTTTGAATATTTTGTTTTAAACTAAATTCAAATGTAATCAGCTTTCAAAAAGTTGTTGATGAGGGAAGCAAACGACTGTAATGGAAACTGTATAAAAATTAGGATTTTTTGTTGATGTGAGTGGAATGATGATTTTTAATTTTAATTTTGTATCGAAGTATTGTGGAAGCTAAAAACAAATAAATATAAATGGTTTGGTTTCAGTTTTGGCTTGCTTTTATGACTTGGGTTGGGATATTGACGGCAAAACATCGACGTTTTAAAATATCAATGTATAATATTGAAACATCGATGTTAGAGATACATAGGCCGTTTTTGTTTGTTGTTTAGCAAAAAAGTTATTTAAAAAAAATTGAACTGTGGCAGCTGTTACTTTGTTATAATCATTCATAACGATAAAATGAAACTATTTTTTTTTGTTTTCTATCACTGGATTTATTCGCATTACGTGACTAGTTTCGACGCTTACGGGTCATTTTCAAATCAATGAAAAATTGGAAAACTAAGTAACTAAACCAATTTAAAATTGTTAATAACGTAGCTAACTAAAGGTATGAACTTGATAAAGGAAAAACAGATTAAGAAATAAAAATTTGAATACAAAATGAAATAGGAATATAAAGTTTAAATTATCTGTTAATGGAAAGAAAAACACATTCTAAATTTGAACACATTTCCGCACTACGTTTCAATAATGTCTATACGGCTCCTTACATCGAATGGAAAGATTCTATATAACAGTCAAGATCAAATTCGACGTCCTAGTGTAATTTGTTTCAATACTTTTTTGTATTTTTTTAATTTTACGGCTTTTTTTGTTGGTAAATGATTTGAACACATTTCCGGATCACCTTTCAAAAATGTTTATATGATTTCTTAGATCTCATGGAAAGATTCTATACAACTGTCATGATCAAATTCGATGTCCTGGTGTACATTGTTTCAATACTTTTTTTGTATTTTTTTACTTTTTCGCCTTTTTTGGTGGTAAATGATTTGAACACATTTCCGCACCACCTGTCAATAATTTCTGTATGGTTCCTTATATCTAATGGAAAGATTCTATACAACTGTCATGATCAAAATCGATGTCCTGGTGTACATTGTTTCAATACTTTTTTGTATTTTTTTACTTTTTCGCCTTTTTTGTTGGTAAATGATTTGAATACATTTCGGGATCACCTTTCAATAATGTTTATATGGTTCCTTAGATCTAATAGAAAGATTCTATACAACTGTCATGTTTAAATTCGACGTCCTAGTGTACTTTGTTTCAGTACTTTTTTATATTTTTTTACTTTCTAGGCTTTTTTTGTTGGTAAATGATTTGAACACATTTCCGGATCACCTTTCAAAAATGTTTATATGGTTTCTTAGATCTAATGGAAAGATTCTTTACAACTGTCAAGATCAAATTCGATATCCTGGTGTACATTGTTTCAATACTTTTTTGTATTTTTTTTACTTTTTCGCCTTTTTTGTTGGTAAATGATTTGAACCCATTTCCGCACCACCTTTCAGTATTTTCTGTATGGTTACTTATATCTAATGGAAAGATTCTATACAACTGTTATTATCAAATTCGACATCATAGTCTACATTGTTTCAGTACTTTTTTATATTTTTTTACTTTCTAGGCTTTTTTTGTTGGTAAATGATTTGAACACATTTCCGCACCACCTGTCAATAATTTCTGTATGGTTCCTTATATCTAATGGAAAGATTCTATACAACTGTCATTATCAAATTCGACATCCTAGTGTACTTTGTTTCAATACATTTTTTGTATTTTTTACGCTCTCGCCTTTTTTGTTGCTAAATGTTTTGAACACATTTCCGCCACACCTTTTAATAATGTATATATGTTTTATTATATCTAATGGAAAGATTCTAAACAACTGTCATGATCAAATTCCACGTCCTAGTGTACTTTGTTTCAGTACTTTTTATGTATTTTTTTACTCTCTAGACTTTTTTTGTTGGTAAATGATTTGAACACATTTCCGGATCACCTTTCAAAAATGTTTATATGGTTTCTTAGATCTAATGGAAAGATTCTATACAACTGTCAAGATCAAATTCGATATCCTGGTGTACATTGTTTCAATACTTTTTTGTATTTTTTTTTACTTTTTCGCCTTTTTTTGTTGGTAAATGATTTGAACCCATTTCCGCACCACCTTTCAGTATTTTCTGTATGGTTACTTATATCTAATGGAAAGATTCTATACAACTGTTATTATCAAATTCGACATCATAGTCTACATTGTTTCAGTACTTTTTTTATATTTTTTTACTTTCTAGGCTTTTTTTGTTGGTAAATGATTTGAACACATTTCCGCACCACCTGTCAATAATTTCTGTATGGTTCCTTATATCTAATGGAAAGATTCTATACAACTGTCATTATCAAATTCGACATCCTAGTGTACTTTGTTTCAATACATTTTTTGTATTTTTTACTCTCTCGCCTTTTTTGTTGCTAAATGTTTTGAACACATTTCCGCCACACCTTTTAATAATGTATATATGTTTTATTATATCTAATGGAAAGATTCTAAACAACTGTCATGATCAAATTCGACGTCCTAGTGTACTTTTTTTTTGTAGTTAAATTGATGCTTTTTACTGACTTTATTTGGTGGTAAATGATTTGAACACATTGCCACACCACTTTAAATAATGTTTATATGGTCCTTAGATCTAATGGAAAGATTTGTGTATAAATTTATCTACGCCGTTCCTGACTAAAGCAACGTAAACCATTATTCATCCCAATAAAACATTAATCGCTGAGAAAATAAAATAAGAATTGGAATTTTCGACTAGGGCAAAAACTGTTTAACTGGACGTTGTGCGAACAAATGTAGAACGACCAGAAAATTTGATTACAAAAGTGTCTGTAAATTCCATAAATATAGTGAGAGTAGTTTCTATGTATGTTTTGTCAAGGATTTCGTTTAAAAATACAGAAATTAGGAAGTGAATGACTGCAGAGGTTTATCCCATACTAAATTTTCTAAGGAAAATTAATAGATATTCATCCACAGATAAATTGATGTCGATTCGATGAACTTAATACGTAAAAGACTTTAATATTGATGTAAGAATGTCTTCGCAAAGTATTATTTCTTTGCCTCCACAACTCGAAATGACTCCACGGTCGATTCCACTTTTGGATAAAAACAGAACTGGCCAAAATTACGCTGCTAACGAAGCTTTACAAAATATACACGTAGACGCTAAGAGCTTGGGGCCAAATCAACGAATTACCTCTGGTACTTCGTTAGTTACGACGACAAATTCGCGTACTCCGGTTAAGACTCTTTATAAATTAGCCGAGACGACTTTTCCTATCAAACAAAACGAACCTTTGAACTTGAGGATCAGTTTACAACCTCTTGAGCTCATGAAGATGGTGGATTCGAAACAGGTAATGTTGACTTATGATAAGTATTTGTTTGTCTTGGAATCTCTATTTATTGACTTATTTATATCTCAGTTAAAAAGTGAATTGTAAGTTGTTGGAAAGTTATTTACATTTTTGGACTACTGCACTATCACCTACAGAATTCAACGAAAAGCATGAAAAAGTACTTCGCAAAGTATTATCAATCTTATACCCTTCGAAATGGTGCTTATTGGTAACAAAATATTCAGTTTATTCATAAGAAACTTAATAAACATTGTCAAGTTTATGTAGTATATACAGACTTTTCAAATACGTTTAATTGCATAAACTATAAATTATTGCTAGAAAAATTAAACCCTCACAGTAAGTTGACTATAGTAGACGCTAACTGTTTGTTAAATTGCAAATTCTGGAGTTCCACAGGGGTCTATTTTGGGGCCACAATTGATTTTACTGATTATAAATCACTTATTAGAAGAATTAGGTTAGGGATCATTCATTAATTACTTAAAAATGATTTTTGGCGATTTTTGACCCCCACTCCATGTAAGGATACGTAATATTTTTACCCCCCCCTCCACCTTCTTACGTAACATGCTATCTCGTTCTTAACATGCAACACTTTCTTCTTTTTTAAAATTATATGATATTAATCCGCGGCAAGAATTTACTTATCATTTATAACATTTAAACTGAGTAAAAATGAAAACATTAAAGATTTTGAATTATAAATAAGTAATAAAAATTTGGAACATACGAGATAAATTGAATTGTACATACTAAAATGAAGAGAGATATTTGGCATTCAAAATCGAAATGTATTTCTAATGTTAAATTTCGATTTACAAAATCTTACCCAAAGATATGGGCATGTAGAGATTGTCTTAATCCCCTACGCCCCTAGACCACGTAATTACTGAATGCCCCCTCATTAAAGTTAGCACCTGCTGATGATTTATAGGTGTTTGTTAAAGTTTAAAAAGCTGATGACTGTATTAGGTTATGAGCTGACACACTATCGGTGGAATCTTTACTTGAGATTAAAGAATTAGGCATATTTTGACACTTGGGATTTTCTCTCCTCGCAATGGTTTCTGAAAAATATAGATAAGTTAAATACTTGAATATCAAGCTGTAGTATCTAAGGGCAGTTTGTGGAAAATGCCCGGAACACTAGTTGTTAATGTCACTTGACATTACCAAAAAAAAGTCAAGCGACGAATATAGTGCAAAACATTCAAACAAACATTGTTCGAAGTACAACACAAAATACATCCCAACATATTATACTGGAATACTAGTTGACAAATCCGTAGACCTACTTTCTCACAGTTGATCCTGTGGGAGAGTTTTTTCTATAAGAGGGCAACTAGTTTCCCGGGCAGTTTCCACAAACTGCCCTTAGATACTACACCTTGATATTCAAGTATTTAACTTATCTGTATTTTTCAGAAACCATTGCGAGGAGAGAAAATCCCTGATGAACATTCAAAATAATCATTTACCTCCTCAATGATTTAGAAATATTTTGACCATAGGCTAATATTTCTTAAGCACATTATAGCTTGAGAATTTGTAAATAATCCAGTAAGCATAACTCCTTCAGATTTTTTGTATGATTCATCTATTAGTTCAAAATTAGAATATGTTAGTGTGGGACCATACCAATAGGTACAAAAAATCGCAACTGATATCGTACAAAGACATTACGTAAGATGTCGACCATTTAAATAAAACTGTATAAAATACTACAAATATTGTATTGTTTAGAACATTTTTAAAAATGTCTTTTTGATAATTTGATTTTGTAGATTAAAAATGATTTTTAAAGAAAAAATCATTTGTTAAAAGTTTTTGATTATTCAAAACACAATTTTTAAATAAATTTTTGTTGATTATAACAATTAATGTTAATCAGTCATTAATGTAGGGGCTTTTCAAATTCTGAAAAAAAAGTTTAATTATTTAATAAGAATTTGTTGAAATGGAAATTTTTAGTACATATTTGTTTAGATTGTACAAAAAAATGTGCATCTATTTGAGGAAATTTTATTTATTAGATAATTTCACATTTTCTCATCGAACAAATATTTTTTATTTTATATTGTTCTGTATTATTTAAAAAAATTCCATATGCCAGTAGGTCATTGTCCTAGAAATAATGATTAAAAAAATTAGTTTTGTATAGTTTTTTAGCATCAAGAAAATAATAATACGTTTTTAGACAACAGATGTTTTTGAGCAACAAGTTTTTCTTGAAAATAATTAGATGCATAAGTGGTGAATTTCGTAGAAAAGAAACTCTAGAAACAATTACAGCAAAAATTTTAAAAATACATATTTTATAGTTTTCTGGGATTTAATGTCTAAGTACTTCTTGGGAAATAATACCACAGTTTAAAGATAAGAAAATTGCTGTATGTATTCCAAACATTTCGGGGTCTAAGTCAGACCCCATTATCAATGGTTAAGAAACTATGGATAAAAAAGGCACAATTCTAAAATGTAAATTAAAATATTTGACAAATATTGTCAAATATTTTAATAAGACCCCGAAACGTTTGGAATATACAGCAATTTTCTTTAAACTGTAGTGTTATTTCCCAAGAAGTACTTAGACATTGAAAAATATGCCACAAATATCATTCAGAAAACAACATTATTATTAAAATTATAACATTTTACTAAAATGGTTTTCTTATAGCTCTGTTTGATTTTTTAATGTATACACTCCAAAATAAAAAACCGAAAGACATCTTTTTCATATGCAGAAAATTTGATCGTTGTGAATTAGTCAAGCATGTAAGAAGAAAGACATTTTACTATAATTACATAATATGAAGATAAAGTCATTTTCAGTAAACGCCTTGCTTACTTTGAAGGATTAATTTAATCAGAAATTCTAATAATATTCCCGGCATTATTTCAGCCTAATAATATTTCTAAAATGTATATCCTCAGTAGAAAATGGAAGCTTATGGTTTCTGTTGGAGAGATGAAATTTCAGACTTCCTCAATTAGGTTTTGTCCCTCGGCTTTTTAGAATTCACTCGGGTCGAGTGTTTGCACGCTGAGTATCCGTTTTAATTTAAACATCTTTAAGAGCATTCATTAAAGTTCTAGTTAGACTTCACAAAATGGCGATTTTACTAATTGAGATGTTTCAGCCAATGTTGTTAAAAACTTTTAATATTACTGAACCACAGCTGAATATCTTTTAATGTTGATCATAACAACCAATACAGTAAATTAGCAATCAGCTTTAATTTGTGGTAATAACTGTCATAGGCTGACACGATTTTAGTTGTCTAAAATCTTCTTTATTTTATTTATTAACTAGCCGTTACCCGCGGTTTCACCCGCGTACGGAAATAAATCCACCAATCCCGAATATATTTCACCTAAACTGCAAGTACTTATGAGCCACCCAATATAACAATTTTATTCGACATTTTTTTGAATCATCTTGAATAACTGTAACTCTACTTCACCCTATATTGCAACCATCCTGTATATGCTGTTGTGTATTTGTCACCCAATATAACTTTTTGAACACCTGGCTATACCTCTTCTCTACTCTATATTTCAGCTATGCAACTGCTATGGTCTACGCCAGTGTTTTTCAATCTGTGGCCATACTCGGGGGGTCGCCGGCTGAAAAAAAAGTCGAAGTAAGAAAAACACAATTTAGTAAGACGGATGTGCTTGTTTATTTTTCAACAGTCTTATCAAATCGTGGTGCTATTTTTGAAACGTTAATAATCAAATCATTTTCTAATTGCAATCTATTTCTCTTTTTAGTTTTAATGTCTACCATTGAAGAAAATGTCAGTTCACACAAGTATGAAGTGGCGAATGGCACTAATAATTTAAGAGCTTCCCTTGCCAGCTCTGGATATTCATGTTTTCTTTTTATCCAAAATACGTCGACACTTTGCGAATAAAATTCTATTTTAAGCATGCCATTAGCAGCTAAATCTAGAAGACTTTCTTTAATTTTGTGGTGACATCAGCCAGATCTATTGATTTGTCCAAAAAAGGGTTTAAAATCCATCTATGCCCATCATCCGTTTCAGAGTGCAAGTCTGGAAAGTATGTCAAAAGTTTCTCTTGTAAATTATGCAAGCTCAGTATCGTACAAGGAATATGAACTGATACTGCAAAACTTTGGTCTGTTGCATTATCTTCAATATTCTTCTGAACACATGGAAAAGACTCAAACATTTTGTTTTGCAGAGAGGTAGACCAGAAACGAAGTTTTGCGTGAAATGCTTTTACTTCATCTTTAGCTGTTAAAATATTTTCTTCCCTCCCTTGAAGGTTCTTGTTCAAGTTGTTAAGGTGGCTAAGAAGATCTGCTAAAAATGCTAATTTCAAGAGCCAATTAGGGTCAGAAAATCGAGAAGCATATTCAGATTTTGCATCTTGTAAGAACATTAACAATTCAGCTCTCAGTTAGAACTCTTGTCAATACCTTTCCTTTGGATAACCACCTGACCTCTGTGTGATAAAGGAGATTTTGATGAAGCGAGCCCATATCTTCACAAACGATTCTAAATAGCCGGGTTTGCAAAGTTTTACCTTTGATAGATATCACAATTTTTATTACCTCCTTGAGCACGTCATTTAAATCAGAAGGTACTACCTTAGCAGCTAGAGCCTGTCGATGAAGAAAACAGTGTGTCCAGGACATATTTGGCATTATCGATTTTAATTTTGCAATGAGTCCACTATTTTTGCCAGTCATAGCTTTAGCGCTATCGCTACAAATAGCGATACATTTTTTCCAATCAATATGGTAGTCGCAAGTGCTTTCTAAAAACATATCATACAAACACTGGCCAGTAGTGTTTGCAGGAAGTGATTTGCAAAATAAGATTTCTTCCATGATACTGTTCTCTGCTTCAAAGCGCACAAATACTACAAACTGTGCACAGTCGGAAACATCTGTAGATTCGTCAAACTGCAGAGCAAAATGATCACAGATCTTTAATTTTTCGACTACTTGTTCTTGAATATCTTTGGCCATGTCGTTTATTCTGCGTGAAATAGTATTGTCAGAAAGTGGTATGTTTTTTAATTTGTTTGCATCCTGCTTACTGACCATAATTTCAACCATATCAAGTGCTGCTGGCAAAATAAGATTTTCGGCAATTGTATGTGGTTTCCCTGCTTTAGCAACTCGATATGCGACTTTGTAGCTAGCTAATAATGTTGACTCGTTGACATTGGATGCCTGAAAATAAACAAATAGTGAAAAAAAGGTAAATAGTCAATAAAAATTTAGGACGCGGAACTTTTGCACACCGAAATTAAGTACCTATAATCAAAAGTTGTATGCAAACAACATAGAAATAAACATCATAAAACATCAACAGTAAAAATAGCAACAATTACAATAGAATAGACTCGCCTTAAGCTTACCACTTAAGTGCGTTGAGAACATTATTTTATTCCTTACCTGAATTATAGTATTTTGCTGCTGACTAAGAGCTTTCAACTTTCGTTCAAAGAAATCCAACGGCTTATCAGCTTCTTTTTGGTGCTTGGTTGTGAGATGCCGCATAAGCTTTGACGGCTTCATACTCTCACGTGATAAAACATCGCCGCAAATTACACATTGAGGTTTATTATTTATGACTGTGAACCCGTATTTCAAATAACTGTCATCGTAACGTCTATTTTTTTTCGGGTTTAATTCACCACTACCACTATTGACACTCGTACCAGATGTTGAAGGCTGTGATCTTTTGAGAAATTTATCCATTTTACAAACGCGCGGAGTAGCGAAAAAACAAAAGAATGATGTGCGTACTCATCGGTGACTGCGCTTAACTGAGTGAGATGAGAGTTGAAACAAAAGAATATTGCGGGAGGCGCGCGCGGGGTAGGGCGCTTACTGTCGCCGGTCGCGCCGCAACGACAATGCGGTGTGGCAACGTCGCCGACGCAGTTTGGCGCGCGTGAATAATATTTGATAATTGTACCTAGGTACCTACCAAAATAGGAAAAAAATTACCATTCTTCGCAGTCGGGTAAAAAAACATTATCTAACCGTTGTATTTATTTCGTTAGGTCCTGACGTATTTTGTCTTTTAATTAAAATAATCAAATTATTTATTTGGATTTCTATGACACGAGGGGGTCGCCAGAATATTTCAACCTGTAAAGGGGTCGCGAAGTCAAAAAGATTGAAAAACACTGGTCTACGCTGTATACAATTAATTCTGATATGTTTTGAACGACCGTTTAAAGTAAAATTTCTCTTTACTCTATAATTTCATCAACCTTTATATGCAGGTTTTTCAAACATTTTGTTAAACACACTCTAAAACATCTTGCTTCTCCCCATATGTCAACTTTTTATGGTCTACCCAATGTAACAATTTTTTTAGACTTTTTTGATCCATCCTAATGGAAATGATGTGGAACCCTTCATGAGTCACAAAGATAAAAACACAAGTTTGCACCCTAACACCAAACTTTTATTTAAACCCTCACCCAAACTGCAACTGCATATTGGCCACATTATTTAACAATTTTATTCAAAAATTTTTTTAAAGGCTTTGTTTAATTAACTCTACTTCCATCTACATTAAAAGCATCCTGTATGCACCACCGCCAATTTGTCAAACATTACAACTTATTTTTTAACCACCCTGTATAACCATGATTTTACTCCGCAAAATATTTCAACCGCACTTTAGGTGCGTCTGCTTAATATAAAATTTTTAAATACTTCTAATCACTCTGTATGAACTATAATTTTACTTCGATCCGAGTTTCAAATATTTCATATATGCAAGAGCTCATGTTCTGTCAAACAAAAAAAAATTATCCAACCTGTTTGACTATAATTCTACTCCACTCGCTATTTCAACCACCTTGTATTTGCAACTAATTATCGGCCACCCATTATAATATTTTTTCTACCACCCTGTATAATTATAAATCCATCAATGCCAAATATATTTCACCAAAACCGCAACTGCTTATGGGGCACCGAAAATAACAATTTTGTTCAACGTTTTTGAATTACCTTGTATGTATTACAACTATCCTGTATACGCTACTGCTTACTGGTCAACCAATATAACATTTTTTAAATAATTATCATAACACATCTTCACCCTATGTTTCAACTATCCTGTGTTTGCAACTTAATATGAACTACGCTATGTCACATTTTTTCCTTTCCTTTCCTGTCAATATAGATAGATAAAATGACTACCAGATTTTAAGTCAAACTATAGGCTTCTCAACAAAAAAAGACTCTGCAAAATCAGTTAAGTAGTTTTTACGTGATGCCCGAATAAACAAACAAACAAACAAAAAAACAAACAAACAAACAAACAGACAAACTTACAATTTTATAATAGTATAGACTAGCTGAACCTCTTCGCTATTTGTAAATTTTTACGTTTTAAGGTTATAACTTTTTTGACATTTTAGTCATTTTTGGTATTATTATTTTATCGCGAAAAAAAAACTCGAAAAATTCGTTTGGTATTATAGAAGTTTTAGATATTTTTGACATTTTAAACATTTTTAGCATTTTCCCAATTTTTTTAATTTTTGACATTTAACCTATACAAGTTTTTGACATCTTTGCAATTTTTGACTTCATTGACATTTTTGACATGTTTGGACAATTTTGGCATCTATTGCATGTTTGACATTTATGGCATTTTTTAGGTTTAAAGCATTTTTGACAAATTTACATTTTAGGCCTTTTTGACATTTCTGCCATTTGATAGTTTTGATATTTTTTACATTTTTGACACTGTTGAACATATTTGACATTTTAATAATTTGGCAATTTTTAAAGACGCGAGAATGACACCTCGAAGAGAGTATTGGCAATTTTTGACGTTTTTGACATTTTTCATATTTTTGATAGTTTTAATATTTTTTGACATTATTATAGTATATTTTTAAGATTTGAGTAGATGTACTAGCACTTTTCAAAAATTTTCGATGGTGGTAGTCGTTACTTTATCATGATTGACTATCACAAACTAAGGTCTACCACCATCGAATTTTCGAGATTTTTCAATCCATTGAACGCAAGAATAGTCGAGAATATTTATCAGGTGCGGTCCCCTCAAATGATTGAAATCTCGAATAATTCTTTATGTATTTAGTTCATATAACTGAATTTAATGTTTTAAGGCAAAATGAATTTTGACATCTAGGAGTTTCAGCAAATACTAACTCCAAATCGGGAGTAGTACTCTGTACAAGGCTGTATCCCTGTGATTTCTAGGAAAGAGATCACACGAAAGAATTGGCAGGTTGACAAAAACCTATGAAAGAAATTATGATTTTATCTTTTCGAGATTTTTCAATCCGTTGAAGGCAAGCTAGTTTTTCCTGAAACTCCTAGATGTAGAAATTCATTTCGAAAGAAAATATTTTTGATATTCTTGTCACTTTATATATTCTCGACATATTTGACATGTTTTACATTTTTGACAATTTTGAAAATTATGACATTTTATGATATTTTTGACATTTTTGTCACATATAATTATGCTTGACAAATATGCTTTTTCTTGGGAGTTTTCATTTATTTCAAAATATCAACATCTCAAAAGATTTGAGGGAAGTCCATTTATCTATTCTAGATCCATTGAAATATTATGGTTTCCATTTAGTCTATTATATAATTTTCGAGTTCTTTTTTACCTAATAACAACAATTTGCGTTTCGATTGATAAATTATACGGTGTATTCAAAATTACAATAAAAATAGTTTTACTTAGTGCTACGATTTCTGAAAAATCTAACCCCTATTTCATTTTGCACAAATATTATACTATGTTAAAAATATGTAATACAATTTCGATATAAAAAGAATGTACATAAAACACCCTATATATCCACAGAAAAACATTTCCTAGAAATCTCTTACGCCAAATAAATGCAAACACAGCACAAATAAGGCATAATTCAGCAAACTTTTAAATTACTTCTTCAGGTAGAAGCAATTAAAGCGTACGTTTGAATAGTAAAAGAAAAGAAAATGAAAATAAAAAACACCAAAAAGTTTCCATCGTTAAGCTTTAATGAGAGCTCGCGACAATTCAGTCGAAAAGTTCAACACCAACTTCGAGTTAGTTGCGAAAATCTCACTCATTGAGGGCTTTTTTGATTACTTTTCGGTACAATGAGCTACAAAGAGATTAACTCAATGATAAAATGAAAAAAAAATCGGACAAAGAATTAAGTGAATGAAATTATTGCTGAAAGCAAGTAAAGAAACATTTCTTCCCAATGTACAGCTTCACTTAAATCTAATTTTAGTTTGTTTTTCTCTCAATTTCTTAAACTTATTCAAGCTAAAGATTCTTAACGGCCGCCTACACTTACAAAATGTATCGAGAGTTCGTTCCAACACTTTTTTGATACTGAGAATCAGTAAATTGAAGTAAATAAACAAATATAACTTCCAATTTATTTGTTTGTACTATAAAATGACATAGGACACGCATATTGAATACCGAATAAATAAACCAAAATTCTTAGTCTTTATATTTCGGAAAATGGCCAAAATTATGTTGAGAGACTCTCTGATAATTTTATACTATGCACTTTTCTTTGCTTGGGTATAAATTTATTTAACCAAACCAGTTTTACTACAAAAATTACAAAATATATTCTTTAAAATTATATATAAATAACATTTTTTTGTTGATAAAAAACCACTAGTTCGTTTAAAAACAATTTTAAAAAAAGAAATTTATACAATCCAATAGTTCTACAATAAACAGAAGTGTTAGTGTTCCAAGAACATAAAAAACTAAAGGGTGCTGAGGTTAATTTTTAAATTTTTAATAAAATACACAAATTATTTGAGAATGATCAAATCTTCTATTTCAAATGATAGTTCACTTGTTTCGGTTTACCAATAGAAAACAATATCTTGTAAGTGGCCACCTGCTGCTGTACGACAAGCTTCTAATCTTTTGCCAAAATTTTTCGATAACTTTCTGGCCTAACTGCGGTTCAATTACTTGAAAACACCTCGAAGAGAGTACTTGAAAACAGTCAATAATATTTTTCTTTGGGCCATCAATTGTTTGTAGACCGTTGGCAGAGACCTTTTCTTTCAAATAGCTCCATAGGAAAAAAATCTAGGGGTGTTAGATCGGAAGATCTAGGGGGCTAATTATATTATTGTTTCCTCTTCTAGCAATTATTCGATTACCAAATTTCTGTTTCAAAAGAGTGATTGTTTCTGCTGCTGAATGACATGTTACATCGTCTTGTTGGAATCACATATTCTGCACATCAATATGCTCCAATTCATCCCACAAAAAGTTAGTCAGTCACAGTAACAGCATTTCCATTGCCAATCTTCGAAAAAGTATGTACCAATCCACCAGCCCAAAAAACACACCAAACAACTTTTTGTGGATGCATCGATCTTTCCATTACTTCTCGTGGATTTGCTTGTTAACAAATCCACCCAGTTTAAAATGTGCTTCATCGCTGAAGATGATTTTGTTGAAAAAAATCACATTTTCAAGTTCCTGTTGGATGGCGGCCCAATTGACCACTTGACGACATAAACCAAAGTCTGTTGGCTTTATTTCTTGAGTTATCTGAATCGTGTAAGCCTTTAAATGAAGATCTTTGTGCAAAATTCTGAATAAAGTGTTTTTGGATTGTTCAATTGCTGTGCACGATGACGAATTGATGTTTTTGGTTGTTCAACAACACTAGCAGTAACAGCTGCAATATTTTCTTCTGAACGTCCACTACGATGATATGTTTTGCTTTTTTCATCTTTTACTGAACCAGTTTCTACAAATTTTTAAACAATTTGTCAAATGGTAACATTTGAGGGACAATTTTTCCTTCCATATTTTGGACGATCTTTTCTTCCAACTTTTGCACAACTTTCACCAAATTTAAAATAATTTTTAATTATATACACGCGTTGCTCAATCGTATATCTCTCCATTTTTAATAACCAGAATATTCTTATGTCATCTGTCAAATAATATATGATATTCTAATACAAAAAATATAAATGGCGGCAAATTTAAAAATTGACCTCAAATTGGAATACTCTTTACAGCAGTAAAAATAGTTATGTTAAAGATATTAATGTTGTCAAGTGCCTAACCGAATGAATAGAAAACTATAAAAACCTTAATACTATCATAAAAAATATATAACCATGGATCTTGGTTAATATTTAAAATCACAAAAAGTTTGGCATAGTAAATTTACTGTCTAAGTACTTCTTGGGAAATAACACCAGGGTATATATAGGGTAGCACAGAAACTTCTAAAGATCATATAATCATAAAGTTCCTTTCAAATTGGAAGAATTTGAAAGGGAGTTCTTCAGAATTTTATGTGGCGCTCCTAGGTGCGACTTTGTTATAAGATAGTGGATTCGCCAAAAATGCGACCTAAGAACTTTGTTAATTCAATGATTCGATTAAAATCATAAGGAAAAACCTAGGAAAAAACCGTATGAACTATCCCGATATTGGGTTGTTCACAAGGACATGACCATTAGCAATTTATTCCTTAATCATCGGCAACCAAGAACGACAATCGTTTTCATTTAACAAAATCAAAGCAGCCTCTTTTAGTTTTCTTTTGGTGTTGTGTTCTTCTTTGTGTAATATAATTGAATTTTGAAACCGTATTTTATGACCAAGGTCCCAAGCATGTTCACAAATTTTGGATTTTTCAGATTGTCGATTTTTTATGTAATTTTTGTGTTCGTTTATTCGAACATTCAGAGGTCTAGAGGTTTCTCCAATATAGAATTTATTACATTCACAAGGGATTTTATAAATGCAATTTTTTTGTATTTTGAGTGGTGTTATTTGGTTTGGTTTTTGATATAATTGATTTAAGTGTATTTCTTGTTTTAAATGATGTTTTGATATTATATCTGTTTCCCACTCTTTTTAGTCTTTCTGATAGACCCTGTATGCATGGTATAGTTATTGTATTAATGTGATTATCTTGGGAGTCAGTGTTGCTTGGAATATACAGCAATTTTCTTTAAACTGTGGTGTCATTTTCCAAGAAGGAGTTAGACATTGAAAAATATGCCACAAATTTCATTCAGAAAACAAGTAAATTTAATTATTGAAAATTTGATAAAAAAGCTCTAACTCTTTAAACAATAGGTACATTTAAATATCACGTAATTATATCATCAATCAATAAGGTTAGTGTTAGGATTATCAAATTTGCAAACAGGTAACTGAGTTTACCTCTGCAGGGTTTGTTAATATTATACCTAAATTGTAAGTATTGTAAACCTTATGATTAAATAAATAAATGCATTTCGTTCTAATAGACTTACTAGTTTTCTGTTAAAAATATTTTTAATTTTGAGAGCATAGACTTCTTCTTGCAATGCACAAATATCGTGACAAAACTATTCCCCGATAACTTTCCTTGAGTGTATTATATCCTTAACGTTCTGTCTTCTTGCATATTAAATGCGTGGAATAAAGCGAGAGATATAGAATGTAATCTACTTAACCAAATTCGGTAACGCATCAGAATAAAGTGCCCTACCCAATGCGCTACCTTCGGGTAATAAATACGTAACATAGAGCATATAGTATCCATAGAAACTCAGACTGACGTTTACAAATAAAAGCAACATAACCTCACTAGATTTAATTTCTCTTTGTATGATCTGTGGATTTCACTTTTTGTTAGAAAAGAAAAGTTATCATTTTTCTGAAAACATGACACTATCAGAAACACAGAAAAATGGTTAGTCTGGACAGTAGAAAATACTTTAACGAAGCCTCTAAAGACATGTTAGACAGAGAAGCATTACATTTAAGGATTTGGGGTATTATTTACTGGATAAATGATTGAGACATGTCTTTTTTGTTTCAGGGTCAACCCAGAGGGTACCTCCAACCTGTGAACGCGATGCTCCTGGACGACGATCCAGGCATCATGTCGGAGGTAGAGACGAGTTCGACGGGTTTCCGACGAGGTGGGAAACAGCGGAGTTCGCTGCCGGTCGTCAGAACGCCCAGCAAAACGCTGGAAAGACCTTTAGGTAAGTGTCGAGTATCAATACAACGAATAATTCCTGATTAGGATTCGACGTTATGCACGGGTTGTTGATCGTGTGGAGTCGCTAAATATTGTTTGAATACGGGAAAATTTGTTGAGAACGTGTTCGTAAATAAGCGTAGAGTATTTTCTCAGCTGAAGCTTTTCGAACAAATGTTTGTTATTGTTCTCTGTTGTGTTTCTCTTTTGTTTTCGATTTATTATGAATATGTTAATAACACTCGTCCGTAATAATGGATAAATAAAGCTGTTTATTGTGTATTTTGCAGCTCGAAAACAGTTACCCACCAGGATCAGTTTTTTTATAATTTCATGTAGAGTAGAAAGAGATATGATGTCGTCTTTTTTCGTGGTCACCCTTTGTTCATTTTGCAGAGTTAGAAAGTTCTCAACTTTTTACGGTAAATGTAAATAATTGTTATATTTGCCTTATGAGGAGATAAAATTGTCGGTACCGGGCAACTTATTATCCTTATTGGTATACAGATTTTCACATTAAAAAACCTTGAAAATTGAATGTAAGGTCCGGCATAGTAGGCCGAAGAATTTTAGTACCTTATTTCTTTCAAGCGACACTCAATGGTGCGAGACTGTTGGACGTTTTTATTCCAGGACTTGGAAGAACCTGGTATACGTCCTATCACTTTGACTTTTTTTTCAGCAAGATGGTGCTTATTTAAAAAAGTCTTCCCCAATCGGTAGATAGGTAGAAGAGAGACTATTGAATGGCCAGCCATATCTCCCGATTTGAAATGCCTCGATTTTTTCTTATGTGTAAACTTAAAATATAAAGAATACGTGATTTGAGCAGCAAAATTAGAAAATTTAAAAGTAAATAATTTATGTTTAAAAAAGACCGACTTCAACTGGCTTGAAATAAAAATCGTGTGCAATCAATAACTATTTTCTGACATGTATTTCATTTTTATCTGATTTAAGGTTAAATTCTATTGATTATTTTAGCGTATTATTATATCTCCCTCCCTCTCTAAATTGTTTTTCTTCTATATTATCCACATATTTTTTAACTTTTTTATTTGCTTCTATAAGTGTAATTCTAATTTATCCTATATTGCAACCACCCTGTATATGTTTTTGTGTATTGATCAGCCAATATAAATCATTTATCTATCATTTTCTGAATCACTTTGTACAAGTATAATTCAACTCTAAACGATGTTGCAACCGCCCTCTATGAGTATTATTCTTCTCCACCCTATTGGTTATTTCTATTTTTTTATTGTTTAAATCACCCTGTATACCTATAATTTTTCTTCACCCCGTATATCAAATATAAGCAATTACTTATGTTCCACATTATATAACATTTTTTTAACCGCCCAGTATAACTATAACTCTACTTTATCTTTCAATCATCCTATTTATGCAATTGCTTCTAACATTTTTTTGAATCCTTCGCCCTATAACTCAAATATCATTACTGTATATGCTTATTTAACCATTTTTTAAGTTTTTTAATCCACTCTGTATAACTATAGTTTTACTTCACTCTTATTTCAACCACCTTGTGTACGCAAGTACTTATGTACCACCCAATACAACGTTTTTTGAACCCCCCTGTATAACTTTAATTCTATTCCACCTTATATTTCAACCATCCTATATATGGAACTGCATAGCACCAAATATCACATTTATAGGTCAAATCTTTTGGACCCACCTGTCTAAGAATAATTTTAACCCACCTGTCTAACTGTAATTTTACTTCGCCTAATATTTCAACAGTGCACATTGCTTGCTGCTTGAATTTCGATGAAAGCACACACCTACCATCGTATAGAAAAACGGTATTCTCCACGATATACAAAATTATACGGAATCAAGCTGGAACATCTCTTTGTAGAATACAATCTAAAATTTTCAAATTGGTTGAAAATTATGTTACCTTTCTGGAATATTCCTTAATATAATGCCTTTTAAATCTTCAAAATTGCCCAAGCCATTTTTGAATAATCACTGAACATACATAAAAAAACATGCCGACGAATTGAAACTCCTCCTTTTTGGAAGTCAACGGTAATATTTACAGAGTTTCTTAAAATAATCCTTATGTAACCCTTATTTATATTGACCATGTCGTACTTATAAAGATGTGCCCTTTAGGTGCGTGAAGTTAGCATGGCAAGTTTGGAAAGTTTGTTTTAAAAAAGAGATTGTGCTATAATGTGCTCGCCATGTGCCGCATTTCAATAATAAAATTTATTTAAAAAATAAGGCTTTTAAGAGCATGTACGTGTGTGCCTGTTCCAATTCTGCAATGAAAACAGATGACGTCACAGTTCTGTTTTGCATTCGCCTGTATATTTCATTTTAACCTAATAAAAGTGTAAAAAATAAGACATTTGTGAACAAACTTTTACTTGCATCGTAATTTCATAAAACCACACAATGTATTTTTTATCCTTCTGGTTTATATCTGGAAGAATAAAAGTATAAAACTCATTTCATTAAACTGCTAATAAATTAAACAAAATTGTAGCTCAAGAAAATCGAATAAGCCCAAAAATTGAACTAGAAAAACCTATACATATCAAAAATAACCTTTCGATAAATGAATTAGATTCAATTAAAGTTTTAAAAAATAACAGCACTATTAAGATTTTACATGCCGATTAAAGGAATGTTACAATTATTTTTAATAAACTGACTACGAAAATAAAATATACCGCTTACTTTACAACCACAAACATAAACGTAAAAAAATAACTCTACACTATTACAAACCCCCACATTTCTATGGGTTACCTAAAATTCATAGACCCAAATTCCATTAAGACCAATTGTGATTTTCTTTTAAAAATGACTTCAACATTTACTGGTAAATCTCACCTTAAAAACAGCGCAAATTTCTTAGAAAAACTATCAAATATACAATAGAAAAATACCTTTACACTAGCAAGTTTTGACATTGTAAATCTATACAATAATGTACCTATCACCAAAACACTTCTCATAGTAAAAGAACGATTAGAACATGATTCTTTACCAAATGAACGTACACAATTGTCCACTGATACAATAATGACCAACATTTTCAACTTAATGATGACTTCTACCAACAAGATTTTGGCATGGCAATGGGTTCCTGTCTTTTTCCCACTTTAAGCAACATTTTTATGGAAAAATTTGAAGAGCAAACAGATTTCTAAAAACGGATTAAACCTTTGGAATTACTTAACGACATAAACAACAAACAAAGAACAAACTATTCACTTTAAACTAGAACTTGAATAAAATAACAAATAATCTTTCTAAGAAATTTTAATAACTAAAAGAGAATCGACATTTGAAACAGAAGTTTACAGAAAACTGACTCACACTAATAGGTATCTCAACTTTAACTCTGATCATCCAAATTCAGTAAAAAGAGGTATTGTCAAATCTCTATGTGACAGAGCAAAAAATCAACTGTTCAAACATCAATAAACTCAATGAAGAAAAACTTTTATAATAAATGGACTTTATGGCAATAATTACCCAGAGAAATTTAACAATAGAGAGTTAAACAAAATCTAATACCAAGCGATCGTCAAAAAACACTGACTCCCAAGATAATCACATCACTACAATAACTATACCATACATACAAGGTGCCTCAGAAAGACTGAAACGAGTGGGAAACAGATATAAACCAAAAAACAATGAAAAATAAAAAAATATATAAAATCCCTTATGAATGTAATAAATTCTATATTGGAGAAACTTCTAGACCTCTAAATTTTCGAATAAACGAGCACAAAAATTACATTAAAAATCCGAAATTTGTCTACATCCTTGGGACCTTGTGCATAAAATACAATTTCAAAATTTAGTTATATAACAGAAAGACGAACACAACATGAAACGAAAACTGAAATAATCGGCTTTAATTTTATTAAATGAAAACGATTGTATCGCTACTATCTCCAGGGAGTTCAATCGTCCCCGGTTGCCGATGAAAAAAGTGCTACTGGCCACTTCTTTATGAACAACCCATTATAGTTCATAAGGTTTTTTCTTAGCTTTTCCCTTATATTTTAATGGGATCACTAAATCAACAAAATTCTTTGATCGCATTTTTGGGGATTCTTATAAAACAGTCGCACTTAGGAGCGCCACATAAAATTCTGAAGTTCACCACTTTCAAATTATTCAAATTTGAAAGGAACTTTATGATTATATGATCTTTAGAAGTTTCTGTGTTACCATGTATATTATCTTCTTCTTCTTCTTCTTCAAGGGTGCCTGTTGTACAGGCGAATATGGTCTTGAACCTAAGGGTCCTTATTGACCAGCTACCAGTTTTACTTGTTGTAGAAAATTTATCCCTTAACCATTTTACACCCTTTTCTATATTTATATGCGTAATATATGCGGTTAATACAGGTTAATACGTCAACTGTACAAAGCTATATACTAGATTGGCGGCCACAGGAGTTCCGGCCTCACCAAAAAAAAAAAAAAATACTAAACATGTATCGCTAGAGACTTCACACAAATATCGATCACTTATGAATCGTCCTTCACTACTTGAGCGTCTTTGGGAGACTAAACTATCAACTATTAGGCACAAAACTTTCTTGTAACAGGGAGTTAGGGGTATTCTATGCTATTAAATGGTTAACAAATTGGAACATCCACATCTTCACTAATACAACACTTATCTTAAACATCCTTTCCCGAAACTAAAACTTTTAATACTTAAACACTTTCCAAACTAATACTTTCTACTATTTTGTGAATATTTAAATTATATTTTTTTAAAATAAACTATGAATTCTTATAATGTACTGTACAAGTGTGTGGCCACCACGCCATCTTGACCGGAACTCTCCATGTATATTATCAAATTAAATTCTTATATTATATCATAAGTCAAATAATGTTGTCAAACATTTTAATTTTAAATTTTAGAATTGTGCTTTTTTATAGTTTCTTTGCCGTTGACAACAGAGTTTGAACTAGAGTCCGAAACGTTTGGAAATATACAGAAATTTCATTTCTGGTGGTGTTATTTTCCAGAAAGCGCTTAAACATAAAACACATATATCTATATAAATCTGGTTATAATGGCTTAACACTTTTTTTATAGTCATTATAAGATTAAAGGGTTAAATCACTTTTCGTACTTACTATTAAAAAACTTAGCATCGATATAACGGGTGGGCCATCTAACTTTTTTTTTGAAAATGCTATAAAAAAAAACTAGTGAATATTTTTCAATTTGTTTTTTTTATTCGAAAGTACAATCCTTCCGGTTATTTATGGAAAACAATTTTATTCAAATGGCTTCCACGGCTGGGCTCACAGTAGCTAATTCGGCCGGTCCAATTTTTCAGGCTGTATTTGATTTTGAGCGCGTCAATTGTTTATGGATTATCGGCATAACACTTTTCTTTAACAGCGCCCCACAAATAATAGTCCAGCGGTGTCAAATCGCAGCTTCTTGATGGCCAATTCACATCTCCAAAACGGCTAATTAAACGATTTTCAAATCGAGTGTGGAATAACTCAATTGATGAGCGCGATGTGTGGCACGTGGCACCATCCTGTTGAAACCAGATGCCGTCCATGACGAATTCATCAATTTCCGTGAAAAAAAAATCGTTCAACATGGCGCGGTAGCGTTCGCCATTCACAGTAACAGCTGCTCCTTCCTCATTTTCAAAGAAAAATGGCCGATGATGCCGCCAGACCAAAATCCACACCAAACAGTCACTCTTTGGGAGTGCATTGGCTTCTCAACGACCACATGTGGATTTTCCGTTCCCCAAATTCGGCAATTTTGCTTGTGGAAATGAGCTTTGTCCGAAAAGATGATTTTTCAGTAAAATTCCGGGTCTTCGTTCTAGTGCTCATTGGCCCATTGTACGAATCGATAGCGCATTGGATGGTCTGTTGGCTTCAACTCCTGTACCAATTGAACTTTATACGGTGTCATTCCGAAGTCTTTATGCAAAATTCTCCTCAAAGAAATGCGCGAAATGTGTAATTCTTGCGATCGATGGCGAGTTGATGTGCTCGGTGTATCGGCCACACTTTGTGCTACATCATCAATATTCCCCCGTGTACGCATAGTAGGAGCACGTTGACGTGTAAATTTGTCAATGAGCAAATCAGTTTCACGCACTTTTTTCACAAATTGTCTCACATACGGAGCGGACGGCGCTTCTTTTCGGGCTATAGAATTACGGCATTTTCGCATACATTCGGCAACAACATTTTCATTCACAGGAGACTTCAAACTAATTTTCTGTCAAAACAGATCTGACATAAATTTTACCGTGTTGAAAATGACCGCTAGTTCAAAAAAAATTTTAGATGGCCCACCCTTTACTAAACAGTTTGTTAATTAAATGAATTTTATTAAAATAGATATTTAGTCATTATTACTTAAAAGAAGATTCTTTTACTTTTCATAGTCTATAGTCTATGACATCCCAAAGAATATAACAAAAGGATTTCATTGGAGTTGCACTTTGTTTCTGAAGTGCTAGGAGATAAAGTTTTTTTAATATGTCTCCCTTACTAACACTCACTGAGTTTTTGCCTCAAGTGAAATGCGAAGAATTGTAGTCAGTTTATTCTCAGCTGTGGCGACAAGTTGTTTTGTCTGAAGGACCACTCACAACTGACGTGGAGTACCATGTCGTGTTTCTTGTAAACTTTATCCCTCAAACTCGTTAACTCAGTTGTTTTGAAAAGTCGTAGGAGGAGATAATTTCTGTATACATTTTCCAAAGATTGTTAAATAAACTTCGTACATCGCGAGACCAATTAATTTTGTCTGGGAGTTGGATTACGACTTTTAAAACTTCGTTACGCGAAAGTTTGGGTAAATTCCATTACGAATTTGGGCTTTGTGTTATTCTAAGCTTTTATTGTTTACAATAAGAACTTTTCAGTTCTAAGGATTACAGCTTTGGGAAGGTAATTTTACATTAACGGTGTAAGAATAAACAAGTTCATGGAATACTTTTATACCCTTAACATTTTAAAAGTATTTACCAATTCAAGAATAAACCGGCCATAACATATACACTGGAGTTTTGAAATAAGGTATTGTTCTACGCTTTTGTCTGTTTGAGGTGTTCAACATCAGAGCAGTAGATTTCTTGGTATAAAGTATTGTGTTTGTTCATTTTCCGGTCACTATGGGTTCGGGATGTAGAGACTGGAACTCTCTGAGAGCAAATGTTAATTAGGGTCTGAATATGGAGTCGAAAGATAGCTATTGAAACTCCATGTTGGTAGTGCTAAGGTAGTTGAGTTTGGGTTCTTTAGCATTTTTGTTTGGTGTAGCTTTCATTTCAAATTATGACGAGGGTTTGAAAATGTAGCCGGACGATCGTCACTAGAATTAATTGATAATCCACAAAATACTCACAAAACCAGCTGTCTAGGTTTATTGGTTTTGGTCTCTTGGAATTCCTTTTTCATAACTAGGGTTTCGATTATTATGCAGTAAAATTGATTAAAATATGCCCATAAAATATGCAAGCAGTTTACGGAAAATATGCACTCACTATACAAAATGCACTTTATTAAAATGCCTAATTTAATTAATCCTAATAATTTTGTATTATATACTACAAGCATATTTATTGTTGTTGCCCTAGAATACCTTTTAATTTAGGGGTTTTTCCAAATTTTCGACAGTAAATTTCTGTCACTGGTCGTTTAATATTTGTTTGTAGGACGAAAAACTTTGTTCTACATCCATAAAAGTGTTTGGTGCATATTTTAGTGCTCATAGTGTTTGACGGTAACATCTCCTTTTCCACAACTTTGTAAAATGGTCGAAATTCGACCAATTGTGTCAATATCTCTCGCAGCTTAAGTAACCTGAAAATTTTATCGTGAAATTCTATCCTAGGACTTTAGGGAGAACAGCAATTACACGGAACGGATACAGATTCGGAACCTCTGTGTGATAGTTTCCTCGAATATCCTAGATGTCGGTCTTACATCTCGCTTCTACAAATAAGTTTTTTTTTCAGAAATAATTCATAGGACTTTATTTGTGTTCAAATTCGTAATTCTTAATTTAATATGACAACAATTCAACTAATGGGCTACCCTACATATTTATTTTTTCTAACCTCCCTGTATAGCTATAATTGCACTCAATTCTCTAATATTTATTAAAATCCTCATTATAATAATTCCATCTCATTATATATTTCCACTACCCTGTATATGCAACTGCTCATGGACCACGCATAATATTTTTTAACATTTTTGAACCACCGGGTGAACCATACTGTATATGCCACTGCCTATGACCCACCATATTTACTCTTTTTGTTTATGAAATTTTTAATTATCTTCTTTAACTATAATTTTACTCCGACCTATGTTTCAATCATTATATATATATATGGAACTCTTCGTGGACTACTCTATAAATCATTTCCTTTTCTAATATTTTTTATCATCATCCTGTATATCTATAATTCCTCTCACCATATATTTCATCTTCCCTATATATACAACTGCTTCCATTTCCGCCACCCTGTATATGCATTTATGTATAATATTTTTTGCACCACCCTGTATAACTCTAACTCTACTGCAACTTCTATTCCAAGGACCCTGTAAATTCAACCGTTAATAGTCTTCCCTATATAATTATTATATTAGTTATAATTGCACTCTACTCTATATTTTAAACACCCTATATATGCAACTGCTTATGTGCCACCCACGAAAAAATGATTTCTAACATATCTGGAATCGCCCTGTATAATTATAATATACAATGATTATTTTACCACTAAACAATAACAACGCTTGCATGCCGCTTCCAGAAGTACATGCTCTAAGCATATAACAGCATTGGTCTCTCTATACTCTATATATAATTACTATGACGGCGGCGGCAGGCGGCACATTCAGTTATTTGGCATTGACATTATGGACGTAAATTATGAATTTTTATTATATTTTATTTAATGAATGAACCAATATTATAAATTAAGATTAGCGTTCTGCACTGAAGGTCGTCAGTAGGTACTAAACAAAACAAATATGAAGAAAATCGATTGAGAAATAGAGGAGAAAATGGTACCTAATCGTTTTGTCTTTGCCTATTTATATATAGATTTATCCGACGAGTTTTTGCGATCATATTATTGTACTTCAATTTTTCTTAGAGTACTTTCATCTAGTATTATTCTATTACAAAATGATTCTAAAAAAATTGAATCTAACGTTTTGTAATTTGTTTAAGGGAATATTAGCACTAATTAAGGCGTCACTAAACCCCAGATATCCTAGATATTAAAAGGGTTTAGTTCTGTGGGAGCCCTTGCCAGGTTTTCAGGCTCATGGTTGGAGTAGTGGCGGCAGTTTTCCATGAATTTCCTGACTGTCCGGACTGTTCCTAACAGGACGGCTTTTTGAATTTGTTGAAAAGATGTTCGTCCAGACCTAGGTATTTTAAATTGTTTAATAGACGTTTTGGGACTACTCCTGTCGTTGACATAACAATTGGTACAGTTCGTGTGTTGCTCATGTCCCACTGAGTCTTCATTTGAAGTTTCAAATCCCTATATTTGGTAAATTTTTCAGCCTGCTTGATATTTATATTATTGTTATTGAGAACTACTATGTCAGTTAAAGTTTTCCGAGAGACTTTATCTAGCAAAACTATTTCTGGTCTAGTGTGAGCAACAGTCTGGTCAGTCAGTATCGCGAGGACCCAGTATTTAATAATAATAAAATTAGTAAATATCGTTGAACTGGAATATAAATTAAACTTACCATTTTTTCACAAGGTTTGCAGAAAATTTCTTCATAAACCATAGTTAAAATTAGTTCACTATTGTAAAATTTAAGGACGTTTATTTTGTTTAATGTTTTATGGTAGGGTAAAATTCTCTTGCATCTTTTTCAAAGGAAATCCCAGATGTTGTTTTCTATGAATGCATTTATCTAATGAATGCAAATATGTTTGACATAATTTATGATTTCATTCACTAATTTGTCCAAAGAGTAAATATTTATAAAATACATTCCACCATAAAATTAATTATTGTTTCCTCACATGTAAATTTTAGTTTACGCAGGACCGGTTCAAATTAAAGCCTCAAAAATGCTAAAATATGCAATTTATACATGGAATACATAAAATATACGCTTACCGTAAAAATAAAGAAAAAATGCAAGATATGCATTTTTTATTACGTTTTATGCTTTGTGTTACTGTAATTCGTGTAGTTTCTAAGTTTCCAAGGACTATTCCTATAAATAAAAAATATGAATTTTGCATAAAATACAGACCCAATTCATAACGTTCAATCCACTGCTGCCTTATTTTCAAATTCAATAGGGTGATGCTTTGAGTAATTTTTCCTGAGACTTATCAGTGTCAGCGCTTATATATTTTGGCATTACTATTTATAAACTAGAGAACCTAGATAAGGGGTTCTTAAATTTTCAAAAATCGTAATTTTTGAGTGGCTTTTCAGCAACAAAATGCAAATTTGTTTAGTCAAAAGTACGTTTGTTTTATACGCATTGTTATTAGTTACATGAAAAATACTGTAAAGAATGCACATTTTTTCAAGGGTCCGTACTTCTAAAACTTACCAAAAAAATATTTGTATGAGATAAATAAGGGGTACTCTCTTTGATGTGTCATTCTTTTGTACGCAAGAAAATATATATGATATATATTGTTTCTGGTCGGGAACCTTCATCATTTGCGTTTTCCACAATGAGTGTCCTCTCGAACACTTATTTATGTATTTGATACATAACGGTAAATCTGTAGACATTCTAACCTAGTCATGGGAGAACAGCAATTACACGGAACGACTCCAGACTGGGACCCTCTGTGTGCTTAAACAAAGCCGGGTACTTCTGCAATACCAAATACCTGTATATTTAGCATACCCTGTGAATGTAGAAATCGCATTGGGAAGACAAATCGACCACTGGACACCAGGGTTAAGGAGCACCGGATAGCTACTCAAATGGCGGAGCAAACGAAGTTTGGGTTAGCTAATGACGCATGGACCGAATATCATAATACCAACTGGGACCAGGCCAGGGTAATTCACAAGGAAGAGGAAGAGGTATAAAGGAAAATTTATATAGACGGAATATATAATCAACAAAAATATGACTAAAGAGCCCAAGGTCCAAATTAAAAATGTTTGGACACTCCTTCTTCAACCACTACCGTTAAAGATTACCAACAACTAACCGCCAGGTACATGCGCTGATTGGGCCAGATAAGGAATTAAGGGAACCAATGAGCGTGATCAGCGATATGTGACTTTTTAAGGGAGATTAGCCAATTCAAGGGGAGGGAAGTCCAAGGAAACTTCAAGGAACATGTCAGTTAATTTAAAACATACCTTTATCTAGGAGTAAAAGATGAATATGAACAATTTTTTACTAACTACTAAAAATGGCTACAAATTTTCATGTACTACAGTTTCAAGTTATTTAAGTTGTAAATATACAAACAGAATAAGAGAATTTTATTGGGATAATCTTTACAACATCAAATTCTTTGTATTTGAAAACTTTCAGTATAAAAATGCGCCATCGTTATCATTAGAATTAATTTCCATTTAAATTCTCCTCTTAAAGTAAAGTCTTTTATGTCACAAGATCCATATATTTAAGTTTTTAAATACCCGGAGCGACTGTATATTGTTCGAGGTCTGAAGTTAATTCGTTCAAACTCGTTTGGTATTCAGAATAAAAGAGAGCCCGCCGGGAAACTATTGCCAATAAAAACTATAGAGTTAGAACTTCTAGACTTCTCTTCTGAAGTTCCAGAGTCGAATCGGTATTCGATAATTACAGTAAAGTAAATTGAGCTCGAGGGATTGCGAACGGAAGTTTTCCTACGAATTGGAAATTAGGTAAAAATCAGCCTGTGGAAGAATCTGTACAGCTTTCTTGAATAATGTAAAACTTTCAACGATATTCAAATATTTCACGGAACAATAAATACGGGATACTTGATTGCCCAACTAACGTAAGTTCTAAATTACAAAATCTTGAGTTTGCCAATAAATTCAATAAATTCGAATGGTGTTTAATCTACCGGTGTTCATAAAATATGGAAACAGCCAAGAGTGTATTTGAGGGGAACATATTAAATACAAAATGTTTATAATTACTCGAGGCGTGTACCGAACTTTGACCATGAACTCAGTTGTAATAGGTCAATGCCATTTTTTTGCTTAGAGCATATATTTCTGAAGATAGGCTGTAACGTACAAATGTCGTGACAAGCCAAGACAAGAAAGGACAATAAAGCGAGCATCCAGTTATCTCACTTGTTTGGTGGAAGCAACCAGTGAACTACGTACAGGACGCAGTTCATTGGAAGCTGCTCCAAATGGAATGAAATAGGCTCTAGCTCTACTGTCCTCTCTTTTTGGTCATATTACGATATTTGTGCATTGCAGGATACGTCCAGAGGTATAGAGTCTAAGTTTTTTGGAATACGAACTGATATCTTGAAACAATTGTCAGCTGATGCTGAACTGCTACAAAAAACACCACACTTAATTTGGAGTTCAGTGGACTGGAACACACGCTCTCCTTGTTCTCTTTTCCATTATAAGGCGTCAAAAAGTACTGCATTTCCGTTCGTCATAACGGACACACACACACACACACTGTGTGGAGAAGAAAACACGTGTGGGAAAACAACTCAGCAGTGCTACACACGCCGCTGGTGCACAATGCATTTACTGAAAAGTAGTTCCTAGTGGAGAAGAAATTTCTTCTGCCCAGAACATCCACTGTATTCACCAGATCTCGCTCCATGTAACTTCTATTTCCTCAAATATAAAAAGTCCATTAAATTGAGCACATTTTAGTGTGTAGAAATAGTCAAGGTAAATGGGATAAATCTGTTAAATTATTAAGGACAAGCTGCAAACAGTACTCAATAATTTCTTTGTTTTAGTTATTTTGCCCTAACAACTCTAAGTGAAAAATTGAGTAAATAATTTATGTGAGTAAAGCTCGTAATACAAATTTAGCAATAATACAAAACAAAAAAGTTGTTTACATATGATATAGCAATAATTCGATACAAAGTTTATTAAACAAACTATTTCTTATGTATACTTCTTTTATTTGTTAAATTATTCGAAAAATGTTTATTATTCATTAAATTAATATTACTTATGTTAGACAAATAAATAACCATGTAAAACAGGATATGGGATCATGACAGAGCTCAGGAGAACAAACGAATTCTTCATAGTAAATATTCAAAATTCAATATTCTTGCTATTACATCTGCTTTCCCCACAAATTAATAACATGTCAGGTCTTTCCCTAATTCTGTAACCTCCATTATTTGTCACAAACTAATACCCTCTCACTCGAACTGACAATCCACAACCAATTTTATTTGTTATTCCTATTTACTTTTTAAAATGAGAATCAAATCACGATATCTACATTGAATATGACGCAAAATCACTTTCACTTAGATATAAATTTTTGCACAAAAACCGATACAGCAAAAAAAAATCGTGGCAGCGGTCACCTGTAGTTAAAGTGAATATGTACTAAGCTAGGCGTGTTTATATGCCACGTTTTCACATCTGTTTGTAGAAACGTACGGCAAATATAACAGAATATTTAGAGTTTTAATAATAATTTTCTTTATTAATACAGTTACTAAAAATATACAATCTATTGATTATTTACGTATTTAGCTTTACAAGCATTTTGAAGCCGGGAATAGTATATTATTAACTGTAATAAAGGCTACTTAACTTCTATTTTATTGTCCTTAAGATGAAGTCAAATGAGATATTGTGGCAAAGGTAGAGCATAAGTACATTAGAGGATGAAGGAGAAAGACAAGACTGCCAAAATAGACATAGAGTAACTGCCCTGACTATGAACTTAACCGTCGTAATAGGTCATTATTTTTTTAAGTAGGAGCCCTCATGTTTAAGCTCAAATTTGCAGGCAGCTACAATTTATACGTTCGTATTTGATGACCTTTGAATGCCGAAAAGGAAAAACGTCACATGAACATAAATTTTCGATCGAAATACTTTTAGGCGAGTATGACTTACACCAAAGTTGTGGAGCATACAAAGAGCAATAGATTGATTATTTTAGATTTTATCTTGAAGATGGCCTTAAAAGTCATATCCAGATCAAGGTCATTTTGCAATAGAAATTTTTAATTTTTTCCAAAACCACTTTTGGAAAATAGAGACACTAAAATATTATTACAAAAACGATTTTTTGGTCTTTATATTGTTAGCATTCTATGCAAATGTAATATCGATATCGTTAGCGTATTTTTTACGTAAAACAGTTGTTTACCTTGTTACAGGATTAGTGTTCCTTCAGTACCGAAACGAAACCAAAAGGGCACTGCTACCGAACGAAATAACATCAATAGATACAGTGAAAGCGTTATTCGTAAGGTCTTTCCCGAAACAGCTTACAATGGAATATCTAGATTCACCGAATGTGAAAATTTATATACATGATTCATCTAAGGACATGTTTTACGAATTAGAGGACTTAAGGTAAGTTGTAATGTCATTTTTTTAATGTTTATATTTCTAACTGAAGAAAAAAATACTTTTAACCTAGTGTTTTCATTATACAGGGTGAGTTTTTTTTTGATGATCAGTATGGGGATCTCGGAAAGTTGCGGAGATGGAGCAATGGTTAAATTGGGAAAGATTTGCAGTTTTACTGGCCCAATTTAATGCCACTTTCGGATTTTTGTAAAAAGTCATGGCTTACTAGATATTTTGAAAAAACGAAATTCTGACGATTTAGTCAAATCCCTCTAGCTCCTTTGTTAATTGATGAAAAAGTGTAAATATCAAAATTGAAGGGAATCCCGAATATGATAGTCATGTCCTCGTTTGCGTGAGAGCTCTCGTTTTCGAGATATGACACAAACTTATCTTTTTTGAATGGAAACCATAGTTGGCTAAGACCTGAAAAAATCGGACATTCTTAGAGCTTTTCAACGATATAATACTCCATATAGTTATCCATAAAAATAACGGAGTTATGGGTGCTTTTCTCTCTTATTTTCACTTTTAACTTAGCCATGAAATAGATTGATTTATTAATAACTAAAAAACATTGGACGATTTTTTTATTAGGTATATCAGATATAACGAAAAAACTAAATAAGTAGGAACTTACTAAAAACTTAAGAAATTAAAGTACATAATAATGGTTACAATTTATGTTCGAAAAGTCCACCATTGTTATTTAAATAAAAATTGCATCTTTTTAAGATTGACATTACCGCTTTCCTCACAGACCGCCTATCAATTTCTTCAATTGCTTGTAATACCGCCTCCCTTAGGTAACCAACTGTCTCATAATTTCTTTTGTATACTTGGTTTTTTAGCGTACCCCATAAATAGAAGTCTATAACTGCCAAATCGAGAGACCGGGGAGGCAATTCGCGTCGGCCATTTCTTCCTATCCAAGAGTTTGAACAGATATTATCTAATAACGAGTTATGAGCAGATGCCTCATCATGTTGGAACCACTCAATTTCTAAACGAGTTCTCAAATTCAAATTATGCAATATGTCTTGAAAAGTGTATTGCAATTTTGATTTACCATTGCTGAAACATTTATTTGTGCTGCTTCGTTAATTTGATTACGTTCCTTTGGTGGTTTAGTAAAAGATAGTATCTGCGTAAACTATCGTAAAGATTCTTAAATGTACATAGAGCAGGTTGACGACCATTAAAATATCTGTGAAAGTATTCCTCAGCTGCACGAACTGTATTTTTATGGCATATGATATAACATTCCACCATATTCAGTTTTTCTTTGTTAGAATATTCCATTTTATCATGAAAACTTGTCAATATCGACTGTCAGTTCAGCACTACTAATGAAATTACTCTCAAATGAGGAGACGTCGAAGTCAAAACAATCTTTTTCATGGCTACCTACGTTAAAAGTGAAAATAAAAGAGAAAGGCATCCATAACTCCATTATTTTTATGAATAACTATATCGAGTATTATATCGTTGAAAAGCTCTAAAAATGTTAGATTTTTTAAGGTCATGGCCAACTATGGTTTCCATTCAAAAAAAGATAAGTTTGTGTCATATCTCGAAAACGAGAGCTGTCACGCAAACGAGGACATGACAATCATATTCGGTATACAATTCTCTTCAATTTTGATATTAACACTTTTTTTATAAAATCAAAAACAAAGGAGCTAGAGGGATTTGACTAAATCGACAGAGTTTCGTTTTTTCAAAATATCTAGTAAGCCATGACTTTTTATAAAAATCCGAAAGTGTCATTAAATTGGGCCAGAAAAACTTCAAATATTTCCCAATTTAACCATTGCTCTATCTCCGTTGGTTTCCGAGATCCCCATACTGATCATCAAAAAAAACTCACCCTGTATAAGATCGGCTGTTATTTTAGTTACGGATCTGCACTTGCCATCATGTCTTGTTTGATTACAGCAAGGACTTACTACACTTTTGATCTTCCCTTTCCAATATTCGGGTGTGCTTTTTTACGCCGGTTCGTTTTTATCTTTACCGCCTCATCCCATTTGTATCTTCAGTTTTCCCAACCTCTCCTTTAATTGTTCTGTATTTTACATTTATTCCTTTCTCATTTATTTTCGATTGTACTTAGGCTCTATATTTCTCGTGTTGTCTCAATTTACTTTATCTTAAGGAACATCTGGACAAAATAATAAAACAAAGGGAAGCTATTTTTCGGTTGTTTCTCCACACTCTGTTTCTAATATGGAAATTTCATCAGCCTCAACAACCCACCGAAATTATTAATAATTTTTATGAACTAGCTTACAAGTTTAAACTGACTCGGAATATAAGGTTTTAGATATGTATTTTGGAGATTAGGGTTAAGGTTTAGTCTCTATGCAGTTTCAAGAAATCGAACGACGTCATTTGTTAATTTCTCTTGACTTTTCGTTATCTTTGGTGATGAAGTCCATCCATGAAACAGCCTAGTAGGGAAATGCTAAGAAAATACTTTGCTAAAGAAAAAAAAAACAAAAGCAGAAAAAAATAATCTTTTTTCATAAAATCGGAATGTGACTTAGGAAACTTTTACGCAGATTTTATGACCAAAACACCCATGCGCGAGCCCAGGAACTAAATTTGCCCTTCAGAACATTTTACTGATGAGTACTCCCAGCCCCCTTGCCATCCACCCCCTGAGACTTAACTCAGGTCCTCACGCTAACGCAGTTTTCCTTCTGCATAATCGCTGTCGTCTTATTGGGATAGCTTGGCTTTGGTTTGATTCCGTTGCTTTACCTTATTGGTACTACAGCAACTGTCTTATTTGTGTTACGTGGCTCATTCTTTGCTATGATATATAGCTAATTGTACCCTTCTGGGGGCGTGCACGTTGTCGTCGTTAGTTTTGTGGGTGTGTCTGTCTTCTCTTTGTTTGGTAGGTTGGTTTCCCCCCGGGCCCCCCTTGTTGTCTCCTGAAAAAAAAAAGATTGTTATATACTTCATTTTTTACTTACCTATCCTCTAAATCTGGGCTTCTTCGTCCTCTTCCCCTTCGCTAAGGCAGAGCTGGTTCTTAGGCCTTTTGCATCTGTCAATAAATCTGGGGTCAAAGTCGATTAGTTGTCGTAGGTGAAGGTTTGGGTGCTGTTCCAGTTCTGGCCCTCCTCTTCATTTCTGCAAGCACTGGCTGGTGTCGTAAATCGTAGAAAATCACCGTGTTACGAACGAACCAGGGTGCGTCGACTGCGAGGCGTAGGCATAGGTTCTCCTGCCTTTGGATGGCCTGCCTGTTGCTCTTGCTGTTGTGTCCCCATACTATTGAAGCGTACGTCAGCATTGGCAAGATGACTGTCTTGATGAGAGTCAGCTTGTTTAAGAGTCTCAGCTTGCTTCCTCTTCCTATTAAGGGGTAAAGTTTGATACGGGCAGCCCGGACTTTATTACGAGTCTCTTGGACATGCCTCGTGAAAGTCAACCCCTTGACAATGACTCCAAGGTATTTGACTTCGTTATTTCATGAAATTTGTCTGCCGTTGACGGTCAGGTTTCCTGTCTTAACGATCGTGCGGCTTCTCCCGTTGACGAACAGAGCTTGGGTTTTGTCCTCGGTGCTGGTTATGACCAAAGAATGGTTCAGAATATTTTTGAGAATGGGCTTGATTTTTCTCCAGGAATCGACTTTTCTTTATGTTTTGGCGAATTTTAAAATTTTCTACCCTAAAGGAATTTTTTATTTTGTATTTCATTGTTTGTTCTAGATAGGTAGTTGGGTCTTCAAGAGAATGGTTTTTGCTTGAGTATTTGTCTGGAGCTGTGATGCAGTTTACTGCGATCATGCCATTTCCTTTCTTAACTGGTAGTATCGCGATGTTTTGTGATGTTGGTGTACTCTCTTGAGGTGTCATTCCTTTGTACGCAAGACAATCTATACAATATATATTGTTTCTGGTTAGGGAACCTTTATCAGTTGCGCTTCCCACAACTGAATGTCCTCGCGAACACTTCTTTATGTATTTAATACATTTCGTTAAATTTGAAGACGCGAGATGTAAGACCGACATCTAGGATGTTTGAGAATTAGCACACAGACGTTCCGAATCTGGAGCCGTTCCGTGTAATTGATGTTCTCCCTTAACTCTTAGGACAGAATGTCACGATAAAATTTTCAGGTTACTTCACCTGTCAGAGATATTGAATACTCTCTTCGAGGTGTCATTCCTTTGTACGCAAGACAATATATACATTATATATTGTTTCTGGTTAGGGAACCTTCATCAGTTGCGCTTCCCACAACTGAATGTCCTCGCGAACACTTCTTTTTGTATGTGATACATTTCGTTAAATTTGAAGACGCGAGATGTAAGACCGACATCTAGGATTTTTGAGAGAATTAGCACACAGCGGTTTCGAATCTGGAGCCGTTTCGTGTAATTGCTGTTCTCCCTTAACTCCTAGGACAGAATGTCACGATAAAATTTTCAGGTTACTTCACCTGTCAGAGATATTGAATACTCTCTTGGAGGTGTCATTCCTTTGTACGCAAGACAACATATACAGTATATATTGTTTCTGGTTAGGGAACCTTCATCAGTTGCGCTTGCCACAATTGAATGTCCTCTCGAACACTTCTTTATGTATGTTTGAAGACGCGAGATGTAAGACCGACATCTAGGATATTCAAGAGAGGACATTCAATTGTGGCAAGCGCAACTGATGAAGGTTTCCTAACCAGAAACAATATATAATGTATATATAGTCTTGCGTACAAAGGAATGACACCTCGAAGAGAGTATTCAATATCTCTGACAGGTGAAGTAACCTGAAAATTGTATCGTGACATTCTGTCCTAGGAGTTAAGGGAGAACTGCAATTACACGGAACGGCTCCAGATTCGAAACCTCTGTGTGCTAATTCTCTCAAAAATCCTAGATGTCGGTCTTACATCTCGCGTCTTCAAATTTCACGAAATGTATCAAATAGATTAAGAAGTGTTCGAGAGGACATTCAATTGTGGGAAGCGCAACTGATGAAGGTTCCCTAACCAGAAACAATATGTATTATATTGATATATAATATATATTGTCTTGCGTACAAAGGAATGACACCTCGAAGAGAGTACATAAAGAAGTGTTCGAGAGGACATTCAATTATGGGAAGCGCAACTGATGAAGGTTCCCTAACCAGAAAAAATATATATTGTATATATTGTCTTGCGTACAATACAATGACACCTCGAAGAGAGCATTCAATATTTCTGACAGGTGAAGTAACCTGACAATTTTATCATGACATTCTGTCCTAGGAGTTAAGGGAGAACAGCAATTACACGGTATGTCTCCAGATTCGGAACCTCTGAGTGCTAATTCTCTCGAAAATCCTAGATGTCGGTCTTACATCTCGTGTCTTCAAATATGTTAGGAGTCTTGGGGAATATAATCTACTACAGGTTAAGGTGTGGTTGTAATGGTTTTTGTGAACCTTTGAATAACAGAAACAGCGTAAAAGTGGTAGTAAAAAAATTGACGTTGAAAACAGGAAAACAAAATTAAACAATTCACCACATAGTTTTTTTAACCAATCATATCGTCTATCACTACACTGTAAACAACAGAACAAGTTGGTGGTATTTGTTTCAAATCGTTATTACTTTAGTTACTCGTTTTAAATTCTCGTTATTCTTACTTAGTTGGATGGCTTAACGCCAATATAAATGAAAATTGAAAATTATACCGTCCGTCCTGTCGATACTCCTATTAAATTTCTTGAAGGAAAAACAAATAAGTAATTGATATCGGTTTTCCTGTTAACCACCTCATTTGGTTGGTTGCGTGTCTGAAACCTTTAGAAGCTATAATTACCAAGCATGAGTTTTCAATTGCAACGGATTTGTAGTATTTATGATCTGGCTTTTGTTTTGCTTGTCAGTCCGAAGGAACTCGCGGGGTTGAAGACCCCGAACGGTCCGTAACGATAATGACAGCTATAGGCAGATCATTATTTATTTATTCACTTCGAACAACTAATTTCGTTTAAATTACCTACTAACATAGAGATGCGGTATGAGGAACATCACAATTAGGGAAACATGATATGGCTTTTCCTTATCCATCATTACCTGTACAGTAAGTGCATTATTGTTTCGATTTTGTATTTTTTTTTTAATTTCAGGTCGCATTTGCGTGAGATTCGTGATCGTTCGGTGTTGAGATTGTTCGAATCGGCCGACGTTTCGGGCGGTTTGCCGATGGCCGGCATCGGTATCGCCGGTGGTGTGGGACATTTCGACGATCCAAGTTATTTTTCGGAACCTGAGTTCGATTCGGAGTATCAGCACCAGCATATTCACAAAAGCAAGGTAAGTTCAGTATTTATTGATTCGGACAAGATTTCAACTAATATTACTTGAAAACAAATAGAAACTTTCGACAGGGATTTGCACCCTTATTAATGTATGTAATTAGACTTAATCTAGAACATTCTAGAGCAGTTCATACTGTGGAAATCTCTGCATCATAGTTTCTAAGAGTTTCGCGAGATATCCATCATCCTCTCGAACAGTAAAGCGAACATTTTGTGTTTTCTGTATTGTTTTTGCATGGATTTGCGACTATCTAAGGTAGTTTCAGGATTATAATGAATTATGTTTAGGCTAGATTTATTTTTCCTTAAATTATTAACCAGCGTTGTCATTAGTTAGTATCGCATGGTCTGTAAGTGGTGAGCTGCTATGGGATAATACAGCACTCCTACAATGAAAGCTGCCATCTCTGCGTGTTTCGTCGTTACAACCTTGATACTAAAGTCAATATTGTATATTTTATTAACTAATACTTGCAAAATGGAACGCAAAATATGTACAGGTTGGGAAATAACAATCTAATTAAGTTTTGAGAATATTGTTAATAAGGTCTATCGTGTCCTAGAATTTATTTTAAGAATCATCAAGGATTTCTGGTCTGAAGAAAGACTTATGGTTCTTTATAACTCGTTTAGAAGAACAATACAGGGTGGGTTTTTTTTGATGATCAGTATGGGGATCTCGGAAACTAGCGGAAATAGAGCAATGGTTAAATTGGGAAAGATTTGCAGTTTTACTGGCCCAGTTTAATGACACTTTCGGATTTTTGTAAAAGTCACGGCTTACTAGATATTTTGAAAAAACGAAATTCTGTCGAGTTAGTCAAATCCCTCTAGCTCCTTTGTTTTTGATTTTATAAAAAAAGTCTAAATATCAAAATTGAAGGGAATTGTATCCCGAATATGATTGTCATGTTCTCGTTTGCGTGATAGCTCTCGTTTTCGAGACATGAAACAAACTTATCTTGTTTTGAATGAAAACCATAGTTGGCTATGACCTCAAAAAATCAGACATTTTTAGAGCTTTTCAACGATATAATTATTCATAAAAATAACGGAGATATGGATCTTTTACTAAACCACCAAAGGTACGTAATCAAATTAACGAAGCTGCGCAGATAAATGTTTTGGCAATGGTAAATCAAAATCCATCTACATCAACTCGTGCGGCGGAAGCTGGCACATCTCAACGCACTGTAAGCTGAAAGCGCACAAGTTTCACTCATACAAATTTTCAGTTTCTCAAACTTTGCATGCTGGTAACGAACATCGACGTATTTTGTTTTGTACATGGATTAGAGACATGTGCCTTGACAATCGACAGTTACCATTAAAGGTGTTATGGTCAGATGAAACTAGATTTACTAACTGCGGTATGTTCAATAGACACAATGAGCATATGTGGGCTAAAGAGAACCCTTTCCGTGTAGAACAAAGACGATCCCAGATAAAATTTGGTTTTAATGTTTGGTGTTTGATCATAGGGTCTACTATTTTGGTGCCTTTTATCTATGACGAATCACTTACTGGGGAGTGCTAATTGCATTTCTTGCAATACACATTTTAAGGCAATAGTAATTTTAAAAAAATCTCTAAAGAAAAAGTTTTAATAATAACTAACAACAGACAATTAATATAAAAAAATAAAATCTAAATAATATAAATACTACAGATAAATGTTAAGTTAAATAGGACGTTCATATACATATGTGAGAATGGCATTTCCATAAGGACGATGAAGAATAATATGAAGTCACTAACACGATTTCACTCAGAACACTTTACACTCAGGTATGGCGGGGGTGTAATAGGCACCTGAATACAATTTTTTGGGTACTGTCCTCCACCCGAAAACGAGAGCTTTATCGAAAGGCTCTTCATCGCAACCCGTACAAACGTTGAGAACAGCTTTCACCTCAGCTTCGGCTGGTTCCCTTTCATCACTTTCCTTTTGCTTTTGCGAGATGGCGGAGTTTTCTCCGATTCCTGCTAACCCGTAGAGCAGGCTTTGTTGGAAAGCGTTGTTGCTGATTGGTTCGTTGAAAAAGCTGTCACCTCCCAGCAAAACTTGACGCTTTTCTTGCTTGACGTCGTCATCTTGGAGTTGGCGTTTCTGGTGGTTTTTGGGTTCCAATGAAGACTCTTCATGTCGTTTGAATAAGTTGTGTGTTTCTAGCTGAGATTGGGAGTTGTCTGTAAACTGTAGATGATTGATTCCTTTATTAAGAACTGGATTGTCTCCCAAACTTAAATACTGGCTGGAAATCGACGTTTCTTCCCTTGGAGATGGTAACCCTTGCGGAGCAAAATCTAGAGCTTGCTGCTGTAGATTTTGAGGTAACGTCAACCCTTGTGATTGCTGACTTGGTAAAAACACCTGTTGAGGATTAAACTGTTGTGGTTGTTGTTGTCTTGCCAATTGCTGTGTCACCAAGCTGCCGACGAATTGTCCGTTCAAATATTGAGCTGCGTAATTTTGTCCAGCCACTATTTGAGGTTGTTGAGGTTGCTGTTGGCCAGGTTGCCCTCCGGCAAAATTCAGTCGCACACTAGGATTTATCTGTCCACCTGTTAGCAGTGGATGCTGTGGAAGTTGCGGTCTGTTCCTAGGTGTTGTTGGAGCTGGGGTGGTTATCATTCGACCTTCGTGGTCGAACTGATGGGCGTGGTGGTGTTTGTGGTCTTTGTGGGCTTTGCCAGCTGTCAAGGCGACTTTGTAGAATTGAACCATCGTTATTTCTCCCAGCATACCGCCTGAACCTGAAACATTCACAAGTTTTTAATATTTCTCAAGATATGATTACTTTGCTTTTCTCTTTTTTAACTGAAATCAATGTTAATATATAATAATATTGCTGAAAGGGGTGAAGTTTGAAGAAACGTTACCATATGTAGAATTATATAAGGTATAGTGAGGAAAACGATTTATGTGAACCCTAATTTTTTTTTACAACTTTACCAACCTTTAGGCGCTCCTGGGCCTTCTTGGAATCCTCCTCCTAATTGGCTTTGCTCTTGGCCGGTAATGGCAATTCCCCCTCCAGGAATGACGTGTTTCACCAACTAGAAAGAATTGTTAAATATACATTATTGTAAGTCAAAAAAATACTACTGCAACTTGTTTCTATAGCTGTCATAGAAATAACATTATGCTTGAGGAAACGTTTGTATATTTCAAAGTCAATGACAATTATCACATAATGGAAAAGTTAACTGTTTTACTTAAAATTATATATTTTTACTGAGCGGGGTATGTTTACACTCTGAAACATTTGAAATCTTTGAAATATGCAGACGTTTCCTCAACTGACGAAGAGGTATCTCTGAGACCGATACCATTATGTTAAAGTGGGGGGTATTATTTGCAGGATTATAAGTGTGTCTTCGGGAGTTCCACAGGGCTCTCACGCGGGACTATTTCTTTTGAATTTATTTATTAATGATATTTGCAAAATTATTAATCATTGTAATATCTTAACGTTTGCTGATGATTTCAAACTATTTAAAGAAACTGCAACTTGCAATGATGCTACGTTACTCCAATCCGATTTAAACTCTTTATTTGCCTGGTGTATTAGCAATGATCTTGACCTGAATATCAATAAATGTTTTATTATTACTTTTGCAAAAATTTCACAACCCATAATCATTTCATACGCTATTAATTCACAAACGATACAGCGAGTAAGTGAAATTCGTGGCCTTGGTGTCGTTATCGATAATTCTCTGACTTTACGTAGATAGATTGATCTAGCTGTTTCCAAGACTTACAAGGTTTTGGGTTTTATCAATCGTTCATCTGAAACATTTTCACATAATACGATTCGTTTACTATATTGTTCACTAGTACGATCTATTCTGGAGCACTGTTCATATGGAACCCCCACTATAACACACATATAGATAATATTCAGAAAGTTCAAATAAATTTCTTCGTTTAGTAGCATTTAAAATGGGTTTGAGCAGGGGCAGTTATCAATATAGTGATATTTTATTGCAAATGTATTTACAATCTTTGCAAAATCGGCGTAACATAGCTGATATTTGTTTTCTATACAAGTTGTTGTCAGGTGAACTTGACTGCCCTTCCTTACTAGACAGAATTTCCTTGAATACGACAATGAGAACTCGTTCTTCAGAACTCTTCCATGTTTCATTTCAGCTAACTATGGAGTTTGTTCAGCAATGACTAGGTTAATGCATACAGCCAATCAGTACTCCTCGCATATTGATGTGTTTTATAACTCCGTCAATGTAATCAAGCGCTCGATATATTATAATATTTAATGCTGCCGTTTGTTTTGTTTTGATGTGTTATCTTTTCTTCGCGACAACATGTATTTTAATTATAATTTTAATTTTAATTAATTATATTTTATTCTGTATTTTGTATTGTTTCTAAAAGTTGAGTCCAATGTTAGACATGTCAACTTTAGGTTTATATGTTTTTTAGATTTAATGTTATTTACACTAAATTTTTTGTTTTTGGTATTTTATGTAAATGGGGTTACCCGTATAAGAATAAATACATAAAAATATTACCAAGAAATAAATAAATATAAAGTAATGAAAACAATTTTTGTCTAGCGTTGTACATATAGGTTCAGTAATGATATCAATCTTCAAAATACAAATTGAATGGTATTGTAGTCCCCAATGCACGTTTTTGAATAATTTTGGATGATTAAAGTTCTAAATTTTATTTTGCACTACTTCTGTGTGTATTGAGATTTGAGCGGAATAAGTTTTTACTAATGAATATTTGTGACAGTTCCTGAGAGTCTAACTGTTGAAAGGTCTATTAGTCTCAGCCTGAAAAATTACGCTATATAAGCAAGCACTTCACCCCATAGATTGACCGCCACGAAGTTCTGATATAAACCCAATTGAACATCCTTTGTATTTTTAAATAGACTTATTAGCAGACTCAAACCTACCTCACACTTTGCAACAGCTAACAAATCAGTGAATTTGATCAGTACTTAACATTATACAATCAGAATGTTTAACTGTTATCCACAATTTGGTCTCAAACAATTGACTTTTATGCCGCACTAAAAAATTATTATATAACTTATTACTTATATAATAATATTTATTCTTGTCTCTTCTTATTGAGGATCCTACTTACTGCGCCAGTTCTGAGATTAATTTGATCCATTAAAGCTCTTCTGAGCTTCATCTAATACGAACTACCTATTCCGTTGTAAATATATTCATAATATTGTAATACTTATTCCGGAATATGGGTCGTAAAAAGATTCCATAAAAATAACCGTCATAAACAAAAGCCTTATCTTCGATGGCGAACGACACATGTAAAAATCCAGACTTTCAGAGGAGGAAAAAAAACGTCTCTTCATTTTACGATTATTTTCATGGGAAATAGTCCCAATAATCTTAAGGTTTATTTGCCGTTCATTTCCATAAAAACTTCCCGAATAACTCGTAAACCAAATTTTACTTACCCTATTATGGAAGCCTCTTCCCACTCTTTCGGCGTTAACCCATATTTGCCATTCTCCGGTTTTCCCGTTCCAACTTTGGCAAGTGTGATACCATCTGTTTAGCCGCAATGGATAATTCAGCCTATAAAACGTGTGACCCGCCACTGATAAGCTGAAATAACTCGATCGTTCGGTGTTTGATACCCACGAGTAGATGGCTCTGGGCTGGCCGTCCACTGTAAAAGGTCGGAGGAGATTGAGATATGAATTTTATGAGAGGCTGTATAAGAAATTGTTAACTAACAAGCTTGGGGATTTATTGAATTTTTTCTTATATCAGTACTAAAATATTGACATTGTCAATTTTAAATGTCATAAATCAAATTTTCATTTTGCAATCTACATCAATAAATATAAAGCCATTGACAACGAAGTCAGAATAGACTTTGAAACGTTTGGTATTCCTGCAATATACGTCGTTTTATTTGTATTGTGGTGTAATTGCCCAAAAAAACATACAATTAATCAAGAATATGCCACAAACAACGTTTAGAAGACAATTATTGAAAGATGTTAGAAAATTGGTGAAGAATGATTTGTTCTTACCTGCGTACGAAAATATTGGATGATCATTGGAATGGTTGTAAAATTTACTCCAATAACACAAGGTGAACTGTTTCAAATCCGGCACGTCGGTTTTGTAGTGTATGTATTGAAAGTAGAGGTCTTGAGTGAATCCTACCTTGTATATTGTGCACTGATCTTTGGCTTGTATTTCACCAGCACCATACCTGCAAAAAATATAAAACGGTATAATTTTCAGCGATTCTGGATTAACATGCCTACAACAAACTGCATTATAAATAAATAATTTGAAGAAAATTTTATTTTTAATTTTTTTGTGCCATATATTTTTAATTTTTTTAATAAACTCTCTTCTGTTTATATTATACATATATTTTACTATGCCCAAGTCTATCGATTAGTAAGAGAATTTTTGAACTGAGCACAAGTGAAAATATTGAAAACTTTTTTTTTTAAACTAATGACTAGTTCATTTTAAGAACGTATATTTTTATGAAATAGCCGGTCTGAAACATTATTGCAACCTCATACTGTTTGCTAGTATTTAGGTAAGTTCACTTACAGGTTTTTCAACTAATTGACGCCTGTAATAAAAAAGAATAAAACATTTTTAAAAAATATATAACCGACTTCTACCTATAACTAAAAAGCTTAAACTAATTATAACAAAATACAACTCTAGCAAATAAATAACACATTCAATGTTGTTAGGTACCTACCCAGGAAGTAAAAAATGTAAACATTAAACGGTGCTCATTCTGTACAAATTAATTACCTACCAATCTAGTATATTTTGAAGCCGGTGCCAAGCAAATCAAAAATCCTTCATTGCATACTTATCTACTAATTCATCAAACTTGATTGTTGCTTGGCACCGACTTCAAAAATATACTAGATTGGTAGGTAATTAATTTGTACAGAATGAATAAAAAATAGGGGTTTCCATTAAACAAAAGAAAATTGACCTTGAAATGACCTTTCAAAATTACCTTGGAGTCAAAGACAAGGTCATCACTTAATTTTTAAGCCAAAACTGAACAACTTTTGTCTGAAACGTTTTCCCAGAAAATGTGATCATAGGAAGTTACAGGGGGGTACCGGTACTTTTGTTACACCCGATATAGACTTTAGTTGCCATATTCTCTATGATTCAGGCAACACTTATAAACATTACCAATGAAATTTGACTCTGGAGGCACAATGGGAGTTTTTGTCATATTTAGAAGCTAAATATAAAAAATATATAGTTCATTGGAAACAAAACAGGCAGAAGACCTGCCACTATAACGTAGTTTAATCTTGTATCCAACTTTATATTAATACTGATTTAATTTCTGTAATTTAGTCAACAATTTTAACTTGTATGGCATCTTAAATACGTGGCTGATTATTATTGTTGGCAAAAATTACATTTCTCTTACTATTAGACATTCAAGACAAACAAGCAATGTTGCTGGGAGGAAACTAGAAGTCACTCATGTCTTAGTAGACAGAGTTAGACAAATAGGCATTACAATCAAAGGACTAGCATAATCAACTTCTTGAAGGCTGTGCTCTCTGAATTCCGCAAAGTGGGCAAAGTTCGCATAAATGGTTTGAACGTTGAAATTTGAAACACATTAAACAATTGCAAAGCGTATGTTGGAGTAAAAATAGAAATGGGACTGTCAATATTCCAAAGACATCACCGCTTTTAAAAATTTTATTTTGGAGTCTTTGACTGCACTACTATTTATTTTAGACATTATCGAGTGTTGTTGAAAATTTCTAGAGTGAAGTTCAATCCCAAAAGAATCTTCACATATATTCTATAACAAACTGATAATCTAGTCAATATCGCAGGGAAGTTCACAAACTGCCCCGGACCATTTGTCAATGAATGTCACGAAGTATAGATACAAGGAGTCCGAACGTAATGTTAAATAAATGGTAGCGTTTTAGGGGACAGAATGTTTTGCCGGTAGAGCGCGCCACTTTTGAGGAAGTACTCGTTTAAATCCTTACGCGGGTAATCTTGTTGATACTGACAGCCACCTGACAGCTCTGAAAATATTATTTCGATAATCTGCAAAGCTAAAAGTGTGTGATATTAGTAAATAAATAAATACAATTAACCAGCAGCAAACAATTTTATTAAAAAAATAAATTAATGTTATCAACAGGTCTTTAAGAATTTAAATTATAGTTCATCTTTTGTCTCTACGTGTTAAACTATTAAACAAACCGTAAGTGAAGTAAAGAATTTAAACATAGTTTCTGCAAATTAAGTAATAAAAAATAAATTAAAAAATGGTTAAATACCTATTTATTTCAGTATTAAAATGCTTGATAATAGGAAAGTAATTAATTGATTACAATCAAATATATTATTTATTAATCGTATTAGTTATAATACAATTTAGATTTGACAAATACGAGGGTGAATCAAATATGAACCGGACTTTTGTTTTAAAAATTTTATTGGTACGATCAATACAAATTTTAATACATATTATTTTTATACATTGTCTCCTCTCTTATATATACATTTTTCCCACCGAATCGGAAGTTTTTTAATAACTTTCTCAAAGAATGAAACTGGTCGTGTCGATAACCAATTGCGCACAAACGTTTCTACACCTTCGTTATGCTCAAAGTGGTGGCCTTTCAGTTCTTCTTTAAGTGGCCCAAACATGTGGTAGTCACATGGCGACAAATCTGGACTGTAAGGCGGGTGTTCAAGGGTTTCCCAATACATTTTGTTCAATTTTCCTTGAGTCAATGCAGCTGTATGTGGCCGAGCGTTGTCATGCAACAGAATCACACTTCGGATAGACATATCCCGCCTCTTTTGCCGATAGGCAAGTTTCACTTGTTGGAGTAGTTCGCAGTAATACTCAGCATTAATTGTACGGCGTTCGTGGAGAAAATCGATCAGCAGTACGCCTTCAATCAGCTCACGAATTGCGTAGATATTCGCCTCCTTGATGCTTGTCGTGGGACGGCGTGCATGAGGCTCATTTTCCACTGTCTCTCGGCCATCTGAAAACTTTTTGTGCCAGTCGTACACTTGGGTCCTTGAAAATGTTTCATTGGCGAACTGTGCAGATAGTGGACGCAAAATTTCAGACGGTCTAACGCCCTCCCGCGCCAAAAATTTGATAACAACACTTTGCGCAACAGACGTATGCACCTCTTGCTCTGACATGATGCTACTAACATCGCATCGACTACGCCTCGCCAAACCGACGAACTCCCCTCTTCTTAACATCCTTACCTAACATATATTAAGACGTCACGCCACTCGAATTACCTACAGGGCGAGAAACAGAAAAGTCCGGTTCATATTTGATTCACCCTCGTACACTAGTGTATACAATACAATATTTATTAACAACACTGATGTTTAATATTATTTTTAGGTTACTCACTTTCGGAACTTTGAATATACCAACTTTAGCCACATTTCTACTTGCCTTTCGGCCACTGAGGCAACCATGAACAGCACAACACCTTCCCATTTTTTTATTAAAACTATTTTTAAACAATTACATTAATATTTTATACTTAGTTTTATAATTTTAATAATTTCGACATTCGACAGCGCGTATTTACGTTTGATAATAATAATAACATCGGTACGTCCTGAACATTTGAGCAGCTAGTGGCAGAAAAGAGAACTATGATCTGGGTTTAATATTGTATACCACGAATACTGCGGAAAAGCCTATACCGTTCGGACTCCTTATATCTATATTTCGTGATGAATGTGTTGAGCTTTATAGAAGTTTTGAGTAATTGTCTTTTAAGTGCTATTTTTTCTAACATTTTGTCATGTTTTAATAACATCGGATGATACTGAATTAATTCTTCTGACCAGGGGATGTTTCTATTTGACATACCGTTTATGTATTTAAAATTTAGTCTATCATCAATGTTTATTTTTGCTCGAATTGATATCCAGTGTATATTAACAACCTTGAAATAATCTTCTACGCGAGAAATTGCAAACAAATGAGAAGACTGATTCAGCACTTTGTAAATCGTTCAGGATATTTCATAACATCTTTATAAATATGTAGGTTTTTATTGATAGTTTTTATAGGAACTGTTTTCTCAGAAATTCGATTTCCTGTGTCAAGTATTTTTAATCAATAATTTTTGCGTTGTTATGAAATCTGTTTTAGGTCTACTTGTATTAGTGATTGTCTGTAAAATTTAATCTGTTATGTTTTTGTAACTATAATGAGTGGTAAAATCTTTAGTCAATAGAAACAAGTATTGGGACATTTTACTGCAAGTATGTTTAAAAGATTTTTATAGAGACGTAACAGCCAGAATTATAATAGGAAATAAAAGCTCCTTTATTTTTGATTTTATTAAAAAAATGTAAATATCAAAATTGAAGGGAATTGTATCCCGAATATGATTGTCATGTCCTCGTTTGCGTGAGAGCTCTCGTTTTCGAGATATGACACAAATTTATCCATAGTTGGCTATGACCTTAAAAAATCGGACGTTTTTAGAGCTTTTCAATGATATAATACTCCATATAGTTATTCATAAAAATAACGGAGTTATGGATGCTTCTCTCTCTTATTTTCACTTTTAACACAGGTAGCCATGAAAAAGATTGTTTTCACTTTGAGACGTTTCCTCATTTGATTGTAATTCCATTAGTAGTGCTGAACTGGCAGTCGATATTGACAAGTTTCGTGATAAAATGGAATATTCTAACGAAGAAAAACTGAATATGGTGGAATGTTATATCATATGCCATAAAAATTCATAGATATTTTAATCGTCGTCAACCTGCTCTATGTACATTTAAGAGGCTTTACGACAGTTTACGCAGATATGGAGCTTTTACTAAACCACCAAAGGAACGTAATCAAATTAACGAAGTAGCACAAATAAATGTTTTGGAAATGGTAAATCAAAATCCATTTACATCTACTCGTGAGATTGCGGCAGAAGCTGGCACATCTCAACGAACTGTAGTTAAGGTACTGAAAGCGCACAAGTTCCACCCGTACAAACTTTCAGTTTCTCAAACTTTGCATGCTGGTGACGAACATCGACGTATATTATTTTTTTTATTTATATTGTTTTGTACATGATTTAGAGACATGTGCCTTGACAATCCACAGGTTTCATTAAAGGTGTTATGGTCAGATGAAACTAGATTTACTAACTGCGGTATGTTCAATAGGCACAATGAGCATATCTGGGCTAAAGAAAACCCTTTCCATGTAGAACAAAGACGACCCTAGATAAAATTTGTTTTTAGTTTTTGGTGTGGTATCATAGGGTCTACTATTCTGAGGCGTTTTATCTATGACGAATCACTTACTGGGGAGCGCTACTTGCATTTCTTACAATACAATTTTCAAGACATGTTGCATAATTTGAATTTGAGAACTCGTTTAGAAATTGAGTTGTTCCAACATGATGGAGCACCGGTTCATAACTCGTTATTAGTAAGACAACACTTACATAATATCTATCCAAACTCTTGGATAGGAAGAAATGGCCCACGCCAATGGCCACCCCGGTCTCCCGATTTGACAGTTATAGACTTCTATTTATGGGATGTGCTAAAAAACAAAGTATACAAAAGAAAGTATGAGACATTTGGTGACCTAAGGGAGGCGGTATTACAAGTACTTGAAGAAATTGATAGGCCGTCTGTGAGGAAAGCGGTAATGTCAATCTTAAAAAGATGCATTTTTTTCTAAATAATAATGGTGGACTTTTCGAACATAAATTGTAACCATTATTATGTACTTTAATTTCTTAAGTTTTTAGTAAGTACCTACTTATTTAGTTTTTTCGTTATATCGGATATACCTAGTAAAAAAATCGTTCAATGTTTTTTGGAATAGTTAATAAATCAATCTATTTCAGGGCTAACTCCGTTATTTTTATGAATAACTATATCGAGTATTATATCGTTGGAAAGCTCTAAAAATGTCTGATTTTTTGAGGTCATAGCCAACTATGGTTTTCATTAAAAAAGACAAGTTTGTGACATATCTCGAAAACGAGAGCTGTCACGCAAACGAGGACATGACAGTCATATTCGGGATACAATTTCCTTCAATTTTGATAATTACACTTTTTTTATTAAATCAAAAACAAAGGAGCTTGAGGGATTTGACTAAATCAACAGAATTTCGTTTTTTCAAAATATCTAATACGCCATGACTTTTTACAAAAATCCGAAAGTGTCATTAAATTGGGCCAGTAATACTGCAAATATTTCCCAATTTAACCATTGCTCTATCTCCTCTAGTTTCCGAGATCCCTATACTGATCATCAAAAAAAAAACTCACCCCGTATATAGACGAATTGAGAGTTCCCTTTTTTAAGTTGGTTAAAAATGACAAAAAAAGTTTAAATTTTAGTTGTGCATGATCGCTATACTTACGGCTGGTCAAACAAATCGTTCAACCCGGATGGTACCGAATGGAAGGACTGTTTCGCTGTAGCCCCCCCGAAGAAATCCGTTTGAGTTATGGGCCGCCAGCCGCCCGGCTCGTGGATCCCCCTGACGGTGGACAACGTTAAACAAAACGTTAGGAAATATATCTGCATTTCTTCTCCTCGCTCGCGTGCTTCTTGCGATGGTGTGCGGTGTTTGTGCTTTCTTCTTCTTTGAACGGTTTACTGAATATGGGTCACAAGCGTTTAGCACATGTCATCTGAAACAAACGAAGAAGAATCTCGTCAATAAATTTTCGTTTACGATCAGTTTGGACTGTTGGTTGTTTTGTAAATTAGAAATTATTATTAGGAGGACGATAAATTACCGTGGGACATTGTTGTTGACGATTTTACCATCTGGCGAGTGTCGTATAGTTTTTTAACATTTCTATTTGACTGCTGGGAACAGTTTACATAAAATGTTTTATTCATGATATGGTGTCGGTAAATGATTTTTGGTTGCTTTCTATAACCTTCCGGCGCAAGCGCATATTTTTAGAATCTTAGTACATGATACATGCACTGTTTACTCTTAAATTGTACAGTGAAAGAAACCTTTTAGATTCTCATTTAATGTCAGCCTAAAAAATATTAATTACTTAATAATATAAAATCATAAAATATTAATATAATTGGATCGATAAATATTAAGAAAAAATTCACACTTAAAGAACAAAACCAAGATATACAGGGTGTAAATGAATAAGTGCAAAAGGTTTCAAGATGGGTTATTTTATGACGAAAAATGAGGAAGCTTTTGTAGTAGTGAAGTCTTCACGTCCCTAGTCACGTCCATAATCAATGGAATTGTATATGAGATCTTAATCTGCAGTACATAAGGTACTATAGTATGATCTCCAGACATTCAAAATAGTGTATTTGTGTGATACATCATTGGTATACCTAACAGACTCATATTTCGATTTAAAATTTCTCAATATGCATGTTCTTGTCACTCTACAAGCAACTTGGTTTGTTCTAGAGAATTGCTGGTGTTGGTCATGTTTAATAAGAGTTTGAGCATACTACGTTCTCTAGAGTGGGTAAGATATTTATGGCTTTTTAAGGTTGCGTATATACAATATACGGATACCCTTATAATATCACTCCGGATTTCTGCCTCTGTTACATCACAGCAATTTTTTTCTCCTAAACTACTGGACGGAAGATGTTGAAATTTGGCATCAATGTATAATTTGGTGACCCGATCAAGAGTACATATCGCAAAAGAAGAAATTTTGATTTTAGGGGTACTTCTGGGGGGGAAAACTAAAAAATCGACCCCCCCCTGATCTCCGAAACTATTTAGCCTAAAATTTTGAAAAAAATAGAAAATAGAGAACGTTGCTCGAACTTCATAGGAAAAATAAGTAGAAAGCATTAATATTAATTTTGGGGGGCAAATTATAAAAATAAATGAAAATTTAAAAATTAAAAAATTTTAAAACGCATCATATAATAAATGAAATGAAAGTCTCATTTTGAGGAACATAATTATATTTTTTTCATATTAAAAAAATAATTCAAAAGATATTAACGAAAATATACCAAAATTTACCCATTCCCCCCCCTTATCTCCGAAACTATAAAACGTAAAGTTTTGAAAAAAATTAGATGCATAGAGTCTGATCTGAAATTTACTGGAAAAATAAGGAGAAACCTCTAATTTTAATCTTGGGCGGCAAATTACAGAATTAAATGGAAAATATAAAATTAAAATTGTTTGTAACTCATCATGTTATATATCAAATAAAAGGGATTATTATGAGGAAAACAAGTATATTTTTTTCACATTTTAAAATAAATAAATTAAAAGATATTAACAAAAATATAAAAAAAGGAAAAAATAGAGGTATAGCGCCTCACCTGAACTTTACTGGAGAAATAAGGAGAAACCCGTAATATCAATTTTGGGGGGCAAATTATAGAATTAAATAGAAAATAAAAAATTAAACTTGTTTCTAACGGATCATGTAATATATCAAATCACAGGGCTCATTATGACCAATACAAATATATTTTTGTATTTTTTTTAAATAAATATTTTTAAACATATTTATAAAAATATTAAAAAATACCTATTCCCCCCTTTATTCCCCAAACTATAAGACCTAAATATTTTTGTTTAAAGGAAAAATACGAAGAAATCCCTAATATTAATATTGGGGCCAAATTATAGAATTAAACGGAAAATAAAAAATATTTTTTTAATGCATCATGCAATATATCAAATGAAGGGGCTCATTATGAGGAATAATAATAATATAATAATTTATAATTTGAAACTTGACCTATTTGCCCTTTATTTTTCAATCTACAGAGCCTCAAAATTTAGACAGTAGGTTACAAAATGCTTCCCTAAAAGTTTATTAGTAAAATAAATCTCTAATATTAATTTTTGGGGGCCAAATTAGATAATTAAATACATATATCTTTATATATATATATATATATATATATATATATATATATATATATATATATATATATATAAATCTTCTATACGTTTGTTAGTCATTGAACTCCTCCTAAACGGCTGAACCGATTTTGATGAAATTTTATGTGTGTATTCCAGGGGGTTTGAGGATGATTTAGATTCACAATCCGGTTAACTAGATATTGTTTTTTTAGTAAAATTATTTATTTAAAAATTGTTGTTGATGTTAGCACAACTTACAAAGGATCCGGCAGACTGCGCTGTAGTCGCTGTGTCAAATATTCAAGAGTGTGCTTTAGTTTCAGTTACGTCTGATAGATGGCGTTCAGATTATATTGTTACAGCTAATTTTTAAAAGTTTACATCGGACAGGACAACGTCTGTCGGGTCCGCCAGTATTCTTATAAAAATCAAGCGAATCCTGAAGCAGATAAAATAAAAAGTCTATGTGTGAAAAATCAAAGTGTATATTTTTTATAAATTTAAAACGCTTCCTTTAAAAGATATAAGGGTAAATATAAGAAAATGTACTCATTCCCTGCTTGTCTGAAACTGGAACATTCGAATCTTGAAGGTGGTACGGAACCCTTAGTATGCGAGCCCAACTCGCACTAGACCATATTATTTATTAGATATGATTGTTAGTTTCATCAAGAAAGAGTACATAAGTACCTAATTTTTTTGTGTTACAATATTATGTTCATGTTTGCAGCCCCAAAAAGGTCGAATGTGACCTACTTACCAGGTATAGCCTTCAAGTAACTTCAAGCACAAAGTTGTAATTTATTTTTGATGAAGTGTAGATAATTTACGTCTTGTGCACCTGATATTTTTTGAAGCAAAAATTCGATAAATGTTTCCTATGTTCATTTTGTGCCTATAAATATTAAAATATGTAATTAGTAACATGAAAGTGCAAATTTCGCCTCTAAAAATTTTAATTTCTCGGTAAAATGCTGAATATGTAAATTTCGATACCTATTTCGTGATCGTATTTGATTTATTCGTACAGTGAAAGTGCGTTCTGAACGTTCATTTTTTATGGGGATATTTTAATGAAATCATTAATAATTGTTAAACGTTCGTCCTTGTAAATTATTGTTGGTGAAATTACATAATCAACGCTTTATTCAGCTGTTCTCCTTTACGTCTATTTTTATAAATGTGGTTTGAAATTATTGGTGTTACCTTAAAAAGCGTTTTAATCTGTATAAATTTCATGATGCTTGATTTATTGGTATCTAAAGAAGCGTCAAAAATCTTCTAAAGTTGTTGTACATTCCATACCACGCGATCATAGACAAACAGTAATTAATTTAGATTAAAACATTTTACACAACACAACAAAGAAAGAATCAGTGAATTAGTAGGACAGTTTCATTAATTTCCAACAAAAAATTCTTAGCGGTATAGGTGACGGAATAAAACATTTAAAAAAAATTTAACCGACTTCTACCTATAACTAAAAAGCTAAAAATAATTATAACAAAATACAACTCTAGCAAATAAATAACACATTCAATGTTGTTAGGTACCTACCCAGGAAGTAAAAAATGTAAACATTAAAAGGTGCTCATTCTGTACAAATTAATTAACTACCAATCTAGTATATTTTTGAAGTCGGTGCCAAGCAAATCGAAAATCCTTCATTGCGTACTTATTATATAATATATATTGTTTCTGGTTAGGGAACCTTCATCAGTTGTAAAGACCGATATCTAAGATGTCGGTGTTTACATCTCGCTTCTTCAATTTTAAAGATATGTATCAAATATATGAATAAGTGTTCGAGAGGACATTCAATTGTGGGAAGCGCAACTGATGAAGATTCCCTAACCAGAAATAATATATATTTTATATATATTGTCTTGCATACAAAAGAATGACACCTCGAAGAGAGTATTAACTAAATAACTCAATTCATAGTAAAAAGTGTGGATGCTATTTATACAGGGTGAGTTTTTTTGAAGATCAGTATGGGGATCTCGGAAACTAGTGGAGATAGAGCAATGGTTAAATTGGGAAAGATTTGCAGTTTTACTGGCACAATTTAATGACACTTTCGGATTTTTGAAAAAAGTCATGGTTACTAGATATTTTGAAAAAAAACGAAATTTGGTCGATTTAATCAAATCCCTCTAGCTCCTTTGTTTTTGATTTTATAAAAAAGTGTAAATATCAAAATTGAAGGGAATTGTATCCCGAATATGATTGTCATATTGTCCTCGTTTGCGTGACAGCTCTCATTTTCGAGATATGACACAAACTTTTTTTTTAATGGAAACCACAGTTGGCTATGACCTCAAAAAATCAGACATTTTTAGAACTTTTAACTTTGACGTTTCCTCATTTGAGAGTAATTCCATTAGTAGTGCTGAACTGACAGTCGATATTGACAATTTTGCGTTATAAAATGGAATATTCTAACGAAGAAAAACTGAATATGGTGGACTGATATATCATATGCCATAAAAATTCAGTTCGTACAGCTGAGGAAAACTTAGATATTTTAATCGTCGTCAACCTGCTCTATGTACATTTAAGAGGCTTTACGATAGTTTACACAGATATGGACCTTTTACTAAACTACCAAAGGAACATAATCAAATTAAAGAAGCAGCACAAATAAATGTGAGATTGCGGCAGAAGCTGGCACATCTCAACAAACTGTGCTAAGGTACTGAAAGCGCACAAGTTCCACCCGTACAAACTTTCAGTTTTTCAAACTTTGCATGCTGGTGGCGAACATCGACGTATTTTGTTTTGTACATGGTTTAGAGACATGTGCCTTGACAATCCAGTTTCCATTAAAGTTGTTATGGTCAGATGAAACTAGATTTACTAACTGCAGTATATTCAATAGACACAATGAGCATATCTGAGCTAAAAAAACCATTTCCATGTAGAACAAAGACGACCCCAGATAAAATTTGGTTTTAATGTTTGGTGTGGTATCATAGGGTCTACTATTCTGGGGCCTTTTATTTATGACGAATCACTTACTGGGGAGCGCTACTTGCATTTCTTGCAATACACTTTTGAAGACATGTTGCATAATTTGAATTTGAGAACTCGGTTAGAAATCGAGTAGTTCCAACATGATGGAGTACCTGCTTATAACACATTATTAATAAGACAACACTAATATCTATCCAAATTCTTGTATAGGAAGAAATGGCCCGCGCGAATGTCCACCCCGGTCTCCCTATTTTGGCAGTTATAGTCTTCTATTTATGGGGTGCGCTAAAAAAACAAAGTATACATAAGAAAGTATGAGACAGTTGGTGACCCAAGGGAGGCGGTATTACAAGCAGTTGAAGAAATTGATAGGCGGTCTATGAGGAAAGCGGTAATATCAATCTTAAAAAGATGCAATTTTTATCTAAATAACAATGGTGGACTTCTCGAACATAAATTGGGACCATTATTATGTACTTTAATTTCTTAAGTTTTTTAGTAAGTACCTACTTATTTAGTTTTTTCGTTATATCTGATATACCTAATAAAAAAATCGTTCAGTGTTTTTTTGGAATGTTATTAATAAATCAATCTATTTCATGGCTAACTACGTTAAAAGTGAAAATAAGAGAGGAAAGCATCCATAACTCCGTTATTTTTATGAATAACTATATCGAGTATTATATCGTTGAAAAGCTCTAAAAATGTCCGATTTTTTGAGGTCACAGCCAACTATGGTTTCCATTCAAAAAAAGATAAGTTTGTGTCATATCTCGAAAACCAGAGCTGTCACGCAAACGAGGACATGACAATCATATTCGGGATACAATGCCCTTCAATTTTGATGTTTACACTTTTATTATAAAATCAAAAAGAAAGGAGCTAGAGGGATTTGACTAAATCGGCAGAATTTCGTTTTTTCCAAATATCTAGTAAGCCATGAGTTTTTACAAAAATCTGAAAGTGTCATTAAATTGGGCCAGTAAAACTGCAAATCTTTCCCAATTAAACCATTGCTCTATTTCCGCTAGTTTCCCAGATCCCCATACATAAAAAAACTCACCCTGTATATTTTTATATTAAACCGATTTGTGTGAACAACTACCATTCAAATAATTGTAATATTTATTATCAAGCACCCCACGCTTTTTTAGTATGAATTTAATTATTTTGTTAACAATTTAATTTTTATTTTAATCTTATTCCAAATTAATTAACAATAATTGATTGTTGAAGTTTTTAATCCTGGAACATGAACTATTCACAATTAAATATTATCTTCTACTTTTTAGTTCGGTTTAATGTTAAAGCATTTTTTTTAGTTTTTTAAACTATAATGTATTTTTAAAGAATTATACCTATTAATTGAATTTTCACGCAAGTTATGTTTAGTTAATACCAACTACGTCTGTGTTAGATCACTGATAGTTAAATGTTATCATTCAGTTTTTCATGGATTCAATGTTTTTTATTAGTGGCCATACTTATCAGATCTCTTAGATTTTCGTTTTGCACAGTTTATCTCTACGAAGAAAGTTGTAATTAAAAAACCTAATCATAATTATCATGAGTAATTGCTCAAGTGGATTGTTATTATAATAAAACGCCTTCACTATCTGCAAACCATATCTATCTTCGTTAAAAAGTTACTGAACCCAATTAATTAAATTCTACCTCCCAGCTACTTTGTCAGACTCGAACTTCGAAATGCATTTTAAATTTAATAAAAACAAAGTAAACGGCATAATTGAGGTGATTTGTTATCCAACCAACCATACCATAATTTTCGTTTGTATTAACAGCATTTCAGTCCATAGTGCAAAACTTTTATTGCCAATTATCTGCGAGCTTTATTACATGTTATCGTTAACGGTCACACGGAATGTCATAAGAGGAAAGTATCAAATCGAAAACGAGAGCACAGAGAGTGAGTGTTGCTTAGGAGCCCATAAATCCTTATAAGGCGTAAGGCTCTTGGTGTTTTATTAAGCCTACTTTACACAAGGATAAGTAATTAAGTAACTTTGTAGCAGCTGACCGAGTGACAGTGTGTGTATGTAAGTTTCGTATTTATGTGAACAACATGAATGTTTATTGTTAAACAACTATCGGCTCTTGAATAGTAGTCCGGGTGTTAACGAATTCCTTTTTCAATACCTCATTCATTTGTTTTTAAAGTTACAAATTTAAAATTTCGCTGAAAATATGACCTGGGGCTTTTAGATAAAAATAATTTGGTCAAGTGCGAGTTGGACTCGTATACTTAGGGTTCCGTACCACTTTTAAGATTCGAATATTCCAGTTTCACACAAGCAGGGAATGAGTGCATTTTCTTATATTTACCCTTATATCTTTTAAAGGAAGCGTTTTAAATTTATAAAAAATATACATTTTGATTTTCCACACATAGACTTTTTATTTTATCTGCTTTAGGATTCGCTTGATTTTTATCACAATACATATGTATTTAATTTTCTAATTTGGCCCCCAAAAAGTAACATTAGGGTTTTATTTTACTAATAAATTTTCAGAGATGCCTTTTATAATCTACTGTCTGAGTTTTGAGGCTCCGTAGATTGGAAGAAAAAGGGCAAAATAGGTCAAAGTTTAAATTATAAATTAATAAATCTGTTATTCAAATTATTTAAAAACATAAATAAAATATGTTTTTCAAAATTTAAATTGTGTAGTTTCTAAAGTGGGAATTAAGTCGATGTTTAATATTTTTGTTAATATCTTTTATACAAATGATTTTAAAATATGATATATTTGTAATTTACATAATGAGCCTTTTATCTGATATATTACATGATTTAAAAATTGAATCTTTATTTTCCATTTAATTGTATAATTTGTCCCTAAAATTACTATTGGGGGCCAAATAATAGAATTAGGGATTTTTTCATATTTTTCCTATAAACAAAAAAAATGAGGTATTAGAGTTTGAGGAATAACGGGGAGAATGGGTAATTTTTTAAAAATATTTCTTTAATATATTTAAAATATTAATTTTAAAAAAATAAAAAATATATATTTGTATTCGTCATAATGAGCCCTGGGATTTGATATATTACATGACCCGTTAGAAACAATTATAATTTTTTATTTTCCATTTAATTCTATAGTTTGTCCCCCAAAACGAATATTAGGGGTTTCTTCTTATTTTTCCAGTAAAATTCAGGTGAGGGGCTATACTTCCAATTTTTCAAAATTTTTCAGCTTATGGTTTCGAAGATAAGGGGGGGAATGGGTAATTTTTTTTATATTTTTGTTAATATCTTTTAATTAATTTATTTTATAAATATGGAAAAAATATATTTGTTTTCTTCATCATGAGCCCTTTTATTTGATATATAACATGCTGGGTTAGAAACAATTTTAATTTTATATTTTCCATTTAATTCTATAATTTGACCCCAAAAAAATATTACGGGTTTTTCCTTATTTTTCCAGTAAAGTTCAGATGAGGAGCTATACCTCCATTGTTTTTTCAAAATTTTCCAGCTTATGGTTTCGGAGATAAGGGGGAGGATGGGTAAAATTTTTTATATTTTTGTTAATATCTTTTAATTAATTTATTTTAAAACGGGATATTTGTGTATTCAGATGAACAATGTTAAAAAGGACACAAACTTCTTGATGCGTCCTTTTCCTCTCCCCATACCCAATCATCATTAATATTTCTATTCTTTCTCTTTCACTTAATTCGGCTATTTGATGATCAAATTAAAACAATACAATCTTTTTAAGTTCAAATAAAAAGAAATAATAACTTATTTTGGCAACTACTATTTCTTCTGCAATGAATTTCATGTACTACTAAACTTGATTCAGATTTAATTTGCGCCTGATTTAAACAAACCCACGTGTATTCGACTATGGAACAAGCAGTGCTGTTGGCTGTGACGGTATAATGCCACCGATTGGCCAATAGAAATACAAATCCTTACCGAGCCGTTTGTTTATATCGGGCGTAAATGAAATCTGAACATAGTTTAGCTACCATCGAATTTTTCCTTTCCTTAGTTACTTTTCTGTTAATATCTCGGTAGGTATTGAAATAAACAATATCAAACCCGACATTTTTGTATTCGCAATAAAATGTTTTATCAGAAAATAAAATACTATACAGGGTATTTCATTGCAAATTTTAAAATCAACATTACTTCCGGTAAAACAGGAAGTTCAATATTGTAAAAAAAATTGGAAGCAAATATGCAATCTACTGTAGTATCCACCTTCCAAATTTCATTTTGATATCTCTAATAATTCCAGAGATATTTACTTGGTTCCACACATTTGCCCATCACTGTATACTAACATATTATACAGGAAAACTAGTTGACAAATCCTTATACCTACTTTCTCACAGTTAATCCTGCTAGAGATTTTCTTATATAAGAATGCAACTAGTGTTCCGGGCTGTTTCCACAAACTACTCTTTGATACTATACTTTGTTTTTGAATTAGTCAACTTATCTGTATTTTTCAGAGAACATCCAAAATCATTGTTTGCCTCCTCAATCATTTAGAAACACTTAAATTTTTAGGTATCGAAATTAGGAGGTGTTGTAACTTCCATTCACTGTCAATTAGAGCATTAAAGCGACGAACTTCGGAGTGCTAAACAAGCTATTTATTTAACTTGCTTAACTAAATCTCTCATTACGTGTTGATGTGGCTTTAAAAGGCACGCAAAACGCCAGAATCAATTTATTAACAGTATCGATGCCGTACATACGTTACACGTTTGAGAAATCGAATTAAATCAATACACACGCTATTTGCGAAACATTTGAATGTGAATGTATAACTCAATTACCTCTCTCTTCATGCTGCATAATTTGGTTTGTTATTCAAATTACGGAAATTGTAATATTAACATAAATGAACTTATTGACTGGTAGCACTAATTTGGACGTTCAGGCAAGTACGTCGAAAATGCCAGTATAAAATCTGTTGTGGAGGATTTAAAAGTAAAAAAGTCCAAAAAACTGTAATGAGATAAAAAATTATTGGACGACATAAGAGTTTTGGAGATTTCTGTATTAAGTGCCTGCTTTCGAGGTAAATGGCTTCGTATGTTAATTAGTTTACATGTAATTCTCACAAACTGATAATTTATATTGCAAAAATAACCGATTTCAACTGATCAACTGATAAAAACCGTTCTTTTTTTATCTGATTTAACGTTCAATTCTGTTGATTATTTCTGTTTATTCTTCTCTCTCTCTCTCTTTCTTTGTCTCTCTCTGTCTCTAAATTGTACTCTTTTTCCATATTTTTTTTTACTTTTTTTATTTGTTTTATTATTTGGACCACTTTGTATAAGTGTAACTCTAATTTACTCTATATTGAAAGTACCCTATATATGCTTCTGTGTATTGGTCACCCAATAAAACTTATTTGCCTATATTTTTCTGAACCACCCTGTACAATTGTTATTCAACTCCACACGTTATTGCAACCTACCTGATATCTTTAAAACCACCCTGTATAAGTATAAGTCCTCTCTACACTGTTGACTGTTTCTATTTTTTTATTGTTATATCTCAAGAATTCTATTTATGCAACTTCACATGATTCTGCCTATATAACAAAATTTTTCGCATGTTAAAACCACATTGTACAACTACAATTTTACTCTATTTTCAACCACCCAGTATATGGGATATCACTATCTTCATCTTTATATTATACCTCTGCCCTATAATTCAAATATCCTAACTGCTTATGCTTACATATATTTTTTTTGATACACCCTGAATAACAATAATTTTATTCCATTCCTACTTCAGCCACCTTGTGTAAGCAACTACTTATATTCTACTCTATATATGTTTTTTAACCACCTTGTATAATTATAACTCTACTCCACCTTATATTTAAACCATCCTGTATATTTAACTGCTTGTAAAGTTTTTTGAGCCCTTGTGCATAACTGTAATCATACTCCGCCCTATAATTCAAATATCCTTAATGCATATGGTTATTTAATAATTTTTGTTAATGTTTTTTTAATTGTCCCTCTATAACAATAGTTTTACTCCACCCTTATTTCAACCACCTCGTATGCGCAATTACTTATGTGCCACCCAATACAATATTTTTGAACCATCCTATATATGCAACTGCTTATGTGCCACCTAATATCGTATGCACACACGAACGCGCACACACCTACAACCGTATCCGTATAGAAATAATCGCCGGCATAACAAATTTCCGTTTAGATACAGTAATGGAATATTTTTGCCATTTCACTCGACTGTAAGCGCCCTAACAAAACTTTGTTTCAAAAAGATACTGACTTCAAATGAATCAAAATGAAAACATTGAATTCTAAGTATTTTTCATTTACGATGTCCTTTACCGAAAATTAACAGTTATTAAAAAAATTACATTTATTTCAAAATTGAGGAAAAAAAACATCAACATATCAAATTAAATGTTGAAATTGTTGACCATTAACTTTTTGACAATACCTAAGACGGTTTTCAAATTCTCATAACACTTCGTTTAGCGTTTGTGGCAGGATTCGTTGTATTTCGGCCCTAATTCTATTCTTTAATTCCTCGAGATTTTCCGGCTTATTAATGTAGACTTTCGATTTCACGTAACCCCAAAGATAAAAATCTAACGGACTTAGGTCTGGAGACCTAGCTGGTCATTCGATACTACCTCTTCTTCCGATCCATCTATTTGGGAAAATATTGTCAAGATAGTCTCGCACTGTTCGCGAATAGTGCGGGGGCGCTCCATCCTGTTGAAACCATACCGAATATGCCATTATATCGGATTTTTCACCATTCAGGTAAAGTTCTGTTAAATAAAGTATTATGTCATTTTGTAATAGGTCTAAATACTTTTCCGAGTTAAGTGTTCCCTTAAAAAAAAATTGACCCACAATTCCGGCCCATATATGAACTTTCTTGGAAATCTGTGTATGACTTTCCATAATTCAATGTGGGTTATTCAATATCGAAAATTTTGGCGGTTTACTGAACCATTTAAACAAAATGTTGCCTCGTCGGAAAACACTATCTTACTTGAAAAGTTTGGGTTGGCATTGCAGCTATCCATCATTATTTCACAAAATTCTACTCTTCGGTCCAAATCATCTTCAGTAAGTTCCTGAACTAAACGAACTTTGTATGGGTGCCATTTATTTCTATGCAAGCATTTTAGAACAGAAGATTTACTTATTGACTGTTCGGCGGCTATTTGTCTAGAGGATTTGTGAGCATTTTCTTATAAATCGAGCAAAGCGTTTAATTGTGTATCTTCTGGGAGATGTTTGGTTTTGTAATTGTCTCTTACGTGGCCAAATTCTTGAAACTTTTTTTTCTGTGTTACTAACTACCGATCGTGTAATAGGCCGCTCCGGGTACTTCATATTAAACAATTCGCAAACTTCAGCTTGTGTTTGAGTTCTGTCGTCATATTCTACCATCGTCAAAATTTCTATTCGCTGCTTTTCAGTTAAACGGGCCATACTTTGAAACTTTGCAATTGCACTTGACAACCACTTATTTGAAGTAAAATTATAGCAAAGTTTCTATGGAAATAAGCAAGTGTTAAAAACTATAGCATTAAAAAAAGGGTTTCCATTCATGCGAGTAAAATGCCGCCAACAATCATAAAAACCAGACGTAAATTAATGGGTTCAAACCAACAAACACCTTATTTTAACCGCTGTTTTCTTAACTTTAGATATAAATTTTCTTAATAACTGTTAATTTTCGGTATAGGACATTGTACATGAAAAATACTTAGAATTCAAAAATAAAATAAAAACAAATGTTTCCATTTGAAAAAATGCAGTTGATGGTCGCAATTTATTTTTGACCCACGCTGTATAAATGAGTTTATCTTCACAAAAACCGCAGTTTTTCAAAAAACCAACACCTGAATTTTAAATGAATTCCTTCCAACTCACGCGTCCTCACTGTATGATATTCCAATCGCTTTTCGAAGTTTCCTTGGACTTCCATCGTCTTGAAGTGGTTGATCTCACACTCACAACGTTTCAATAGCTGTGTATCTGCTATCGTCATCAGGTGATTGACGATTCACTGATGACGATAGTAGATACACAGCTATTGAAACGTTGTGAGATGAAGCACTTGAGGACGATGGAAGTTCAAGAAAACTTCGAGGAACGAGTTACATTGTTTACTAACTTCAGACTTCCAATCGCTTGTTGTGAATATACTGTACAATCACTTACGTATTTGTCTTCTAAACGTTGTTTGTGGCATATTCTTGATTATTTTTATGTTTTTTTGGACAATACCACCACAATCAAAATAAAACGACGTATTTATATGGAAAACCAAACGTTTCAAAGTCTATTCTGACTTCGTTGTCAATGGTTTTATATTTTTTGATGTAAATTGCAACATGAAAATTTGTTTATGACATTTAAATTGACAGACACATCAGAAGTATCAAGAACCGTTAGTAATGTCAAAACCAACAAGAGGGGTCAGAGATGTCAAAAAATGTCAGAAACGACCGAAGCATCAAGGGACGTCATTTGTATGAAGACACATTAGAAATGTCTGAAGTATCAAAAAACGTCAAATGGAACAAGAAACGTCAGAATTATTGAGGAACGTCAGAAACCTCAGCACTATCAGGAAACGTAAATAATGTCAGTATCTAGAAACATCAGAAACGTCAAAAGTTACAAGAAACGCCAGAAGTATCCAAAACGTCAAAAAAGACAGAAATATCAAAAAACGTCAATAATTTCAGAAATGATAAAAGTAAGGCAAACGTGTCAAAATATATTTTAAAATCTTTAGTTGGTCAAGTCTACATGACGAGTATGCTCTTTACAGATCGCTTTTGAAATTGAAAATTTCATAAAAAAAAAAACAACAAATAACTACGTACGTTCCAAGATGCGACATAATCATTAGAAGTATATTAAGAATCGTTAGACACGTCAAAACTAACAAGAGACGTTAGAAATATCAAAAAACGTCAGAAACGACGAAAGTATCAACGGACATCAATTGTAATAATAAACCTTAGAAACGTTCGATGTATCAAGAAACGTCACAAGTAATAAGAAACGTCAGTAGCCTCAGAAGTATTGACGAACGTCAGAAACGTCAGCAGTATAAGGTAACGTAAAAAAATTCTGGAGTATCTAGAAACGTCAGAAATGTCGAAAGTAACAAGAAACGTCAGAAGTATCCAGAAGCGTCGGAAAAGGGAGAAGTATCAAAAACGTCAGAAATGACAGAAATAAGAGCAAACGTCAGAAATAGGATTAGTGTATTTTAAAATCTCTAGTTAGGCAAGTCTACAAGTAGACTAAGCTCTTAACAGATTGCTTTTGAAATCGAAAATTTCATAAAAATACGTATTATCGTGACTAGAATTAGTATTATTTTTCATCAGTCGTTTGAAACTCCTCTTTTAATTAAAAATTCCAACCATTTCTCTCCAAACCAAACCAATTGTGATCGTCCAGTAACTTATTGATTGCAATCAATATGGTTTCGAAATTAAAATCCATAAAAATAATTACCTCTTTTTCGATCAACGTTCAAATTACAAAAAAATATATTAATTGGTTCTTTACAACTGTACAAATGGTATCTTGAGTAACAGTAACAACAAATGCTTGCGTTTATTACAGAATGTTGAAAATATTTCGAATATGCCATTACGCCATCTCACTCAAAGGTGCAATTACATTAATTACCCGGTAAGAAATTATTTTTATGTATTAAAGATTTGTTTAAATTGGGCAATCCGACAGCGAACATGTGATTTTAATTGAAAAATATGGAGAGAGAATGGAATTTATTGGGTCGGTTTACGGCCAGTAGCAACTGTTCAACGTTCAAACGGCCACTTACTTAACATTGTAAATTATGTTATTATGTTTTTTGAAATTATCGTTAATAATAACAATTAATTACTTTTTATAGTTGGTTATTATTTTATGCACAACAAGGTCCTGTAATCAGCATTGTCGTGAAGGTTCCGTTTCTCTTACTGAGGATAATTTCTCTAATAAAAATGAATTTATGCAAAGTTATACAGGGTGATTAACCAAGTATTGAAGTTACTTTGGTAATGATTAAAAAAATGTCAATGAAAGTCATAATGTTGGAAGAGGCGACTAGTTGTTTTATCTACAGTAAAAATAGGTGAAAGTAAATTGCGCAACACTTTCGGATTTTTGTAAAAATCATGGCTTACTAGATATTTTGAAAAAACCAAATTCTGTCGATTTAGTCAAATCTCTCTAGATCCTTTGTTTTTGATTTTATATAAAAAAGTGGAAATATCAAAATTGAAGGGAATTGTATCCCGAATGTGATTGAAATGTCCTCGTTTGCGTCACAGCTCTCGTTTTCGAAATATGATACAAACTTATCTTTTTTTGAATGGAAACCATAGTTGGCTATGACCTCACAAAATCGGACATTTTTAGAGCTTTTCAACGATGTAATACTCGATGTAGTTATTCATAAAAATAACGGAATTATGGATGCTTTTCTCTCTTAATTTCACTTTTAACGTAGTTAGCCATGAAATAGATTGATTTATTAATAACTATTCCAAAAAACATTAAACGATTTTTTTATTAGGTATATCAGATATAACGAAAAAACTAAATAAGTAGGTACTTACTAAAAACTTAAGAAATTAAAGTACATAATAATGGTTCCAATTTATTTTCGAAAATTCCACCATTGTTATTTAGACAAAAATTGAATATTTTTAAGATTAACATTACCGCTTTCCTCACAGACCGCCTATCAATTTCTTCAATTGCTTGTAATACCGCTTTATATTTATAAATATAAAGCCATTGACAACGAAGTCAGAATAGACTTTGAAACGTTTGGTATTCCTGCAATATACGTAGTTTTATTTCTATTGTGGTGTTATTCCCCAAAGAAACATAAAAATAATATACTAGGTTTGTCAGCAAACTTTCTTATTACATATAAATATTTAGAAAAGAAGATTTTCTATATTATAGATTCTAAATAAATGTCATAATCAAATTCGACGTCCTAGTGAATTTTGTTTTAGTAATTAGATTGATGCTTCTTACTATCTCGGCTTTATTTGATGGTAAATGATTATAACACATTTCCGCACCACGTTTCAATAATGTCTATATGGTTCCTTAGATCTAATGGAACGATTCTAAACAAATATCATGATCAAATTCGACGCCCTAATGTGCTTTGTTTTAGTAATTAGATTCATGCTTCTTACTGTCTCAGCTTTATTTCTGGGTAAATGATTTGAACACATTTCCGTAGCACCTTTCAATAATGTCTGTCTGGTTCCTTAGATCTAATGGATAAATTCTAAACAATTGTCATGATCAAATTCGACGTCCTAGTGTACTTTGTTTTAGTACTTTGTATTTTTTACTTTCTCGGCTTTATTTGTTACATTGTCTAATGTTATCTACGACTATTTAGCACATTAAATATTGTCATTATTGTCATATTTAATATTTTAATATTTTTTTAATTTTTTGTATTAAATAGCTCCGCTTACCAAAATAGTAATCCACTTTATTATAGGAAGTTATATCAAACGCATCAATATTCAATTACATTGTTAGCTAAAATATGCTCTAGATTATAATGGAACTAATTTTTTATTAAAAAACTTTCACAATTCCTTCTATAATAATGGTCGTTTTTGTTTCAGGTATGTCTGTGGGTGTCAACATAATTAAGTTTAATACGACGTTTGTTATGTAAGTAACACTCACCTTTTTTAACTGTCCTTCTCTCCAAAAAAGACAAAATAAAACCGCATTGCATAAAAGAAAAATGAGGACACGTAAAATTTATGAGCAATAAAAAATACCACATCAGATCATATTATCAAAGAAAAACATGCAGTGTTAAATTAACCCGGATAGTCTTTGAACCTTAGATTTTATCTCTCATCGTGAAATATCTCTTCGAACTAATTGGCAAACTTCCATGTTTTTTTTAATCCAGTTTCAAACGCTTTGATCACAATTTTGCATAATCAGTTTTTACGAAATCAAAGAATCGCGAACCTGTTAAATGCAGATTCTCAATTCCTGATATGCTGTCACTTGAACGTTGAAAATTTCCTTCTCACAATAAAACCAGTTGTTGTCGATTCGTTATGTAAAAACTTTCACGGCCAATGATAAGTTTATTTCGTTCATTGAAATGTCAAGTTCGTAATCAGTCGCTACTATAGTAGTAGCATGTGCAATTGGTTCGTTAACCTTATGTTTGTGTTGGTGATTTCTTTTTGTACGGAGATGTATCAATTTTTCAACCCATGTTTCCACCATACATGCATCCTGTTTTTTCTATTACAAGGTGTCCAAAAAGTATATGGGGCATTTGAAAATTCAATAAAAATATAGTAAAATAAAAATCAGAAACATTTTCTAACCAACTTTAAAAAGAATAACGAGGAATCTCGACCGTTTATACTGGGTACTGTCCCAAGGGATCCCGAACTGGTCCCATATTTTTTCAATAACAGCTTGTACCGTTTTTTTGAAATCGTGAAAAACTTTTTTTACCGACTTTCCCTAGTAGTAAGCTTTGGTGGAGGTGCTCGTTTTAAAATATGGAAAAGTTTCTGTTCAACACTTGGGGTATAATTAATTGAAAAAAATTTTAATTAATCTAAATAAATGTCAGTTAATCAACTTCAAGGTTGAATTAGTCTGTATATACAGTGTGTCTTCATTAACCAAACGATTTTTTTATGAATAATATTAAGACAAAAAGTTATTTTCATAAACAGATTTGCATTGTCTAAAACGTATACTGTAAACACTACATGTCACTTTTTTAACTGTAAACTGTAATCCTTACATGGCATTTTTTAGCTGTAGACGAGGTTTATCAGCAAATAGGAATTTTGCTTGAATCCTTTATTTTTGTCTGTATATTTTTTTTGTCACTTTTCCTACTATACAGGGTGAGTTTTTTTGATGATGAGTATGGGGATCTTGGAAACTACCGGAGAGCAATTCTTAAATTGGGAAAGATTTGCAGTTTTACTAGCCCAATTTAATGACACTTTCGGATTTTTGTAAAAAGTCATGGGTTACTATATATTTTAAGAAAACAAAATTCTGTCATTCTGTCGATTTACTCAAATCCCTCTAGTTCCTTTGTTTTTGATTCTATAAAAAAGTGTAAACATCAAAATTGAAGCAAATTTGCGTGACAGCTCTCGTTTTCGAGATATGACACAAACTTATCTTTTTTTCAATGGAAACCATAGTTGGCTATGACCTCAAAAAATCGGATATTTTTGAGCTTTTCAACAATATAAACTCTATATAGTTATTCACAAAAATAACGGAATTAGTGATGCTTTTTTGTCTTATTTTCACTTTTAACGTAGGTAGCCATGAAAAAGATTGTTTTTACTTTGACGTTTCCATTAGTACTGCTGAACTGACAGTCGATATTGACTGTCTGCTCTATGTACATTTAAGAGTCTTTACGATAGTTTACGCAGATATGGATCTTTTACTAAACCACCAAAGGAACGTAATTAAATTAACGAAGCAGCACAAATAAATGTTTTGGCAATGGTAAATCAAAATCTATCTACATCAACTCATGAGATTGCGGCAGAAGCTGGCACATCTCAACGAACTGTAGTTAAGGTACTGAAAGCGCCCAAGTTCCACCAGTACAAACTTTCAGTTTCTCAAACTTTGCATGCTGGTGACAAACATCGACGTATTTTGATTTGTACATGGTTTAGAGACTTGACAATCCATAGTTTTCATTAAAGGTGTTATGGTCAGATGAAACTAGATTTACTAACTGCGGTATGTTCAATAAACACAATGAGCATATATGGGCTAAAGAAAACCCCTCCCTAGAACAAAGACGACCCCATATAAAATTTGGTTTTAATGTTTGGTGTGATATCATAGGGTCTACTATTCTGGGGCCCCTTATCTATGACGAATCACTTACTGGGGAGCGCTACTTGCATTTCTTGCAATACACTTTTCAAGACATGTTGCATAATGTAAATTTAAGAACTCGTTTAGAAATTGAGTGGATCCAACATGATGGGGCACCTGCTCATAACCCTTTATTAGTAAGACAACACTCAGATAATATCTATCCAAACTCGTGGATAGGAAGAAATGGCCCACGCGAATGGCCACCCTGGTCTCCCGATTTGGCAGTTATAGACTTCTATTTATGGGGTGCGCTAAAAAACAAAGTATACAAAAGAAAGTATGAGACAGTTGGTGACCTAAGGGAGGCGGTATTACAAGCAATTAAAGAAATTGATAGGCGGTCTGTGAAGAAAGCGGTAATGTCAATCTTACTAAGATGCAATTTTCGTCTAAATAACAATGGTGGACTTTTCGAACATAAATTGTAACCATTTTTATGTACTTTAATTTCTTAAGTTTTCTGTAAGTACCTACTTATTTAGTTTTTTCGTTATATGTGATATACCTAATAAAAAAATCGTTCAATGTTTTTTGGAATAGTTATTAATAAATCAATCTATTTCATGGCTACTTACGTTATAAGTGAAAACAAGAGGGAAAAGCATCCATAACTCCGTGTTTTATGAATAACTATATCGAGTACTATATCGTTGAAAACTTCTAAAAATATCCGATTTTTTGAAGTCATAGCCAACAGTGGTTTCTATTCAAAAAAAGATAAGTTTGTGTCATATCGCAAAAAGGAGAGCTATCACGCAAACGAGGACGTGACAATCATATTCGAGATACAATTCCCTTCAACTTTTATATTTACACTTTTTTATAAAATCAAAAACAAAGGAGCTACAGGATTTGACTAAATCGACAGAATTTCGTTTTTTCAAAATATCTAGTAAGCCGTGACTTTTTACAAAAATCCGAAAGTTTCATTAATACTGATCATTAAAAAAACTCACCCTGTATACTAGATTTCAAAAAGTATATCAAGTTTGGTTAAAAGTGAGGTAGCTTCATTTTTAATACGCTTTTACTTGACTTGTAGGCCTAAATGCCATATTCTTCTATTAACTACTGCCATCTAGTTGGCAGTAGTGGAACAGCGATAATGAAATGGAAAGTACGCAAATATGAAGTAAACTTTTTAATTATAAATTAGTCGATATGAGACTAAAAACTGTAATAATAATTATAGTACTTGAAATATTAAATTTTACAATTATTCTATTGGCAACTATTTATAAGAGGAAAGTGATGCAAATATAATGAAATGCACCCCACGCTTTTTACTTTGAATCGAACTATTCTGTTAGTAATTACATTTTATTGTACTTTTATTTTGAGGTAATAATTCATGATTGATTGTTCGACTTTCTACTGCTGTAATATAAACTGTTCAAGATTAATAATTATTTTCTACTTTTTAGTTTGATTTGCTATTAAAGCGTATTTTTTTAGTTTTTCCAATTGAAAACTGCATCCAATTTTGATATTGCACTAAAAATGGCAATAAATTGAAAGTAGATTGGAATTAAATCCAAGGAAATGTCAGTTAATCAACTTCAAGATGGAAGTTGGTTCGTATGTACTGTGTGTCTTCATAAGCTGGATTCAAACGAAAAACGTTCGTATGAATATTATTTAGTTCTGGTTCTATAGTTGATGGATGTCTAGATTGTCCTTTTTGTCGTTTCTCGAGATAAGTTGTGGGGTCTCATAATACCTGTTTGTACTCTGCCTCTTTCAGTATGTATTGCATTTTTTCATGTGTTTTTCGGTGTCCATCACACAGTAGTGTTTCCTTTGGCGCTTGTAGAATCTTTAGTTGTTTGTTCTTTTGAAGGTTCAGTATTGTTCTTTGTTCTGATTTTTGTGATTTCGAAAGGAATCCATTCGGTCTTTTGCTGGTCCACCTGGTCCAATACGACTTAGAGTATGCGCCACAGACGTCTTCTAGCTTTGGCTGAATGAATTTTAGAGATTTTCTGGAGATATTCAGCTTACAGACCTGTTAGATACAATACATCATATTCTTGCTACTGTTCTATACCACAGATATTTTATAGAGTCCTTTTATTCTTGTCTATTACCTCTCTCAGATTTTCTACATCTCTTCTATACTGTATGTAAGTAAGACAAGTAAGGTACATAATTGGCTAAACTAAGTACTAGTGATACCTTAAGCCAAACAGTTGTTATATAATTTGTTAATTTGTTATTCATATTACACAGCCCCACAAAAATGTGCATCGGACCGGACCTATGTAGGCTTATGTTTTTGGAGTCGCTGAATCCGGGGTCGGTTTGACCTCATCAGGTCAGGTTCAAGGTCAAATCCCCAAAATCTAATAAAAAAATCTGAAAAAATTCATATATGTGTTTTTGGGGTCGCTGAATCCGAATCCGGGGTCGGTTTGGCCTCATCAGGTCGGTCAGGTTGAAGGTCAAACCAAGGTCAAATCCCCAAAATCTAATCAAAAAATCTGAAAAAAATCTTATAAATGTTTTTGGGGTCGCTGAATCCGAATCCGGGGTCGGCTTAACCTCATCAGGTCAGGTTCAAGGTCAAACCAAGGTCAAATCTTCAAAATCTAATAAAAAAATCTGAAAAAAATTCATACACATTTTTTTTTGGGTCGCTATATCCGAATCTGGAACCTGACCTGATGAGGTCAAACCGACCCTGGATTCGAATTTAGCGACCCCAAAAACATGTATACGCTTTTTTCAGATTTTTGATTAGATTTTGGGGATATGACCTTGGCTTGACCTGGAACCTGACCTGATGAAGTCAAACCGACCCCGGATTGGGATTCAACGATCCCAAAAACATAAGCCTACATAGGTCCGGTCCGATGCACAATATTTTTTTTGTGGGGCTGTATTATTTTTTTAATAACATGTTTATTTTTCATGGATAGTAAAAAGGCAAATGAAAAAATGAATACTCAATGACAAATAAATCACAACTCCCAAAATGTTTAAATTTAATATTATTTGGGTAAAACAAAGATGCTATAGTAGGAATTAAATGATTAAAGTTTAGTAGGGGAGAGTGGGTAACAGTGGATCTTTTTTTTCTAAAGTTCTGTAGTTCCAAAATTTAGGTCTAAATAATTAGTCTCTGAAATTAAATCATAATATGAATATGTAATCTTCAAAATAAAACGCATTAACTGGCGAGATTTACCCAAACTTATAAGTTATAGTTACTTTTTAAAAAAAATGGAAAATGACCTACTGTGACCCATAAATGGGTCACTTTGGATCACAACAGGGGTGACCGTGAATCGACTTGGGCACAGTAAATCAATAGAAATGTAAAATATATAAAACGTAATAATTTTCATGTCATTACTCATTTATTTGTACTATTAGACAATCACAATAGTCTAATAACGTTTTAACAAAGATCACCATTAAATATAGGTTTCTATTATGTCCAATCAACAAACATTACAAGTTGATTTTAACGTACATATACAGCCTTAAGCTTTCAGTTGACATATAACGTTTTAAATAGAAACATTGTCAACAAAACAACTATTAAGAACAGAAATAGTTACTTCTTTAAAATAATTAAAGTAAAGTTAAATTAAAATAAAAATTATTATTTAAGAGTTTAGTTTGAAATCAAAAATTAGATTAATGTAAAATAATGTTGGAAAACTTAATATCAAAGTGGGGCATTCTCTGTTGCCAGTAAACTTAGGATATGGTAAAATCATCTTAATATCGTGCAACACAACCTTTGTAATATCAGGCATATTTGGCATATGGAAATTATCTTGGTTTTGGTCAGATCTTCTAAGAAAACTAACTTTGGGTGCAAAATTGTTGGAATCCACTGTTTCGCACTCATCTTCTTCATCATCTAGCATTCTTGTTGCTTCAGAATAAACAATTATTTGATGTTTGTCTTCACTGAAACTCTGTTGTAAATTTTTCTATTCTTTGTTTTCGCCTTTATGTGTTTGAGTTTCATTTCTTCTTCTTCCATTTCAATTTCTTTTTTATTAGCTGATTCTCTTTCCCCTTGCTCTACTAGTTTTATGCGGACCCGTTTTAAGTAGCCTTCGGATTGGAATGGAAGGACTACCAGCTATACATGTTGTTGTTCACGAAAAGCAATTCAAAATCATAAAAGACTTAGTAGAACTAGAGCGATTTGATATAAGTTTTAGAGCTATACTCATTTGTTGTTCAGTGTGAAACCCAATACTAGTTTTTCTTACTTAGGAAAAAAACAGAAATGGATTTTAATTTCTACGGTTACACTGGATCAGCAGTCCACTGTGACCAAAAATGAAATGATTCACTGTGACCCATTGGCACTTGTAGAAAAAAATACAAAACTAAAAATAAATCTACTTACCATGAACACAAAACAACATAATTTATAACGAATTTAAGAAATAACAATCACAAAAAAATATATAAACATATGCATTTCTAATTCACTTTGGGATACAATAAATTTTAAAACCAAGTGAAAAAATAGTTTCAGTAATTACTTACAGACTTCTTTGATATATGGTTGACGACTAGTTCAATACAGAATGATATGGAACAGCAGTAGCTACGCGTTTGTTTATGTGTATTAGAGTAATACAAAGTGAATTATCCTGAATAATTCACTGTACCCCGTGATTCTCTGTGACCCACTCTCCCCTAAATTTTGGTGAACATTTTTTCTTTGTCAGTGAGTATATAAAACTAAAAAGTGACTAGGGCGCAATAAGGAATGGGCTACTAAGGAGTTATTAATAACTTGCGGAAGGTGAGCAACAGACTAAAATGGTGTCACTCTCTTCAGACACAAAGGAGGACGACGCAGAGCAATGTCTTTTTACATTACCATATAAATTCATAGTGTTATTTAAATATCGTTAAAAAATATATTTTTTACATGAGAATCCTTAAGTACTTTCTGAACGATTGAGGAGGTAAATAGTTATTTTGGTTATTAAGAACTCTTTAATAGTCTTTTCTCCAAACTTCAGGAAAGGTTTTACACCGAGGCAGTACTGTATTTCGCTATGTATATCTTGCATGTGTTGTTTTCAATTTCACTAAATAAATTTCAGAACAAATTGATGCCAACAGCTATAAGCATCTCATTGTATTACAATATTAAATTATTTAGAGTTGATTTCTCTCATATTAATTGAGAGCAATACACAAAAAACAAACTTTAACGAGTCCGAATTACTGCACATTTGTCAAACAAATTACGAACGTGACTGGTAAGATATCTGCAATTCTTACGAGATAGCCATCAATCCCAATTAAATTCCGACGGTAGAAGCAAGAAGATGAAGAAATATCTCACTGAAATATACGCCAATTTATCACTTTTGAATGAAGCAATCGTACGCAAAACGCGAGGGCATTGAGAAGAAGAAAAAACGTTCTTTTGTATAACGAAATTAAATGTGCATGATTGTAATCAATGTCAGCCTTCTGAATGACAATGGAAAGAGCAACTTTTGTGATGATGGGGATTCTTGCGGGGTATCTTCAGAGTGATTAATTTTGTCAATCAAATGGTCGCGTTTGTTGATAACATTTCAGTAAACTCAGTTGGGAGCATTCCAAAGTCACGACAGAACACAAAACTAATGAGCCATTTTGTCATTTAGAGTGTTTGAAGTACTCGAATTAGAGATGTTGTTACTTGTAATTGCAACAAATATTGTATAGTATACTACCCGCGTATGGAATGTACAATTCTGTGCATAAGAAATAGCTTACGAAACATGATGGAGCACCTGCTCACAACTCGTTATTAATAAGACAACACTTAGAGAATATCTATCCAAATTCTTGGATAGGAAGAAATGGCCCACGCCAATGGTCACCTCGGTCTCCCGATTTGGCAGTTATAGACTTCTATTTATGAGGTGCGTTAAAAAACAAAGTATACAAAAGAAAGTATAAGACAGTTAATGACCTAAGGAAGGCGGTATTACAAGCAATTGAAAAAGTTGATAGGCGGTCTGTGAGGAAAGCGGTAATGTCAATCTTAAAACGATGCAAATTTTGTCGGAATAACAATGGTGGACTTTTCGAACATAAATTGTAACCATTAGTATGTACTTTAATTTCTTAATTTTTTAATAAGTACCTATTTACATATTTAATTTTTTCGTTATATCTGATATACCTAATAAAAAAATGGTTCAATGTTTTTTGGGATAGTTATTAATAAATCAATCTATTTCATGGCTAACTACGTTAAAAGTGAAAATAAGAGAGAAAAGCATCGATACCTCCGTTATTTTTATGAATAACTATATCGAGTTTATATCGTTGAAAAGCTCTAAAAATGTCCGATTTTTTGAGGTCATAGCCAACTATGGTTTCCATTTTAAAAAAGATAAGTTTGTGTCATATCTCGAAAACGAGGGCTGTCACAGAAACGGGGATATGACAATCATATTTGGGATACAATTCCCGTCAATTTTGATATTTACACTTTTTTTATAAAATCAAAAACAAAGGAGCTAGAGGGATTCGACTAAATCGACAGAATTTCGTTTTTTCAAAACATCTAGTAAGCCAGGACTTTTTACAAAAATCCGAAAGTGTCATCAAATTGGGCCAGTAAAACTGCAAATCTTTCCCAATTTAACCATTGCTCTATCTCCGCTAGTTTCCGAAATTCCCATACTGATCATCAAAAAAACTCACCCTTTATAATTCTTTAATAGCAAAAAATGAGAACTCTAGGTAATTGGAGAAAATTGTGACACATGGTATTCTTCTGGCGAATTCTTAGCAACTTAAATCAAGAATTTACGTCAAAAACTGAAAATTAAGATATTAAAAAAAACTCAATGCCTTTATACAGAAAAAACGAAAGTTATTACATACAATTGCTATGCAATGCGAAAGTGTTGACACTTTCGTTGAACATTTTGGACATTCAAGAAATGATGATGACTGCATTATGCACTTTGTAATTCGTTCGATCAAGCTGATGACGATGGCGGAAGCCAATCAACTTTTACTCTTGTTCTATAAAATTCATTTCACTCGTTTAATAAGAAAGCCATTGCCGATATAATTTGCAGCATTTGCGCGAGACAGATGTGGACTACATCAGTTGATTTCTTACAATCTAAATTTTTCCTCAACCAGAATAAAATTAAAAGCCATCAGTTCAAGATTAGTAGAAAACCAGATTCCAATCTAGAAACCTCTTAAATAATTATTCGCGTAATTGTCTTGTCGTGTTATTAACTGAATGACATAATGTCAAAGTAGTACAACGCAAGCTGAATGCAGCTACGATGTTTGTATTTGTTTTTAGTTGACAATAACATCAATGATTACGTAAGGTACTACTAAAAGACCGATTCGCTTTCACATTATCAAATCACGGCAACATCGTTATAATTACTTCTTTTTGTTAAAAGATAAATGCTTTAACCGTCGAATTTATTCATTGTTTACACGGTTATTACAACAATAATTGCTAATGTTGCGAAAAGTGGTACAGCGCGTGTGTCTTGAGATCTGTGTAAGAAATTGTCTATAATTGAATTCCAGAGTAAGAACTAAGTGAAGTGGATATTCGACAAATGAAAATTTACAGAAGTATGCAGGCTGGATGTTGAAGATGATTTTCTCGTCACTTAAGTGAGGTATAAACACATTTGCACATATATCCTTAGGTCCCATTTTTTAAGGCAAAGCTTTTTAATGGATGCCCACACTTACACATTTATACTATTATAAAATTGTAAGTTTGCCTGTTTGTTTGTTTGTTTGTTTGTTTGTTTGTTTGTTTGGTTGTTTGTTTGTTTGTTTGTTTGTTTGTTTGTTTGTTTCTTTGTTTGTTTGTTTGTTTGTTTGTTAGGGCATCACGTAAGAACTACTTAACTTTTTTTGCTGATTCTTTTTGTGTTGCGAAGTCTATAGTTTGACTTAAAATTTGGTAGACATTTTATCTCTCTAAATTGACAGAAATGGTAGATATAGCGAAAAAACTTCTACCATGTTGGGTATTTCAATTGCTAAATTGGTTCCACCGCACGGACGAAATATTCGATACTGGCATCAGCTTAGCTTTTATTCAAAATTCGGAATGTGCAAATGTAACATGTTTCGATTTAACAAAAATTAACATATATCAAGCGTAATTTTACAGGGTGTTCTGTATATAAGAAACTTAGAGCGGAGTAGAATTACATGGATTTAAAAAACCTAAAAAAAAGTTATATTTGGTGTCCTATAAGCAGCTGGATATATACGATGTGGTGAAAATAAGGGGGAGTGGAATTAGTTATACGGGGTTGTCCAAAAAACTTATATGAGTGAGTCATAAACAGTTCCAGGTAGAATATTTATACAGTAAATAAAAACACTTAAAAAAATGTCTTAGCTAAACATCTTTGAATTATGTTCATAAGATACTATAGTAATATAAAGGGGTTAAAGAAATGTTAGAAGCAGTTGTTTATACAGGGTGTTTGAAATATAAGATGGAGTGGAATTATAGTTTATGTTGTGGTTAAAAACTTGTTTTATATTCAAGTAGTTACATATATAGGATGGTTGAAATATGTAGCGGAGTATAATTACAGCTAAACAGGTGGGTTTAGAAATATTTCAAAGTAATTGTATGATGTACAGGCTGTTCCATTTACCGGGTGGTTGAAATATGGGGTGGCTTACAGTTAGAATTATACAGGGTGAGTAAAAATGCTAGAAAAATTTTGTTATATAGCACTTGCATATATAGAGCACCTGAAGTATGGTGCGCAGTAAAGTTATAGTTATACCGTGTCATTCAAACAAGGTTAGAAAAAGTTGTAAATGAAGGGTGGTTTAAATGAAGTGTGGCGAGAAATTATACTTTAATATATGTTGAAAAAATATAAGGAAAAAATGTGAAATAGCGTAGTTCATAATAAGTTGCAAAGATAGGATAGTTGAAACATAGGGTGAAAAAGTGTTATGATAATTATTTAAAAAATGTTATACAAGGTGATTCAACAATATGTTGAACAAAATTGTTATTTTCGGTGCCTAAAAAGCAGTTGCGGTTTTGGTGAAATATATTTGGCATTGATGGATTCATAGTTATACAGGGTGGTAGAAAAAATGTTATACTAGGTGGCCGATAAGTAGTTGCAAATAAAAGATTATTGAAATAGCGGGTGGGGTAGATTTATAGTCAAATAGGATGTATAATTTTTTTTGTAGGATAAAACATGAGCTGTTGCATATCTGCAATATTTGAAACATGGATCGAAGTAAAATTATAGTTCATACAGTGTGATTAGAAGTATTTAAAAATATTATATTTGGTTGCCCCTAAGCAGATGCACATACAGGGTGGTTGAAATATTTTGTAGAGCAAAATTATGGTTACACAGGGTGGTTCAAAAATAAGTTGTAATGTTTGACAAATTGGCAGCGGTGTATACCGGACGGTTTTAATATAGATGGAAGAAGAGATAGTTATACAAAGCGGTAATTTTTTTTTTAATAAAATTAACAAGCAGTTGCAGTTTCGGTGAGGGTTTAAATAAAAGTTTGGTGTTAGGTTGCAATACTGTGTTTTTATATTGGTGATTCACATCATTTCCATAAAGATGGATCAAAAAAGTTTAAAAAAATGTTATATAGGGTAGACCATAAACAGTTGCATTCTACTATATGGAATATCTGAAATATGGGGAGAAACAAGATTAAAGTTTTAGAGTGTGTAACAAAATGTTCGAAAAACCTCATATAAAGGTTGATTAATATATAGAGTAAAGAGAAATTTTACTTTAAAAGGTGGTTAAAAAAATATCAGAAATAATTCTTAACAAGGTACACCATAAGCAGTTGCATAGCTGAAATATGGGGTAGAGAAAAGTTATAGTCAGGTGTTCAAAAAATTATAAAACAGCACATATTCAGGATGGTTGCAATATAGGGTGAACTAGAGTTACAGTTATTCAACGTGATTAAAAAAATGTCGAATAAAATAGCTATATAGGGTGGCCCATAAGTACTTGCATTTGGGTGAAATATATTCGTGATTGGTGGATTTATGGTTAAGTAGGGTGGTTCAAACAAGTTCCGTACGCGAGTGAAACCGCGGGTAACGGCTAGTTTATTATAAAAATGTGGAACGTTGGTAATCTCATCGCAATACTAATGCTATTACGAAAATCTCTACTTTTACTAAGCAACTACAGAAAGGTCCAAGTGTCTCATCCCTGTATGTTTACTGCTGATACAGGGTCATTCACCTTTTTCGACACGGAATATGACGACTAACCGAATAAATTTTGAAAAAAACTGAAAATAAAATTAGTCGTAGGTAGTAATCACCGGGATAAGCGATTGTCTTCAGTAATACCAACAGCTTCTTGTAAGATGGAATAACGGACTGAAGTGGGGCACTTTCTTGCCCTTGGATTGAAAAATCACCCCTGAAGGTGAATGAACTAATCATAGTCAAGAGCATATGAATGTACAAGGCAGAAGGAAAACCAGGGCAATAAATGCCTTCCGACATTGCTAGTAAAAATAATGATGGTGAAAATCATAGATATATATCGTACTAATCATGGACATCGGAATCCAAGATCCGGCAGGAAAGGATGACAGTGGTATAACACAGGTGAATGCCAAGTGGACCATTTTCAAATATATTACACAGGCGAGGAGACACCTCGCATCATATAAATGGAATCGAATTTATTGTAATCCAAGAAATAGCAAATCCCTGTATTGCATTCCTCCCAATATGATATAGAGCTTGTTTAACGAAGATAAGTTGCCAACCATGCAATTGAACCTAATTGTTGCATATGCACCAATGGCAAAAAGTAATGAAAACGACATTGAACTGTTTTATGAGAAAGTAAAGGAAGCTTTGAAAACCACCAGAAAACAGAAGTATCTCTACTGCTCAGAGAATTCAATGCAAAAGTCGGTAACAAAAGAGACGACAAAATTGTTGGTAATTATGGTTTAGGTACTCGAAACTAAAGAGTTTTTTTGTAAAGAGATTCAATTTCCTATCACGAACACACAATTTATATTATTATATTACCACCACGAAGGCTCTACACATGGAGAGGTTCTGGAGACACAGTAAATCAAATAATCAATAAAAGGTTCCGCAACTCAATAACATCAGTCCTCACATACCTTGGTGCAGATATTTTGGCTGACTATAATCTGTTTAATGGCAATAAAAAAGAACAGTATGAACAAAAGTTGATGTCAGAGAGGTAAAAACAGAAGACATGAACTATAAACTAGAGCACGATGTTAACAACCAATTAGCATGCATGCCTTCAAATTCCCAACAAACAATAGAAGACCAATGGAACACCATAAAAAATATAATTGCCATAAATAATCTTCAACAGCAGACAAGACGAAAAAAGAACATATGGATAACACTGGAAATAATGCAAAAGAGAGCTTTTGTCTATCCGAAAAATTTTCTTACTATATTACTATCGTTAAAGTGACCCCTCTGCTTAAAACGAATGACATGGGGACCTAACTAAATGTTTAAATTTCACTTGAATAGAATTGGGGCCAACAATCATCCAAAAATACCATCAGGTGTTTCTCAAATATAAAAGCTCCAAATGTTCAAATAAATTGATGATTGTACCTTTTTAGCCGCTTAGTGGCTATTCATAACACAGCCACACAAAACAATGGATCTGGGGGCCCCACTATTTGTACTCAGGGGTTGCTGAACCCGAATCCGGGGTCACTTTCATCCCAGCACGTCTCGGTGTACCTTCAAAAAACACTATGAAGGCTACCATATATCCTTCAAACCACAAATGCTATTGACCTAAATCCTCAAAATGAACACCAGTATTTAGAAAGTCCCAAGCTCCTAGGGCAAAGCTTCGCTTTAATGAATAAGTATCCAAAATTAATGAACAAATCCATGAATGAAGGAGTACACAACTAAACTAAAATTGTTAGAATAATCAACTAAATAGTCAAACTAATGTGAAAAATAAACTCGAGACGTTCTGTGTGGCTCAATAGTTTGAGTTACGGCACGCCTATTTGGCGAATCGAGTTCGAGTCCCAATGGCTGCGCTGGTTTTTCTCTTTACTAAAGGTACACAGTACCTTTCAGGCGCTTCAGAGTCAACTCATTCATTTTTAAATCAAGAATTTCTTCAAGGTTCGAACCGGAAATTGACCAAATTCGTTCTAGACCCATGCGCATCACCTATATCGATCTTGGCTTAAAAACATCCGGTCATCATTCTTTTATAAGCGGAACACATATGCCTAAATTTCACACAGTGGGTCGTTGGTTTCAAGTAAGACTGTAGGTCTAGTTCGAGTACGACTGCATTGTGCGGGTGACTATTAACAGATCACACGCGAATCTTGCCCTAATGAAGCTATTTGTGAAAGCTCTCGATAAATCTGGAAATTGCTACACTTATCTCGTAACAAAATTTCTAAAACGACTGATGTCAAGTTGAAAGCAAGCCTTTCTGATGGTCCTCAGATCAGAAAGATGTTTCGAGATACTGCCTTTATTAGTACAATGAACATGAAGGGGAAAATTACTTGACTGAGTTTTAAGGCAGTTGCTCAATTTTTTTGGGAAAAAAAGAGCCCTCATTATGGCTAAACCGAGACAACCTGGGATGAAAATGACTACGGATTGAGATAATAGGTTTAGAGTAAAGGGGCCCCCCAGGTCAAGACCTTTTTCTGTGTGACCGTGTAATCATATTAAAATGGCGCCCAACGTGGGGCGCAACTTTTCCGAATTTAAATACATATATAGTTTAAACAAAATAATATCCAAGGAAAAAGACAAACTAATGTTTCAATGTTGTCAAAAATATTTCATGAAAAACAACTCGAATAAAATATATCCGAAAATAAATGACATAATAATTTGTATCCTTCCAACGACCTCATCTTTAATAAAGTTACACAAAAATAGATCATCGTTCATAAATACGTGTTTATTCCGTTTCGCTTGATCTATATTCCAGCCACGAATCGTTCATTAATGCCGTTATTAATATTAATGGAACGGCTAATTAATAATAATTTTCGAAGGCATGTAGCATGATGCCTCGCGCGTCCACGTCCGTTACAAGGGAAATAATTACGAAACGAATACCATCGTTACGAACGTACGAACGTTCAAGAAAGTGTAATTTTCCTGTTTTGTTTCTTTTCATTAATTTCGTTACCCTTCATTAAGAATCATTCGCGAATGAGATAATGACCTGAATCTTCGGCCGAACGTGTCGCTGTTTGGTTTTATGCTAACCACATTTTTATGGTTTTTGACAATTAAACGGTGTGTTTGAAATTTTTGTTCCTTGTTGTTGGCCGTCACGAGACGTTGAACGGCCTTCGAGTGAGACGAACTTAGTTCTTGAAATTTCGTAGATGAAATCTACGAAAACTGGTTCGGTGTCGTTAAACTAGGACACTCCTATTTGCACTTTTTGAGATTAATTGAATCAGACAAATAAAAAATGGGCAGTCAGTTGAGATTAAATGATCGAAACAAACTATTCTTACGAATATCTCAGGTCATTACAGAAAAATACCTTTTGGTGACAAAATGAATAGTAGGATGAAACTAATATCTAAAGATAAAACAAGACTTATTGACATAAAAGTTAACATTTTTTATCGATTCGTTTTTGTTTTTTAACAAAAAAAAACCTGCAACAAATAAGTTTTTAGTTTTTTATTTTTTACATAAAATCTACGCGAAAAAAACCTGTTTGCTACTATGGACAATGCTGTAAAGAACTAAAAAAACCTACAAAATGAGCTAGTATATGCTCAAGTTCGTTAACTGGTTCCTTAGATAATGGAACCTTTACTCGAAATTCCATAAAAATAAATAATCGTTTATATATTTTTAAATTTTATCATATACTGTTATTAATACGTGAATTGGGAATCGCACTATCCCTCTTTCTGACTTTATTCTGAAAGAGGGGTAATGAAAAGTATACCATTCGAAAGGTAATGTGCCGTAGATTTGCAGAATATGTAAAGAATCTTTATTTATTTCTTTTAAAATAAGTAAATTAAAGATAAACTATTTGAGAAGGCGCCATCTATGAACAACTAACTTAGCCTTAATCTAATATTCGACCGCAGTCGAAAGTAACAACCCCATCAGCCCAATCGTGTTAAATATTATATAAATAATCAAGTTTTAGTTACTAAGATGTATGCTCTAAAACGTTCTTTTGTAATTCATTTGTGCTGGCATTTTTTACAAAAACGATGACCTCAGCAACTATTAAAGTGTCCAAATTGAATGTGTTTATAAGAAGTTTGTGCATTTAAAAGTTTTATGTAAGTACCATAACTATTTAGAGATTCTAAAGCTAATTAATACATTTCATTTCCGATTATAAAAAATATTAGAAAAAGAAATGGTATATTGAGTAGCCCACCATGAGTTGCATATATATGATGCTTGAAATATAGTTATAGAAGAAAGTAGAATTATTATAGTTACATAGGGTGATTTGAAAAATGTTAGCAAACTTTTTTTATTGGGTAGTCAATTAGCAGTTATATATCAAGGAAGGTGGAAATATATTATGAAGTAGAATTATATTATATAAATAATCTTATTGCAATATTAGTTATATTTCTATATTTCTAGCATAATATGAATTTGTGTAATAAATTTACCTAAATGTATTACCAAAACTTCATGTAGATACATCTTAGGGATATTTTTGCAGTATTGGCAAAAGAAACATGAACTAGTTTTTAATGTTTTATTCAAACAATAATTGGCAGCCTATCTAATACTCTAGCTTTATGTTTGTCATTGCCTAATGCAGGAAAATTTCTGTATATTGTGTAATTAAATTTATGGGCGGCTTGTTCATTAATCCCAATTAAAAAAATATTTGCTTTCCAGGAAAGTCCACACTGTAGTCCATTTTGATCGTCAAATGTTTTATTTATTTTAAATATAATTTTTGTGTCACACGTGCTAATTATCCCGAAACAAACTTTGATGATGTATAACGCTTTGAGATATTTTCCGTTATGAACCATTTTTGACCTTCCATAAAAAAAATAGCATTACTCACTTTAATTAGGCTCCCCATACGCTGTTAGATGGAAGTCCGAAATCCCGAATAAACATACCCTCGACATCTATCTAAACTAAACATCAACAAACTGTCCAGCTGGAAATTACACACGCAAAACTTTTGAAATGATTTCGTCCTCCGAGTTTGAAATTGACCGGGGATTAGAGCTGATTCAACACATGCTTTTATAAACCACGTCAATATTTAAACATTATGTTAACAGGGAAGCAGAGAGTCTCGTATTTTAGGAGTTGATATATGACATTATGAATTTATAATTATATACAGGGTGTTTCAAAACAAATGCGAAATACTTTAAGTGGCGAATCCTTGTTAGAAATAAAACATAGTGTGTTATATAAACGTTAGGTCAAACGTCAATCATTAAGGAGGTATCGTGAATTAAAGATGGCCGCAAAAATGTTTCTTATATTTTTTGTCTTAAAAACGAAAAGCCGTAGAATAATCAAAATGTATAGGAGTTTTACCATATGAAAACACATGAGTTGAAGGGTTTGAAATAGATTACCCCAATTATTCTTGTCAACTAAATTTAAATAAAAACTTACGCAACGAATTGAAAAAAAAAATTGGATAGCCCACTTTTAATCTGAGGATCGAGGCGACAAAAGATGAGGTCCAACTCTGCCTACCCAGCGGTTTTCATAGATAAGATTTAAATACCCACCAGCATTTAAGCTCAAGTGTGATTAAGCAGGTAGTAGTTCAGAGTAGAGGAGGCAATTCTTCTTCAAAAATGAGAATATGACTCACCAGTTAATATTAGGGGCAGAAAAATGGCCCACTTGGAATGTTCAACGACAATTCATATAAAAAGAAGAATTTGAAAGAAGCTTTGGGATTTCGCAGGATAACAACAAAAATCTTATGTCAACTTAAATGTCATAAATCAAACTTTCAATTTGCAATTTACGTTTTCAGTACATAATTTAAAGCCATTGACAACGAACTCAGAATCGACTTTGAAACGTTTGCTATTTTCTTTCAATATACAGCTTTTTTAATTCAATTGTGTTGTTATTCCCAAGAAAACTTAAAAATAATCAGGAACATGCCACAAATAACATTTAGAAGACAATTTGAAGTATACAGACCTTCAAGTTTATGTGGTGTTATTCACAAAATGGTACAAGAAATAAAGGTACTGAAATGAACACGTGAGCAAATGATACTAGAAAATTTCTGGTGCATTACTGTTAGCTGGTTCAACCCTTTTTTCCGGATTATCTTTGTTTTTTGTGTAATTGACTTTCTGAATCTTTCTCGACAACATCATTGTTGTAAATGATGTCGCATGATCTGGAATTTTTGGCTGTTGTAATATTATTTACTTCTTCCGAAAAAGACCCTGCGTATCAATATTCCAAAACGACAAATTTCTTCCAGAGATATTATTACAAGAGACAAGAATTCCAGATCATGCGACGTCATTTTCAACAATGATGTGTTCGAGAAAAATACTAGAAACTGTCAAGAAAGTATATACGTCCAGGAGAAAGAAGCGTAGGAAAACTACGAAGAAGATGGTCGCAAAGTTAACTTCGGAAGAGGAATGACAAATGTTTGGAGCGTGAAGAAAAACAGGGTATTACCATACTAAAAGAAGCAGAAAGAAAACTCGTAACCATCAACAAAGAATTATTTTAGTGATAAAACACGTCTAATTGGTACAAATTTCAATATTTTATCGATATAGTTATGTTCTTTGATAACATTGTATAGTATTAAGAAATTTACACAAAGGACATTATAAGCTCAGATAAGCTGATTAGTTGTTGAGATGATCTGTGCAAAAGATGTAAACATAATTACTTTAATTTTATACTTTTTCTTTGAACTGGAAAGGTAGTTGTTTCCTAAGGATAGTTGTGGCATACTTTATCAATGTTTACGTACTTTTTGGGAAATAACACCACAATTGTCGAAATTACTGTCTATTTCCAAAGGTTTTGTCGTCTAGGTCAGACTCCGTTGTCAATGGCAAAGAAACTATGAGAAAATCCACAATTCTAAAATTTAAAATCAAAAGGTTTGACAACAGTATTTGACTTATGACGTAAGTAAGAGAATTTAATTTAATAATATACAGGGTAGTACATAAACTTCTAAAGTTCCTTTAAAATTGGAAGAATTAGAAAGGGTTCAAAAAATCATGTGACGCTCTTAGGTGACACTTTGTTATAAGATTTTTTTGATTCAGTGATCCCATAAAAGCATAAGGGAAAACCTAGTAAAAATCTTATGAACCATCCGGATATTGGGTTGCTTGTATCTTTTTTGACAAACCTCGTATACAGGTATTTGGTGGTCCCTAAGCGGATGCATATACAGGGTGGTTGAACTGACAGACATATAATTTATAATTGTTGACTAATTGGCAGTAGTATTAATAAGATTATAATATAGATGGAAGTAGAGTTGTAATTATACAAAGTGGTTCAATAAAAAAGTTGAATAAAATTGTTATATAGGGTGACCAGTAAGCAATTGCAGGTTATGTGAAATATGTTGGGGATTGATGGATTTATAGTTATACAGGGGGGTACAAAATGTTATATTGGGTGGCCGATAAGTAGTTGCATATACAAGATAGTTGAAATGGATGAGTAAAATTATAGTTATACAGTGTGATTAAAACAATGCTAGAAAAAGTTGCATATAAGGGGTGGTTGAAGTAGAAGGTGGATACAAATTATACTTTCCAGGGTGGTTCAAAAAATATTTGAAAAGTGGATGGATAAGATAGTTAAAATATATAGTGGAGCAGAGTTAAGTGTTTAAAATAATGTTATGTTTAGTGGTCCCTAAGCAGATGCATATACAGGGTAGTTGAAATATTTTGTAGAGTAAAATTATGGTTATACAGTGTGATTCAAAAACGGATGGACAAATAAGTTATAATGATTGACTAAGTGGCAGCAAAATAACACGATGGTTAAGATATAAGTGGAAATAGAGTTATAATTATACAAGGCGGTTCAAAAAAAAGTTGAAGAAAATTGTTGTATATGGTGGCAATAAGCAAATACAGTTTATGAGAAATATGTTGGGGATTGCTGAAGGTATAGTTATACAGAGAGATACAAAATTTGTTAAATTGAGTAGTTGTATATACAAGGTGATTAAAACGAGGTAGGAAGATTATAGTTTTACAGCGTGGATCAAAAAATGTTTAAAAAAAATTGTTATATTGGGTAGACCATTAACAGTTGAATCCTGCAATGTGCAATACCTATTCTATAAGGCGAAGCAAAATTGTAATTATACAGTGTTTATCACAATGTTAGAAAAGTTGCGTCTGAACGGCGGTTAAAATACAAGGTGGAGAGAAATATACTTTATAGGGTGGCTCAAAAATCTTCAGAAATAATTGTTATATAGCATAGACCATAAGAAGTTGTTATTTTCTAAATATTATTAATAAGAAAGTGTTCCATACTATTTTATCTTAAGTGCACCCTATATATGCAGACAAATTGGAAACATACATCTGGAAAGTGGTTAAAAAAAAACAAATATTTTGATCAAATTGAAATCAATTTACAATTAATTTCGTCCTACATTTCGATTAAGAATAATTAAAATGTTTTAATATCACCGCATTCGCCATATATTATGAAGTCGGTTACAAGATTTTTCCGATTTTTTGCAAAACTCCATGTCATTGAAAACAATTGATCTGGAAATCAAATGGAAAAGAACGATCGCAATCGGTTCATAGTTGCCGGAGTACTGAGCTAACAAAGTCTAAAAATATACCACCGAATTGACAACCTTCTTCTGTTTGGAAGTCGCTTAGAAATATAATAAAGTCTCTACAATTCTCCCTATCATTTGTGCCTTGGTTAAAATGCAATTTTCGTAACTTATACTTTTCTTTTTAATAATTCATAAACTAAGTATAGCTACACGGACTTTGGATTTATGAAAGGAACTGGAATTTCTGCAACTATAGATTGAATAAAAACTGCTTGTCATGCTTCAGAAAGTATCCTATTTTGTCATTAGTGGTCTTAATTAATTAATTTCCTTTTTTAAATATTAAACAATATTTACCAAAAAGGTAGAAACGAAAGTAGGGCAGAGAAGCTTTAATATTCGGTCAAAATATCGAGTTTTTAAGAAATATTATTTCAGTCCACCTAAAAAAGTTTTCCAAAATATATTATGTCGGAAAGTTGATCAAGTGTCAAAAAAGTTTTACCGCCAAAAAACCTCCAACTAATAAACAGTTTCACAAAATCCTCAACCTGATAAAATCGGTACTCACAATCAAATAAACTCATCCACTAGTGATAAAAAAAATCGCACCTCAGAGCACTTTCTTGCGCGCTACCACCGCTACTATTACCAACCGATATTGTCGAAGAACTAATCTGAAAAAGTGAATTTTCCTCAGTTTCTTTACAATCCATTCGAGCGGTTCTTCGCTCGGTTCGTGTGGTACCCGAGATCCTCTGCAGGCTGTCTCGCTAACACTTATCGCCCGGCAGCCTTCCTGAAGTGGGGGGAGCACCTCTTTCACTTTCCCTCTGGTGCTCAGATTGCAGACCACTTAGTCACGTCTCGATGATTAGCTTTTCATTGTTTATGATAATGTAATACTGCGATAAAGTTTTTCTTCTGATATTGTCTAATTGGAGGTAACACTCATTGAAATTTTTGTCTGTTGGAAGGTATTTATCTTATCATAGCTGTCGTGAATTGTGTTTCTTGTGGTGATGCTTGTTTTGTTTCGGTTTTGTTCATTGTTGACAAAAGAAAGCGTAAAAAGGTGAATTTGCTGACAGTGATTTTTAAACAATCGGTTCAATAAAGATGTCTTATTTGTTTACCAAAAAACTTGATGTCGAAATTTTTTATGTATAATAGAAGCAATTGTTCCAAATATCACAATAGTTTCTTTTAAGTTTTTCAATTCAAGAGGAACGTTATTTTTGTCTCTTTACTCCACTTTTGCAAAATGATGATGCGAATAATTTTATTCCACAGAAGAAAATTTTTCTGGTCTTCTTATTACCAAGAAAGGAAACTGTAAAGGACTCTCTGCATGACCAACTTACCACGTGATATTGTCTCTAAAACGTATTATCAGTAATTGTTTTACAAAAGAAAAGAAGACCAGATATCTCTGTAGTGTTCCCGAAGAAATACTAGATCTTGCGGTTTATAGTTACAATACTGATTCGATCAAATAATTAACGAATTATCTCCTGATCTAAACAATATAAAATCACCGCGCAATAAATGTCCCGAATTAATTGTTAATCATTAACCTTCTGTCGAAGCCCTTTCTTCTTAGACTAGTCTCGATGGCGGTAGCAGTTTCAGGCCTTCTTAATGTCCTCACACTAAACTTAAACACGATACCAACAATTAAAGTGCTCCAGTAGAGGAATCAATAAGCGGTAGATTATTACGACCAAAGTTAAATAACTCGCTAAATCGTAAAACAAAAAACAACCAGAATAAATGTGTCTTTTTACACGAAAAAAACGCACGACCGGTTAATTTAGCACTGGAGCAGAAGAAAAAATTCAAGTAGGAAAGTACCAACTTTATTAGCTTAACATGATTAACAAGTAAATTTTTCGGGTCGGGTCATTTCCAAAAATCGAAATATACTACTATAGAGATAACACTTAATATAGAGTCGAAGTAAACCGTATCCCGCGGTGATTGGTGCTTGACTACGTCAGTCAATTGACGTCTAGGTATAGCTTGCAGACAGTGACATATACGTCCACTCGATTTCGTTTTTCTCTTATCCAGGGTTACAATTCCACTTGTACAGACGCCCATACCTTACGCACTCTATCTTTAGATATTACCTCTATGCATGCTAGCCTTGACGTTGTTGCGAGGTACGAACATTCCATGACCAACTTACCACTTAATCGGTTTCAGCAAGAAATCAGTAATTACTCATTTGGATGATATTATATATTTTTTAAACCGCCCTGTATAACTGTAATTGTACTCCACCTTATATTTTAACCATCCTGTATAATCAACTGCTTCTGACAATGTTTAAAACCTTTTGAATAACTGTAATTGTTCTCTGTTCTATAACGCAAATATCCACTTTATATAACTATATTTTTGCTTCACTCTTACTTCAACCACCTTGTATACGCAACTACTTATGTGCTACCCAATACAATATTTTTAGAACCACCCTGTATAACTAATTCAATTCCAACTTATTTTTCAACCATCCTGTGTATACAACTGCTTATGTACCACCTAATATTACATGAACGCACGCACAGACCTTCAACCGTATTCCACACAGAAGAGATCGCCGGAATATCAAATTTTCGTTTTAATAAACTAATGGAATATTTTCTGCAATTTCACGCGACTCTAACTTAACTTCGGCACTTAAATGAACTGACTTTAAAAGCATCAAAATGAAAATCATTACAAACACCCTGTACGACATACTTTCACGGTATATCTTGATATTTAAACTAGATAGTTATCATGAAAATTTAAAATTTACCATGATGTTTAGTTTTTGTACATATATTTTTCCGATTTTCAGAAAAATGTTATATTCGACGTTAAAGAAAACTGTACAGAATCAAGCTGGAACATATCTTTGCATAATACAATTTGCAATATTCAAATTGCGTAAGCAGTTTTAGAAAAAACAGTTAACATTCATTGAAAATCGCCTAACCTAACCTAACCAGGTAGAAGAGTTCAGAAACGGTTGAATTCACTTGAAGTTAAACTGTTTCGCTTGAAAGTCACACTTTTCGTGAAGACCGACAATTATAGTAGAGGGTATAGCAACAACATTTTGAGTAAGTACTAGAACCTTGTCAATAACAGGCTCAAGTAGGGTAAATTAAGTGCAAGGTTGGTCTCCATTTTGGACCAGACTTCAGAAAATGTAGCTTGTAATGGAATATAACCTATCCGAAAAAAATATCAGCATCAACGGGAAAGGGCATGTTGAGTGTCTTTTATAATGCCCAACGTATAGTTGTGTTTATTTGCAAGACAGCGACCAAGACTATTACTACTCAAAAATGCTAAGACCGAAAGTAAACCCTTCATTGAGCCAACAACATTGTGGATCTAAAAAACAGCTTTTGAAACAGATACACGATAATACCGTAATCATCCTCTTTACAGTTCTGATTGGGTTTCCTCAAATGTTCATCTATTTGGTCCACTCAGTAACAGTCTCACTTTGTAAAAGTGTAGTCTTTTTCTATTTGTCTCTTTAGTTATTGGTTGTCTCTATCTTTCCAACAGGCTTTATCCATTAATTCGTTGATACAAAGAGATTTGGAAGAATTTTCATGGTTAGAAGATGATCGTTTATCCTGCATGCCTTGCTGTTAATCGTTTATCTATTATTCGTTATTTTTGTTACAACCTTATATAGCACTAAAAAGTGTTATATGGCAGAATTTCATTGTTGGCTTATTCTTTATGTAGAAGTAGTGTATTATGGTGTCATCTATATTTAGTATTAAATTTTGAGAAAATGCCAACCGATTTTGTAAAGCATTCTAAAGCTTTTATAAACCCTAGAATAATACAAATAAATGTTGGTATATTAAGTCCTGTCACTCTGAATAATCCTGCATAACAGTTGTGAATCTCAGTCAGGGAAATTGAACTATTTCAAACACACCATACCCTGGAGGGTATTATGCAAAACTGGCTTTATCATTCAATCAGTTTCTCTTTATAATAATTGAGCATTAGGACTACCAACCCATTAAATCATTCCGACATACCTAATATCAAGTCTCAAGTAACCTAAATAATTACTAATCTTATTGAATGTTCTACGAACTTAGGAGATGTTAAGCATTCAATAAATAATTTCAAGTACCACCGACATTAATTAAACTTACTTTGGAAATAAATCGATCTTTTAGCTTTCTAAAGTAGCCCATTTTATGTCGATTGTGAAATTAAGTAATGTATAATATCTCAGTTTTCATTCATCAACATACCATTCCAATAATGATCTGATTTTAATGATCGTATTAAAGCAAGGTAGATCATAATGTATCGTCGATTACAAAAGCCTCGTACATTTGAGAACAGTAATTAATTTATTTTTGTACCGTTCTGGTTCAAACATTTCAATAAATCATTGACCAAATTTAGTGGTAATTATGTAATTCGTTTTGAGGGTATTGCTACCTACAATTTTTTGAAAGTCAACAATTAAGTTCATTACCCCGATTTATGTAATACACATTTTTTAAAAGATATTTGTCACAGTGTAGTATTAATTTAAAAGTTAAAGAAATGGTAAACAGGCTTTTTGGTAAAAAACAACATTCACACGGCTTTGGTCGAAGAATGTAGTGCTGTGTTAGTGGGTTGACAGGTTGGTCACTGCAAATTATAAAATTTCTGACATTTTGGAAAATTTTCCTGACCAACCATGTTCCTTTTAATCCATTTTTTAATAATCTCAAATATTGTAACGTAAATAATTTCTTAACCTATGTACGTTCTACTGTTTGCAATAATTTTCTGTTTCTGTGTTTGAGATGATTCATATGACTTTAAAAATATATATAATGATCTTTAGTTAATAGAGTTAACTCAGATTCTTTGTCTTTTATAATATCCTTCAAACATAAGCATGAATTTTCTATTTTTTGAAATTTATTTTTCTTTATGAAATAAATATGTTCCTTTATTCGTAGATTTAGATACCTGTATGTTTCTCCAATATAAGATTTATTATGTTTGCACCTTATTTCACAAAAACACCGTAATTTTCAGTTTTTGTCAGCTACAAAAAATTTTTATTGCATCGTATAGATAAACCAAATGTAAAATTCTTCAATACCGATCTTATCATCATTAAAACCTTTAATATCGAAATCTGAGTTCAGTTTTCTGTCAGGGGGTAGGAAAAATTGAATACTGTGAAGTATACACCTTTTTATTCGCTGCAATCTGGACAAAGACTAAGACTAAAGTAAGAAAACTGTAAAATTAAACTTTTTCTCTGATTTTCCATTTCACTTCCTAGGGGTAACTAAACAACATATTTGGTACCCTCTATGTTCTGTTAATCTGTAAACTTTGTTATTTGAACAACACAAATATAAAATTATCAAGTGGTCCTAAATCAGGTGATCTTACGGCACTTTATATTGAACCTCTGTCATCCATACACACTGATGAAATCTCTCATTGTATAATTTCTAAGAATGATAAGAGCTTCTTACTGAAACCAGATGACTTTAAATAATAAAATTTGTAATAATTTCGCATACAATATGAGACATATATTTCTATACGTAATATGACAATGACTTTAAATGTCTATAACTAATTTACATTAGAAAAAAGCTAGAATCCTTCACATTACAGAAGAAGCAAATATAGTTGTTCAATGTCGCATATAACTTATACTCTAATGAAATACTTAAAGACTGTACAGAATTTATGACTTTTTCTTTTTCTAAAGCAAAAGGTCATTATGGTACTTCTTATCACCGGCTTCTAAATCGAAACCATGTATTTTATTTGGTTTGTCGAATAATTATACCAGTTATTGGAAAGAATTCGTAGCGTATGGTCGTATTCTTCAACAATATTAGGCACATAAAGAAAATAATGATAAATAGTGTTGGATTCCTGACAGAGCTTCCGAAACAGTACAACATCAGCGCACGCAATTGCTTGATTCGCATGAAATATTTTCAAAATCGTGTGATTTGATTTAGGTGAAAAATCAGGAAATAAAACTACCTAATACTCTAAAAAAATTGTTCTAAATTGAATTCAGGGCATAACCATGTATAATAACTTACGCAAATTTCAATCACACTACTAAAATTTGACATTATTATTTTTTGAAAAAACAGGGTATGAAAGAATGCACATAAAAATTATAAAAATAGATTTCTAAATATTATTTATGTACATGCCAATGTATTTCAGTAAACAATCAATTGTTGACAATAAAAGTAAGAACATTTCTTTCAAATGTCAGTAATCAAATATAAATCAAAATACTAAGTTTAAAGCTAGCCTGTGTTTTATATTTATAATTTTTGAATGCCTTGAAAGTGTTTTTGTGTTATTCTAAAAAGGGGCACTTGCTTATTAGAGCATCATTATTTATGTATACAATTTGTCTTAATCATTCATTTTAGATACCTACTCTGATTTTGTAAACATACGTTTTGCTTATTCAATTTTGAAAGATGTTTGATAGAGATGCTTTCGTCATTTTAATGATCTTCGATAGCACAAATGTTTTAACAAATCTATATGTTAGAAAATCCAACTCTATCACTACATAACCATGATTGTCATTTTAAATTATGTTCTAGTTGTGACTGCAATTGTGTCCACCCATTGACCTGAGAATTGTCCACAAATGTATTTTTTTAAACTGGATTCTTTTCAACTCATCTATAGTATTAATATATATGACATTTGTTTTTTCAAATTATATATCTATGATCTTTAATTTCTGGTAATTCTAAAAATTATAATCTCAATGTGGTGATTTGCTTTTATTATTGTTCTTTAGACAAAAAACTTGAATATGTATTATTGAATTTACCAGTACCTTATTTTATATTGTGTTCGTAACATTACAAACATTAATATGATCAAGTATTATAATTTATTATGATTTAATTGTCAATGCCTGTTCTTTTTTTTTGATTGACCAAAAAAAAAAATGAAAAAAACCGTAAGCTATCTAGAGGTTACCTGGGCGTACCTATCCACCCTCCAAGTTTAGCGACCCTTCTGCAGAACGTCCTGTATATCAAAACTGAATTTGTGTTCGTTGGGCCATCTCATTTTTTGTTTAATTTCAAAAATCTTTCTAAAATAAACAAAATATCAGATTATATTATTTCAAATTTAAATTTAAAGTCTTATCCTATATAAACAAATGTGACATTTATAACAGGTATAGTAAACCATCACATTTAAGTACTTAAGTGTACCTAATATATAATTATATAATATCCTAGGCGACTAATTTATATGGTCCACTGTTTTAGTTCCACTCCATATGAAGTTGGTGCTGATATAGTTTTTTGTCGTTCCGTATACCTATTCTGTGCCAAATAAGATATTTATTTTCTTTATGGTTGTGTTATGCTTTTTCTTTTTCTTATTAGTGGTTCTGTTTGATATATGATTGCGAAGTGATCCGTACTTATATCACTATATCGGAAGACATCATGTACTGTACAGGTTATGTAAGTTTTTGCTTTCCATTTATGTACCATCCCAATCCTTCACCAATTCTAACACATAACAACTCGTAAAACTGAAAGTCAGAGTTTCTTCACGCACTTTATTATATTTTGAGGGTTCCGTATATACAATATACGAATACTATTATAATATCACTCAGGATTTCTACCTCTGTCACATCACAGAAATTTTCTCCTAAACTACTGGACGGAAGAGGTTGAAATTTGGTATCAATGTATCCGGACTACATATCGTAAACGAAGAAATTTTGATTTTAAGGGTACTTCTGGAGGGGAAAACTAAAAAAATCTACCACTACATCCCCCCCTGATCTCCGAAACTACTGAGCCTAAAATTTTGAAAAAAATAGGAAATATAGATCATTGCCCGAACTTTATAGGAAAAATAAGGGGAAACCATTAATATTAATTTTGGGGAGCAAATTATAGAATTAAATGAAAATTAATTTTTTTTTTCAAACGCATCATGTAATGTATAAAATGAAAGGTCCTATTTTGAGGAAAACAAATACATTTTATTTATATTTAAAAAAAATTAATTAAAAAGATATTAACGAAAATATACCAAACTTTACCCATTCCCCCCCCCCCCTCCGAAACTATGAAACGTAAAGTTTTGAAAAAATTAGAGGTATACCTGAAGTTTACTGGAAAAATAAGGAGAAACCTCTACTTTTAATTTTGGGGGGCAAATTACAGAATTAAATGGAAAATAGAAAATTAAAATTGTATTAAAAATTATCAAATGAGAGGGCTCATTATGACGAAAACAAATATGTTTTTCCATATTTTTAAAATAAATTAATTAAAACATATTAATAAAACTATAAAAAAATTTACCCATTCCCCCCCCCTTATCTCCGAAACTATAAGCTGTAAAATTTTGAAAAAAAATGCAGGTATAACGCCTCACCTGAACTTTACTGGAAAAATAAGGAGAAACCCCTAATATTCATTTTGGGGGGCAAATTATAGAACTAAATGGAAAATAAAAATTTACAATTGTTTCTAACTGATCAAGTAATATATCAAATCAAAGGGCTCATTATGACGAATACTAATATATATTTTTATTTTTTTTAATAAATATTTTTAAATATATTAAAAAACATATTTAAAAAATTACCCATTCCTCCCTTTATTCCCCAAACTATAAGACCTAATTTTTTTTACAGGAAAAATACGAAGAAATCTTTAATATTAATATTGAGGCCAAATTATTGAATTAAACGCAAAATAAAAAAATATTTTTTAACGCATCATGCAATACATCAAATGAAAGGGTTTATTATGAGGAATACAAATACATATTTTTCATATTTTTAAAATTAATTGTTTACAAGATATTCACATAAAGATATAAAAAAACTCATTTCTCACTTTATTTCTTAAACCATACTACCTAAAATTTTGAAAATAATTAGGGATACTGGTGCTCACTTGAAATTTATAAGAAAAATTAGAAAACCCCCATAGTAATTTTAGGGACAAATTATACAATTAAGTGGAAAATAAAAATTCAATTTTCAAAAGGCTCATTATGTTAATTACAAATATATCATATTTTTAAATCATTTGTTTAAAAGATCTTAACAAAAATATTAAACATCGACTTAATTCCCACTTTAGAAACTACACTATTTAAATTTTGAAATATATATTTTATTTGCATTTTTAAATAATTTGAATATGTTTAATGATTTATAATTTAAAACTTTACCTATTTTGCCCTATTTCTTCCAATCTACAGAGCCTCAAAATTGAGACAGTAGATTATAACAGGCTTCCCTAAAAGTTTGTTAGTAAAATAAAACTCTACTGTTAATTTTTGGGGGCAAAATTAGAAAATTAAATACGTATGTATTCTTATAAAAATCAAGCGAATCCTGAAGCAGATATAATAAAAAGTCTGTGTGTGAAAAATGAAAGTGTATATTTTTTATAAATTTAAAACGCTTCCTTTAAAAGATATTAGGGCAAATATAAGAAAATGCACTCATTCCCTGCTTGTCTGAAACTGGAATATTAGAATCTTGAAGGTGGTACGGAACCCTTAGTATGCACACTTGACCAAATTATTTTAAACATAATTCATAAGCTGGTGTTTATCTGATCGTATTACAAAATCGTCGATAATTTCCCTTTAAAACTACCAATTTTGTCAAAAATTGGCCACCCAGCCTTGACACATTGACATTACATCATTCTTTTTCTTTGCAGGTACGTCGTTATTTGTTTATGCCAAGATGCAAATTGTGAAAAACGTTACGTAAGTAAAAAATGCATTTCAATCATAGTGATCTCAAAGAGCACCACTTTGCAATTATCATGCTATTACATAATAACGAGTTTATTGCATGCTGATGTGTACAGGAAGAGGGGGCCAGAGGGGGCGATACTCTTGCAATTTCTGGGATGCTGATGAATATGCATGTGCCACAAATGAACGCTTCGACTGGCCATATCGGAGATAATTATTCTCGGAATTGATTAGATGTGTTCTGTGTTGTTATTAATTAACATACTAATAGACTGTTTTTTTAAATCAAATGCGTAATTAGTGTCAACAGTTGTTAAAAATTTCATTTTTTAGTAGGTAATCTATTTGCATAGCGCCTGTGTTTGTTTCTCCTCCCTTAAGTTCACAACTTAGGGTCTTTAGCTACAGTTGTAAATGGTAAGGGAGGGGCAGCAGAGCTGTATGGAAAATTAATTACTTCGAACTTCTTATAAAACGTTTGTAGTTGATGCAGACAATGTCTGCCAAAGACAACAACTGCAAATCCGTATGCCCCTCAGGGGTATTGGCTTGCAAAATATACTACTTCCATCCTTTTTCGTCCTTCAGTCTGCTCAGAGCAACTGCAGCAAATTAGTCTATTCCGCAGGGCTATTGCAGTAGTAAGAGATAAAGTTTTGGAGCACAAGGCCAAAGCTCCAGCTCGTGCTGATGCCATTGTTCCATTTCCTGTACTACTGGTGCACAGCACTAAAAAAAATGTATAGGGTAATATTGAAATTATCAATCACGTTGTCACGTCTACCCTTACAAATTGGCTCTTCGGGCAGGCGATGTCATCAGGGTGCACTTCAGCTTCAGTGGTGACGGGGTGGGTTTACTAAATAAAAGGGCCAATCCAATTATATGCTAACTTACCTTTGAGTAGGTTGTTATGGGCGCCAGGTAGATTATCTGCTTCACTACCCGGCTACAACGATCTAAGTAACCTACCAAATCAAGTGGCTGAAAAGAAATCTCATAAATGAGGGAACTGTAGGGTGCTAAAAATGCCCCAACTCCAATGGCCGAAAATAAATTGAAAATTTAGGCTGTTTTTGTTTTGGACCAAACGACGATGTCTTAAGACGCTTTGACTGAGCCTGTACAGGTCATCAGTATCGTGTCAGTCAAAGTTCTCACTCTCGCTGTTTGGAAATGAACTAGTAGAAATCAACCGAAATAATTTTGTTTCTTCATTTGGGACAATATCATCGTGAACGAATGTGGGATCAGCATCTGAATAATCAAATGTACTATCTACTTCGGCTTCTAATATATTTTCGTCATCAAATATTTTTTTCTTACAACTTTCTGAGGATGATCCATACCGGACGTAGAAGATCCACTAGAAAAGGGCATAATGTTTTCTACATCTGAATCACCTGCATAGTCCGATTGACCATAGTTTTCATCAGCAGACGACTCGTTAGCCAACTCTTCCAATTGTTCTTCGGTCAGATATCTTCTTTCTATTATTCCGCAACAATATTTTCGCCTATAAAAAGTTGGGCGAAAATCGAGGATCAAACTTTAGCATGGGCTAATTGATCAGACCCAAAAAGCAAGAAATAATATTACACTCAAATATGATGGTAACATATTTTTTTGTTTCGGGTTAGGAGGATGAGCTTACCATTTTTAGGGTTCCGTATATACAATATACGGATTCCCTTATAATATCACTCCGGATTTCTGCCTGTGTCGCATCACAGCGATTTTCTCCTAAACTACTGAACGGAAGAGGTTGAAATTTGGTATCAATATATAGTTTGGTGACCCGATCAGGAGTACATATCGTAAAAGAAAAAATTTTGATTTTAGGGGTACTTCTGGGGGGAAAAACTAAAAAAATCGACCGTTCCCCCCCTGATCTCCGAAACCACTGAGCCTAAAATTTTGAAAAAATAGGAAATATAGAAAGTTGCCCGATCTTTACAGGAAAAATAAGGAGAAACCACTAATATTAATTTTTGAGGGGCAAATTATATAATTAAATAAAAACTTAAAAATAAAAAAAAATGCAAACGCATCATGTAATATATCAAATGAAAGGTCTCATTCTGAGGAACACAAATATATTTTTTTCATATTTAAAAAAAATATATTTAAATAGATATTAACGAAAATATACCAAAATTTACCCATTCCCCGCCCCCTTATCTCCAAAACTATAAAACGTAAAGTTTTGAAAAAAACAGATTTATAGGTTCTGATCTGAAGTTTACTGGAAAAATAAGGAGAAACCTCTACTTTTAATTTGGGGGGGGGCAAATTACAGAATTAAATGGAAAATATAAAATTAAAATTGTCTCTAACCCATCATATTATATATCAAATGAAAGGGCTCATTACGACCAAACAAATAAATATTTTTCATATTTTTAAAATAAATTAATTAAAAGATATTAACAAAAATATAAAAAATTTTACCCATCCCCCCATATCTCCGAAACCATAAGCTGAAAAATTTTGAAATACTGGAAGTATAGCCTCTCATCTGAAGTTTACTGGAAAAATAAGAAGAAACCCCTAATCATGTAATATATCAAATCCCAGGGCTCATTATGACGAATACAAATATATTTTTTAAATGAATATTTTAAAATATTTTAAAAAATTACCCACTCTCCCCGTTATTCCCCAAACTCTAAGAATTCATTTTTTTTTGTTTATAGGAAAAATATGAAAAAAATCCCAAATTCTATTATTTGGCCCTCAAATAATAGAATTAAATGGTAAATAAATTATTATAAAACCCCCATAGTAATTGTAGGGACAAATTATACAATTAAATGGAAAATAAAGATTCAATTTTCAAACGCATCATCTAATATATCAGATAAAATCATTTGTATAAAATATATTAACAAAAATATTAAACATCGACTTAATTCTCACTTTAGAAACTACACTATTTAAATTTTGTAAAATGTATTTTATTTATATTTTTAAATAACTTGAATAACAGATTTAATAATTTATAATTTAAACTTTGACCTATTTTGCCCTTTTTCTTTCCATCTACAGAGCCTCAAAACTCAGACAGTAGATTATAAAAGGCATCTCTGAAAGTTTATTAGTAAAATAAAACTCTAATGTTACTTTTTGGGGGCCAAATTAGAAAATTAAATACATATGTATTGTGATAAAAATCAAGCGAATCCTAAAGCAGATAAAACAAAAAGTCTATGTGTGGAAAATCAAAGTGTATATTTTTTATAAATTTAAAACGCTTCCTTTAAAATTTATAAGGGTAAGTATAAGAAAATGCACTCATTCCCTGCTTGTCTGAAACTGGAATATTCGAATCTTGAATGTGGTACGGAACCCTAAGTATGCGAGTCCAACTCGCACTTGACCAAAGTATTTTTATACCTGCACCAGTTGTAACACAGAAAAAACACAGCAAGAAAACCAAAAACGCATGGTTTTAAGCAACACTAGTGGCTTTTCATACCAGTTAATCCAAGAGAGGAGATTTTCCAACTATTATATTCACGGTGCGGTAGGATTCGATGCCAGGGCAACTTAGTGAATCCAGTATAAGCCGTAACAATCAAATTCGCATAGTTGGTACTGAATAGTGAACCTTAAAACAGATGGTAGCAATACTATACTTAAAGTATTAATTAGTCAGTTGATATTGGTAAACATTTTAGTTTAATACTGTACATTTTCTCATATGTGTCATTGAGAACGGGGTCTGGCTTAGACCCTCAAAGATTTTGATGCTTCCTCAAGTGTGCTGTTATTTCTAAAATATTCATAAATACAATATTCTTCCAAACTATAACAAATTGGCCCAGAAGAAACCATATTCATAAACACTATAAAACATTCATACTTTCAAATTCAGGAATGACAATACGAATGTTTATTTAATATAATATTTAATATAATACTTGATCTGCTTAAACTTTGAACTTTTTTGCTGGGTATTGTAATATTAATATTATCTGTCCATATTCTGTATATTAACTAGTTTTTGTTTGCAATACAACTGGTTCGAAATAGTAACAAACAATTACTTGAAGTAAAAACCAATTTCTTCGCCAACACAATTGTTACCATAAATTTCTCGAGTCATATTGTTACGCTGTGTGTTTTTTTGTCGTTCGATAGAAGGTCGAATCTAATTTGAATCGCAAGATCACAAATCCGTTTACATAAAGGAAACTCTGATATCACATCATATACATATTCTGAGGAAAAGATTCGATTACTCAGCATCCGCTTTTGAAATATGGTGATACGCACATATATGAATGAATAGCTTCAAGTAAATCAAAACTGGAAATGCTTTTCTTGGAAGAAAATTACAACTGTCCGGATAAGAATGATTGTGCTCGGTAAGTCTGTAAAGACCTGCATGACCCTGTATTAGACACTAGCGTTCATTCTAGGAAAAATTAGTATTTAGTATGTTAGTCGTTATTAATTTTGTACTGGGCGCTGTATAGAATACAGAAGTTTATTTCTAAATAGAGTTTAAATTGTTAAATTAGTGTTAGTATAAAGGACCAGGCACCTATCTTATGGAAAAATGGACCTCCGTCAAATTGGTTGAAATGTTGGTATGTTGTAGGGGTTAATGTTCTAACAAAAAGAGTCCATTTGTTCAAATAGATTCTATAACTAGTTTTCGAGATACAGAGTGTTAAATATCGAAAATGCCGCATTTTTGATATCAGATTTCCAGTGATAGATGTGCTTTATTTCTGGTTATTGGAGAAATTGTGATTTGTACATTATTGGACATAAATATTTCACAAAACAATTGCCATAAGTTTTGGAAGATTACAGGGTATTTAAGAAATACGTAACATGTGATTTTGGAAAAATCTTTTTTATTATTACAACGTCGAAAACATAAAATGTTATTGCACAATTAATATATTGTTAAAGGAATAATTTCTTTCGTGTGCTTCACATAATATACAATGTGAGCCATAAATATAGCTAAAGAAGGCATATATTATTTTTCCTATTAATGAGTCATCCTGTACGAACCATTCGTGATGCAATTTTAATACGACATTAAACATATATATTATCCGTCTCTTTATACTCAACGGGATGTTAAACTGATTGCAAAAACTATACATATTGAAAAAAATATTTTTTTATACTACCCTGTAGTTTTAAATTCTCTTTGTATTTTATTACATTTTTACGTTAACAAATGTTCTGTGTTTTACTGAGCAGAATATTATTAAAATTGTATGACTAGTTTTCGAGATATAGGGTGTTAACCATCGGAAATGTCTCCTTTTTCTTATCAGATTTCTCATAACAGACGTGTATTATTTCCGTATATTGCAGGAAAGGTAATTTTCGCATTATTTGACAAAAATATGGGATAAAACAGTTACCATTAATTATATTTTATTACAGTGTGTTTCCAATAAATGTAACTTGTTTTTTTAGAAAACTATTTTTTTTATTACAACGATGAATATATAAGATGTAATCGCAGAATTAATAAATATTAATAACAAGAAATGAGTTCTTGGACGTGTTCATATATTATACAGTGTAAGTCGTAAATATGGCTATGGTGGGCATATACCATTTTTTACCATTAATGAGTAACCCTGTATAAACTACAATACGTTAATTTGTACAATTTTTGCAATGTTGTAGAATTTATTGTGATGAGTCGTAGATTTGTATAATTTAATATAAAAATTCTAGGACGCATGGTTTATACAGGGTTACTTTTTAATGGAAAAAATAATAGATGCTCACTTTAGCAATTTTACAATTCACACTGTATAATGTATGAACACGTCCAAAAATTTATTTCTTTAACATTATATTAACTGAGCAATCTTATATATTCAACGTTATAATAGAAATGAGTTTTCTAAAAAAACATGTTACGTATATAGGAATATAAAATAATATATAATTAATAATATAATAATACATAATTAATAGTAATTTTTGTGCAATATTTATGTCAAAAAATGCGCAAACCATGTTTTCTGCAATAATCGGAAATAAAACACATCTATTATGAGAAATCTGATCCGATGAAGGTGACATTTCCGAAGTTTAACACTCTATATCTCGAAAACTAGTCATACAATTTTAATAATATTCTGCTCAGTAAAACACTGAACATTTGTTAACGTAAAAATGTAATAAAATACAAAGTTGACGAAGAGAATTTAAAACTACGTGGTAGTATAAAAAAATACATTTTTTTCAATATGTATAGTTCTTGCAATCAGTTTAACATCCCGTTGAGTATAAAGAGACAGATAATATATCTGTTTAACGTCTTTAAAATTAAATTGCAGCACGAATGGTTCGTACAGGATGACTCATTAATAGGAAAAAATAATATTTGCCTTCTTTAGCTATATTTATGGCTCAAACTGTATATTATATGAAGCACACCAAAGAAATTATTACTTTAACGAGATATTAATTGTGCAATAACATTTTGTTATGGTTTCGACGTTGTAATAAAGAACAAAAGATTTTTCCCAAAATCACATGTTATGTATTTCTTAAATACCCTGTAATCCACCAAAACTTATGGCAATTGTTTTGTGAAATATTTATGTCGAATAATGTACAAATCACCATTTCTCCAATAACCGGAAACAAAGCACATCTATAATTGGAAATCTGATATCAAAAATGCGGCATTTTCGGTATTTAACACTCTGTACCTCAAAAACTAGTCATAGAATCTATTTGAGCCCATGGATTCTTCTTGTCAGAACATTAACCCGTACAACATACCAAAATTTCAAACAATTTGACGAGTTCTATTTTTCTATAAGAAAGGTGCCTGGTCCTTTTTGATTGATACTTAGCACAATTATATTAAGAAGAAAAAAATATTTACTTCAATTGATTTTTTATTAAATATAGTTTATTTCTATTTTCTATGTTTTTGTTGACTGTATGAGTTTTGGTTGGTTAGTGTTGAGCAAAGGGTAGTAAAATCAAAATAAAAGGCTTGTTAAGGACATTTGGAAAGCGGGGGGGGGGGGAGATGCGGATGGAACAATGATTTCCCCCATATGGTATTGGAAGATAAATTAAGTCTCGTGTAGGCAGATGTACATCGCTGAGGTAGATCAGCCATCTCTTGGGATCGTGAATAGATTACTTTTTTATCTATCGTATGGCTGCACATGATATACAATTCATAAAAGTGTATACAAAGAAATTACATTATTCTAATTTAAAAAAACACATTTAAATTAGATAGATGGTCAATCGAAGCGTCAGTTGCCATTCTGAAGTCGTCAAAGTTTCCCTCATATGCAGTATTTCATTTTTTCATCACACTATATGTTGAACGGTTTGCTTTTCGCTCCCGCATTCACATCTCGCAGATGGCGCCGTATCCCATTTGTGTAGTGAGTCCGCGCATATCCCACGGTTGGTACGTATTGTGTTCAGTGATGTCCATATTTTACGGGGCTGATCAAAGGCGGGAGGTTTTATTCTTATGCACGGCAGGTCTCTGCCTTGAATGGAGCAGTTATCTGTCCATTTTCGCTTCCAAGGATCTATGGGGTCGACTGTAACCTGTGCAGTTCTCTAGCAGTCCTTATGGTTGTCTTCTGGATCGTAGTCTGTTTCTACATGATTTATCCACATCCTGGTGTATGGGAAGTTGAGGGTAGCCTTGCCTACGTTTATATTCTCGGAGTAGAGCTGCTTTGCCCCGGAGATCTGGAAGAGGTATTATATGACTCAATATTGGTAGCCATTCAGTAGGAGTCGATTTAGAGTTCCGCTGATTATCCTCATGGACTCATTTAATTGTCTGTCTACTTTTTGGGTATCTGTGATGTTGAGCCAAATCAGAGTGCCGTATTCTGCAGTTGAGTAAGCCAGGCCAAGTGCTGTAGTTCTTAGAGTTTCAGCGGAAGAGCCCCATGTAGTACCGCACAGCTTATGTAGGATGTTCCTTTTTGGAACTCGCTTAAAAATATCTAGGAATCACGTTTTAATGTTGATGAAATACCAAAAACGACAGACTGTAGAATTCGTTTTTAAACAGGCTGTAAAATGGAGTGATGAGGGTGCAATTTAATTAATGGTTAATATGGTAAAATATGCCCCCTCGTAATTTTTTTAACGTTTTTTGCGATTTTCAAAATAATGAGTATTTTGGGAAATATAACAGCTGGCTCGTTTTCGGTGGATCACCCTGTATACGAAATACAATACATACTTGTTCAGAGGAAAACTGGTTCATATGCTACACCAGAAATTTCTAATAAATATCTGGTATATACAAAAGAGGAAGAACGAGAATTCCAAAATTAAATAGGACGTCCCCAGCAATAACTGAAAATTAATTATGAGACACTCACATTCCTATAAATCGTAATGGATATATTATTATGTTATGTTCTTTAATTTTTCTTCAACTGATCTGCTCTGGCTTACCAGATGAAAGTTGTTTGTCGGGTAAATAAGCGAATGAACCAAATACGTCCGTGTTGCCAAGACAATAATTGTTATGTGAGACAGGCTTTTAGTGACACCGCATGCATAATGTGCGACATGTATACATTATGAAAGTTAAAAAATCCAACGAATTAGTCGAATATTATCAGCCGCGAAACCGCTGCACGTGGTGAAAGGTATTTTGTTTTAAAAAAATCGAAAGAGCCATTTTTTGAGGTGTGGTGAGATCTCGTAAAAAAAGATAACATTCGCAATGTTCGTATTCAAGTGCGAATTATCAAAAAGTTAATTAAAAATGAAGTTGTTACAGGTGTATCTTGATTTCGTTACGGTTTTGATATGACCTGACAAAGAGATTAAAGCAAATAAATATGAACCTGTAGAGACTATGTAAAGTATGTCTTGGTGCAAATTTGTATGTCACTTTTTTATGTTTAATAAGCTACTTATGTAACATTCACTTAATTTTGCAATGTAAATTACATACGATTAAATTTCAGTTCAAAAAAGTTGTAATGTGTCTGAGTAGTATAGACTACGTGGTAATTATCGCAAAAATTGAAAATACAGGATAATTCTTTTTTAAACATGAACCAGTTTTGAATAAATAATTTGGTCAAATGTGAGTTGGGCTAGCACTAAGAGTTCGGTACCATCTTTGGAAAATCTTATAATCTTTGTAAATTATAATATATTTTTTTATAATTTCCTAGTTTATCCAAAAATATCGTTTCTTTTTCAAAATTGTATTACTTTCTATGATAAGCGGTACATGGATCGTTTTTGTTATATTCTCCGTGATATCTGTTAAATTAGAGTACGTTTTTTAAATTTAAAAAAAAATGTTGAACCACCAAAATTAAAAATTGCTTTTCGCATTATTTTTATAGTAACTATAATTCACTCTATATTGCAACCACCCTGTATATACTTTTGTATATTGGTCAATATAACTTTTGTATCTATCATTTTCTGAACCCGCTTGTACAACTATAATTCAACTCCACACGATATTGCAACCGCCCTGATGTGTTTAAAATCACCCTGTAGAAGTATAAATCCTATCTACACTATTAACTTTTTTTTCTATTGTTTGAATGATACCCCCATACCTATAATTTTACTTCGCGCCATATCTCAAGTATTCTATTTATGCAATTGCTCATGGTCTACCCTATATAACAGAATTTTTCACATTTCTTAACCATATTTTATAAAATTAAATGCAATTGTTTCTACAATTTTTTGAACCTATCTTTGTAATTATATTATACCCTGCTCTATAATTCAAATATCCTAACTGCTTATGCATATATAACAAATTGTTGATACAGCCTGAATAACAATAATTTTACTTCACCCTTACTTCAATCACCTTGTATAAGCAACTACTTATGTGCCACACTTTATATCTTTTTAACCACCCTGTAACTGTAAGTCTAGTCTTGTATATTTAACTGTTTCTAACATTTTTGAACCCTTCAGTACAACTGTAATTATACTCCGTCCTATAACCAACATATCCTTACTGCATATGCTTATTTAACAATTTTTTGATCCACTCTGTATAACTATAATTCAATTCCAACTTATATTTCAGCTAACCTATATATGCAATGGCTTGTGTACCATTCAGTCGCACGAATACGCACGCACTGACACCTAAAACTATATACCATATAGAAAAGATCGCCGGCAACAAATTGAAAACCATTACAAACACCCTGTACAATATATTTAATGGCATATCTTGATAATTTAAAATATTCAAATTGTTTGAGCCATTTTAGAGAAAACAGTGTAGGTTTATTGAAATTCACTGACTTGTAGTTTCTTATTGTCTTCTAAACGTTGTTTGTGGCATATTCTTGATTATTTTTATGTTTTTTTTTTGGGCAATAACACCACAATAGAAATAAAACGACGTATATTGCAGGAATACCAAACGTTTCAAAGTCTATTCTGACTTCGTTGTCAATGGCTTCATATTTATCACTAAATTATATCGTTCTGCTCTATTAGTCTATACTATTATAAAATTGCAAGTTTTTCTGTTTGTTTGTTTGTTTGTTCGGGCATCACGTGAAAACTACTTAACTGATTTTGCTGAATCTTTTTTTGTTGCGAAGCCTATAGTTTGACTTAAAATCTGATATACATTTTATCTCCCTAATTTGACAGAAACGGTAGATATAGCGAAAAAACTTCTACCATGTTAGTTAATTTAATTACTCAATTGGTTCCATCGCACGCACAAAATATTAGATACTGACATCAACTTAGCTTTTGTTCAAAATTCAGAATGCACAAATGTAACCTGTTTCGATTTAACAAAAATCAACATCTAGCGTAATTTTACACGGTGTTCTTTATATAGGAAACTTAGAGCAGAGTAGAATTATATGAATTTAAAAAATCTAAAAAAAGTTATATTTGGTGTCCTATGAGCAGCTGGATATATACGATCTGGTGGAAATAAGGGGGAGTGGAATTAGTTATACGGGGTGGTCCAAAAAAGTTATATTGAGTAAGCAATACGCAGTTCCATATACTAAGTGTTTGAAAAAGCGTAGAATATTTATACAATGAATAAAAAAACTTAAAAAAATATGTTAGGTAAGCAGTTGAAGAAATGTTAGAAGCAGTTGTTTAAACAGGGTGTTTTGAAATATAAGATGGAGTGGAATTACAGTTTATGTTGTGGTTAAAAACTTGTTTTATATCCACAAGTAGTTACATACATAGGATGGTTAAAATATGTAGCGGACTATAATTACAGCTACACAGGTGGGTTTAAAAATATTTTAAAGTAATGGTATGATCTACAAGCTGTTCCATTTACCGGATGGTTGAAATATAGGGTGGGGTAAAATTCTAAGGATACAGGATCGTACAAAAATATTATATTTGGTGGCAAATAAGTAGTTGCATATAAAAGATTGTTGAAATATAGGGTGGCGGTTTTGGTGAATTATATTTGGCATTGATGGATTTATAGTTATACAGAGTAGTAGAAAAAATGTTATACTGGGTGGCCGATAAGTAGTTGCAAATACAAGATGGTTGAAAAAGCGGGTGGAGTAGATTTATAGTCAATAAGGTTGGAGAATTTTTTTTGTAGGATAGAACATGTGCTGTTGCATATATGCAATATCTGAAACATGGATCGAAGTAAAATTATAGTTCATATAGTGTGATTAGAAGTATTTAAACATTTTATATTTGGTTGTCCCTAAGCAGATGCACATACAGGGTGGTTGAAATATTTTGTAGAGTAAAATTATGGTTATACAGGGTAGTTCAAAAATAAGTTATAATGTTTGACAAAATGGCAACGGTTTTTTACAGGATGGTTTTAATGTAGAGGGAAGTAGAGTTAGTTATACAAAGCGGTTAATTTTTTTTTAATAAAATTGTTATATAGGGTGGCCAATAAAATAAACAATTGCAGTTTAGGTGAAGAGTTAAATAAAAGTTTGGTGTTAGGGTGCAAAACTGTGTTTTATTTTTATATTTGTTACTCAGGAAGGGTTCCACATCATTTCCATTAGGATGAATAAAAAAAGTTTAAAAAAAATTGTTATATAGGGTGGATCCTAAACAGTTGCATTCTACAATATGGAATATCTATCTGAAATATGCGGAGAAGCAAGATTATAGTTTTAGAGTTTCTTTAACAATATCTTAGAAAAAGCTGCATATGAAGGTTGATTAAATTATAGAGTAAAGAGAAATTTTACTTTAAACGGTTGTTCGAAAAATATCAGAAATAATTGTATACAGCGTAGACCATAAGCAGTTGCATAGCTGAAATATGGGGTAGAGAAGAGTTATAGTCAGGTGTTCAAAAACTTATATTGGGTGACAAATAAACAGCAGCATATACAGGATGATTGCAATACAGGGTGAAGTAGAGTTACAGTTATTCAAGGTTATTGAAAAAAATGTCGAATAAAATTGTTATATTGGGTGGCCCATAAGTACCTACTTGCAGTTTGGGTGAAATATAGTCGGGATTGGTGGATTTATGGTTAAGTAGGGTGGTTCAAACAAGTTAGAATTTTTTTTATATAGGATAATCCATATGTTTCATAAGTTATTTCTGTTTGTGAAAGCTTGACTATTCCGTACGCGGGTGAAACCGCGGGTAACGGCTAGTAGGTTATATTTATAGCAACATAAAAATACACTGGGAGAAGAAACAGGAGTTTTTAATTTTGAGAATCAAAAGATCTTAATGGCCATTTCTTTCCACTGGGTTTTCCATTTTAAATTAGTTACGATAGAATTTTTTATTGTTTTTATAGACGTAATGATGAATTATAAAGAAATGGTGTGTTCTTCATATTAATTTTGACTTACCTTAATAACGTACAAATAAAACACAATTATTCTTTTTTTTATCGTTTGCCTATGCCATAGTTAAGCTATCTTTTAAAAATATCGCATTTGGCTAATCATATAATAATAAATTAATAGTGTCAATGTGAATATCAAACAGCTTTTTGTATTATTAGAAATTCCAAGTGTGTTTTTCTGCATACAAGAGAAATTCAATTAACTACATGTTTGTGACTTTGAATACACATAATCTACATTAACAAGTAGCTGAATAAAAAAAGGATGAAACAAAAACGTGAATAACCGGCGATTACTTTCAATTGCTGCGGTTTTAATTTAACCTTTCAATGTTGATTGTACCTAGGCGAAGGCCTGACGGTCAATTTAATTTAATTACTGTTTATAATTTTGTTTAAACCATTTTACAGGGTAATCATAGAGGAACAACAAGAGAGTGAAAGTTGACATAATGTTTAGCTGACAAAACAAACCATTTTGTGTTTTGTAGACGTTTTTTTTGGCCTCCATAGGCATTTTTGGTACAATTACAATTAGAATAGTTAGGGTTTCAATACAAGAACATTTTGAAAACTTGTACTTACTTACAAATGTTATCAAGAATAAATTTATTGAATCAATCATTCACTAGATGTACGAAATTGATGGTAACAATTAGATGGAATCCCAGTTTATACTCATTTGGAAGTGACCTCTACGGTCACCGGACCTTAAACACAGGGATTGAGTAGAATTAAAGCTCAAGTATACAACACTATAACATTCGCTTTTAAACGGTATATATCGTGTGTCTCAAGATCTTAGCTTAGATGAGCTCGAAAACAGGCCATACATTTAAGTATGTGTAGCCCAATCTGATCATCATTTTGAACACTGTTATAGCACTCTTTCTCTATTTAATAAGTAACTAGCTTAGTCTTTTGTATCTATTTTGTATATGAATTCCATTTTAATCATTCACATGAACCACATTTTTTTTTAATTAACAGATTTGGTAATTTTGGGGTGATAATTAAGCCACGATTTTGAAGATTTTTGATTTGGTCTTGATCTTGCTTATTCATCCTTGGACTTCATCTTGCATATATTATTTGGTTCAGTGTTCTTGGACTTGTGTATTCAGTTTTGGTCTAGGTCGGTTCATCATTTATTTTTTTAATACATGCAACATAATTGAATAAAGTTAATACATTTAATAGCTAAGTCTGAATTGTACAGAGGATGAGGTTGTATCTTCTAACCTATTTCATTATGGTGAACAAAATATTTTTCTTTTAGATCCATGAAATTTTTCCCACTGGCTATACTATCTTCATCAGCTTGTATGAATAGTAATTAATACTAATTGAACTGTTATCTGCCAAATAAGCACAATAGGTGACCCGTTGGGCTTGCCAAAATATGGACAGCATGAATTTTCTAGCTGATACTTGCTTTCTAAATGTCTTCTAGACAGCTGAGCTGAAGGGCTTTCATTCCAAGCTTTACCTTTGCGACTCTTGTTAAAGAGGATGAACCTTGGGTTAAAATGAACCCAGGGTTAAAACATGAAGGTTAAAATCTGCTTTCACAGCGTTCTTTCAAGTTTATACACAATTTGAATATTGTTTTCAGGTTTGGTAGCGTTAACTCTGTTGGGATCTCTTTGCACTGGTTTTGCTGTACTGGAGCTTATTGCTGGTAACGTCATAAACTGTGCCAACTCTTACGCGAACTATTTTTCCTATATATTTAACAGTAATACGTCGGTTTTTGATCATATTGGTGTTAGTCAGTGTTTCAAGCGAAGAAGTGCTTCAACCGCCGACCAATATGTTGCCCACCAATCACTGAGGTTCGACCTTTTTTATTCAGCTTCGATGGTTCTTACAACTTTAACCATACGGTTAAATCAAAACTGTCAAAGCATGTTCTTCACCTCCAGAAAGCTAAAAACGGCAGCTGGTGACAGATTTCAGTCTATTATGTGCTCTCTTCTGCTTCGAAGGAAGTTGAGAAGCAGTTGATTACAATGAGGTGAAATTTGCCAGAAAAGCGCGTGATTAACATTGGAAAATCTGGTGTTTTCCATTTTCCGAAAAAACATAACAATATGGCCACGATTTTCTCGCTTCTGTCATGTGCAATGGCTAAGTAAGATTAAGGACGGGAATGCTTCAAATCTCCACAATATTTTTCGTTCCTTGTCTTACCAACTCCAACCCGGTCAACTAGTTGTCAATCAACAGCCAACTACAAAGTTTGCTGTTATAAATATCTGGACACTAATTTAAACGATTAATAGGAGCAGTAGTTGGAGATTAAACAGGGCTGAAAAATATTCATATTCAGAAGTCACAAACTTAACTTAAAATAAAATACACTCAGTGAGGTGTTATGCGCTCTCAATTCTATTACATGGATTCGAGTATTGGAAACTATCCGAAGAGTCAATGAGAAAACTCGGAACTTTTGAAGTGTGGTGCTACAAGTGTCTACTTAGGATCTTCTGGGTGGACCACGAGTCGGTAAAGTTTGTGGAATCCTTAAGATTAAACAATGGAAATATTTATGTCAGACGATCGAATCTCTTGTTGTCAGAACTTACGTAAATGGTTCTCCTTAAGCACAACATGACTTTCCAGATTAGAAGTCAATAAAGTCATGATGGCCATATTAATAGCCAACATCCACTAAGGGATAGGCACTATCTATCTTACTTGGTCATACGCAAACCTTTTGCCAATTTTCTTCTCCCACTTGGCAGAAGCTTGACCATATTGTGACGCTATCTCAACCCTTTGGACAGATGCGACACTTATGCCTGTCGTATTTTGATGCTTCGTTGCATCATAGAATTAATTTAGTCAACATGACATAGGCGAGAAAATCGGACCAAAACGTCTTTTTTCGGAAAAAGGAATATAAGTTTGTCCTATGCTAGCACCGCGGTTGTCTCGCAAATTTTGCCTCATTGTATTCAGCAATAACACACTTCTCAACCTCCTTTGAGGCCAAAACGAAAGTGGACCAACTCCACTGTAACCAGCTGACGGTCTATCTCGTTAAATTCAACACGGGTCATATATAGAATTTTTATCCGTCAGATGTTCTCAGTTCATCCCAATGACGACAAGTTATGAGAGTATAAAACTCCAACAAACAACAACAATTTATCTATTATATTACGAGGGCTGCCTTTTATATTTCGGGATTGGACAACCATAGTGTTGCAATCTGACAACTGGCAGCTCTATCGTAAAGTTTGACATTTTTGAGGTTATACGTACTCAGAACGTTTTGACATACGAGCGCTATGTGTTGTTTACAGTAACTTAAAGGATTCATCGCGGCCAAAAAACGGAACTAAATCGTGAACATTTTCGTGCGATTATTTTTTACTACTTTGAACGTGGATTAGGTCAGCAAGAGTGCATGGATGAACATAATTTAATTTTTGGCGATGAAACTCCATCAAGGACCACTGTTTATCGATGGTATGGTGAATTCAATCGAGGTCGTAGTTCACTCCAAGACGAATTTCGTGAAGGTCGTCCAAAAACAGTTGTTGTTCCGGAAAACATTGATGCTGTGCGCGAACTGATATTGCAAGGTCGTCATGTGACCTATCGTGAGATTGAGTCAACCTTACACATTAGTGGGACCAGCATACATTCAATATTGCATAAACATTTGAATGTCAAAAAAATTTGTTCGCGTTGGATCCCATACAATTTGTCAATCGTTCAAAAAAAGGCTCGTGTCGATTGGTCGAAAGAAAAGCTCAAAAAATACGATCGCGGTGCTTCAAAACAGGTTTATGACATAGTGACAGGTGATGAATCGTGGATGTACGCGTATGGGCCCGAAAGTAAACAGCAGTCGACTGTATGGGTGTTTCAAAATGAGCCGAATCCAACAAAAGTTGTTCGCGCACGAAGCACTTCCAAGCAAATTATCGGCTGTTTTTTTCGGAAAAACTGGACATGTCGTAACAGTACCACTAGAACAACGCAGAACAGTCAATTCTGAGTGGTACACAACCATTTGTTTGCCAGTTGTCTTCCAAGAAATGAGGAAAACCAACCGCCGAAGACGGATAACTCTTCACCACGACATTGCGAGCTCTCACACATCGGCTCAAACAACTGCATTTTTGACCACTCAAAACATCGATTTGATGAGTCATCCGCCGTATAATCCTGACTTGCCACCAAATAACTTCTTTTTATTCCCGTACCTAAAATACAAACTGAGAGGTCAACGTTTTTCGACACCTGAAGAAGCGGTTGCTGCGTTCAGAATGCATGTTTGGAGATACCTCAATCAGAGTGGAAAAAGTGCTTCTACAATTGGTTCAAACGCATGCAAAAGTGTATAGATCTTCATGGAGAATATTTTGAAAAACAATAAAGCGATTTTCGATGATTAATATTTGTTTTTGTTCTCTAATCCCGAGATATAAAAGGCAGCCCTCGTATTAACTGTACGATTAGTTTTATTCGGTTAATTTCCAAAGAAAAATCTTTTGTTAATAATTTTCTATCAATTTCGTAGGTAATCACTCGAATATTATATTCTACAACAGCGGAAAGAACTTCCCACAATGTAAATCATTACTTAATTTTAACAGCGCATTCTCTTCGGTCTTAAGTGCAAACAAATTGAATAATCACTCTGTGGAATCGAAAAGTATACTAACAATGACATAACAGTTTCATTGTCAATGTCTGTGAATATGATTCCGCAAGGCCGCTAACGTGCATTTTGATTTCAAGAGCGTGTGCTAGAATAACGACAGTTGTAAGGGCTCTTAAGTTGAGTAATTATAACAATCTTTAATTTTCTGTTAAAAGTTATTTTTAAATTAAGTAATCAACTTTATAATAAGCAAGTTTTTTAGCAAGGTCGCAACCCACACCAGTTCTAAGCTGAAGAATTGGTGACTGAAAAGTGTTTTTGTTCATTTATAGGTACTTAGCTTGATATATTTTTTCTTTCAGTGTGTTTGAATTTCTTACAACGTGTCAGTTGGAAAAAGCGGTTCTTTATTTTTTGAAACAGATATTATAGATATAAATTTAAAAATATAAATCACAATATCATCTTTTTAATTATTCCCATTTTCTGCAAAACTGTGTATTTGAAGAAAATTGAAAAAAAATGGTATCAAATATCGAAATCAGTTTATATATATGAACTAACATATTCTTCAGTTTTTGATGTCGGTGAAAAACAGGCAATAATACATAGTTTTCTTGAACGGTTCAATATTTTACGTTTATTATATAATTTTTAGTTGACAAGAATCGAGATAACGCTACTTTCCCCAATGATTTAGAATTTCTTGATTTTTTTAAATATTTTTAGTGTTTTAAATTTTGAAGTTTGTTTATTGTCCATGATTTTTATGAATTTTTTGATGTTGTTGAATTATTAACATTATTTGAATTTCTAGAGTTTTATGAGTATTTTGAATTTGTTTCAAATTCTGATTTTTTAAAACCTATGGATTTTAGATTTATTAAATTATTTGTATTTATCGAATTTTTAGGATTTGGTAAACTATGTGAATTTTTTGGACAAAGCTCAATTAATGCATTTGACAGGAATTCATTGACAAAACGCCACACTAACACTACTGACATATAGGTATGCTTTTTATATCGTTTTCAATTAGTTTTTCTTTATTGCAATTTCGAGGGAAGACTTGTATTTTTTTGTAAACTCTGTTCCTTCAATCCGTTACTGCAATAGATTCGATTCTGTTGAAATTTTTCGTATTCTAGTAACGAAACATATGTGTAAAAACTACATAGTTTAGAAACTCCGCTACATTTCAAACACTGCTGTATTTAAAAATCTGTCATTCTTAAAGAAAACAAGTTTGTTTAATATGAAATATATTTTTTTCGGAACCTTTGACAGCTCAAACTTCATAAAATTCTATCCTATTAAAAATTCTTTTGACCGTAATTTTCATTCGAATGAGTTCCAGAAGTTGGAAAAGATTTCTCATTTATTTGACGAACGCTTCCAAGATACTCGGAATTCAATTAAATTTCTCGAAGTAATTTTAATCGGTTATTAGAAACTAATTTGAGGATGTTTTTAAGTAAATTTCTGAGTAATGAAATTGATTGCTGTTTGGGGCGCAAACGAAGTATAATGAGAATATTGCAATAAAACGATAAGAAGATTCCTTTAAAGTTTGTTATTGGGTAAATTAAGAATTTAGCATTATTTTTGATGATTTTCTTTAATAGACTATTTATATTACATTTATATACAACTAAAATGAGTAAAACGTTTTTAACCGACGTCCAGCAAGGTGGAGGTTATCAATTCGTTGGCATCTTTTTTAGGTATTATTTAAAAACGGCTTAAGTAGTTTTGATGAGTTAAAATAAAATCAACACCTGAATTTTAAAAGAATTTGTTCCAACCCACGCTTCCTCGTTGTATATGTTTTAAGACCGTCACAATACCTACGTTGATATTTTTGTTCTTACTTGCCTCTAACAGTGGGGCACATGAAAAGCCTCAGATTAAGTATCATTTATACTATTATAAAATTGCAGTTGTCTCCTACATTGACAGAAACGGTAGATATAGCCAAAAAACTAATACCGTGTTCGGTAATACACAATTAGTCAATTGGTTCCAGTGCATGCACCAAATATTAGATACTTGAATCAACTTAACTTTTATTCATAATTCGGAATATGCCAATGTAACATGTTTGGCTTTAAAAAAAAAATCAGCTGATATATCAAATGTAATTTTATAAAAAAATATGTTATGTAAGCAGGTAAGATATTTGAATTTTCTTAATCTACTATTAAAGTGATGAAATGAGTCGGAAAAAATGTTAGAAGCAGTTTTATTCTGGTTTGTTGAAATATAAGATGAAGTGGAATTATAGTTTATAGGGTGGTTAAAAAATTGTTTTACATTCACAAGTAGTTCACAAGTTTTCAAGTAGCATATTATAGGATGGTTGAAATATGTAGCAAAGTATGATTACAACTATACAAGAAGATTTAAAAATATTATAAAGGAATGTTATGATCCACAAGATGTTTCATATACCGGATAGCTGAAATATAGGCTGGACTAGAATTCTAAGTATACAGAGTGGTGAAAAAATGTTATATTGGGTGGCCCATAAGTAGTTGCATATACAGGGTTGTTGAAATATAGCATGAAGTATAATAATAATTATATAGTGTGGGTAAAAAAGTTGGAAGATTTTGTTATATAGGGTAGAGCATGAGTTGTTGCATATATGGCCTGAAATATATGGCGAAGCCAAGTTATCGTTACACAGTTTGATTCAAACAATGTTAGAAACAGTTGCAAATGAATGAAGGATTAAATGAAGAGAAATTATATTTCATACTGTGCTTAAAAAAATATGACGAAAAAATGCTCATAATCAGTTGCACAGATATGATATTTGAAATATAGGGAGGAGTAGAGTTAAGTAGTTTAATCTCTAAAAATGTTACATAGGGCTCCATAAGCAGTTGCAGTTTTGGTGAAATAAATTGGGAATTGATAGATTTATATTTACACAGGGTGGTACAAAAAATGTCACACTGGGTGGCCGATATGTAGTTGCACATACAAGGTGGTTGAAGTAGAGGGTGGAGTTGAATTATAGTTAAATACTGTGGATAAAAAATTGTGCTAATTTTCGTAAAGATAGAACATGAGCTGTTGCACATATGCAATATCTGAAACATGGGGCGAAGTAAAATTATAGTTGTACAAGGTGATTAAAACGTGTTAGAGAAAGTTGCATATACGGGGTAGTTGACCTATAAGGTGGAGACAAATTATACTTTCCAGGATGGTTAAAAAATATCTCAAAAATGGTTATTTAGCGTAAGTTATACAGGATGGTTCAAAAACCGATAGACCAGTCAGATATAATGGGCGACTAATTGGCAGCAGCATATACAAGATATTTTGAATATAGATGGAAGTTATAGCTATAGAAGGCAGTTCTTAAAAATATTGAATAAAATTGTTATATAGGGTGGCCATCAATAGTTGCGGTTTGGGTAAAATGGGTTGGGATTGGTGAATTTAGTTATACAGAGTGGTACAAAATAATGTTATATTGGGTGGCCCATAAGTAGATGTAAATATATGGTGGTTAAGATCGGGGCTTAGTAGAATTATAGTTTTACAGGGTGGATTAAAAAATATTTAGAACAATTGTTTTATAAGGTAGCCCAGGTACAGTTGCATTCTGCTATATTAAATACCTGAAGTATGGAGCGAAACAAAATTGTATATATATATATATATATATATATATATATATATATATATATATATATATATTGTCTTTAACACAATTTTAAAAAAGTTGCATATAAAGGCCGGTTAAAATTGTGATATAGCGTATAGGGTGGAGTACAACTATAATTAGGTAATTAAAAAATGTTATATTAGGTGACAAATAATCAATAGCATTATGCAGGATGGTTGCACTATAGGGTGAAGCGGACTTACAACTATACAAGGTGGTTCCAAAAAAATGTTGAATAAAATTATTATATCATTTATTCGGGATTGGTTGATCTATAGTTATGTTAAGTGGTTCAACAAAGTTAGAAGAAATTGTTTTATTGGATAGCCCATATGTTTCATAAGCTATTTCTTTTTGCAAAGAATTCTACTTTCAATACGCGTGTGAAACCTAGTTGATCATATTGTAGACATCTATTTTTTTAGAATATCTGTTATGAAGAATTTTGTACAAATTTTAAATATGTCTCTACTAGAGGAAAAAATTTAAGCCGAGGAAACCCTAACGTACTGGAAAAATAATCAAAAACCTCCTAAACAATCCGAAATCACAAATCTATCTATTCATTGGTCAACTGATTTCCACTGGTTATTTAGTTAATTAAATGTTTAACATCAAATATTTTTTCTGAATTACGTTATAGAACTCTGAACTGGATAATTATAAAGCAAAAATTTCACTAATTTTGCAACTTTCTTCGCAAATTCTTAGTTTCGACGCTTCCGTCCACTGGTACTGCAGCAACACCATCGAAATACATCTCATTAGCATAAATGATACAATTCTGCCGGAACCGGATCACTTTTTTTATCGAAATTGAAAGCCTGTAGTTCCTTTCACCAGTCTAGTTTCGTAATGTTACGTTAGCAGTCTTGAATTCCTTAAGTCATATTACTGATGACATCACAATTTTTTTTACAAACTGGAATTTTCGGCAACGGTTCAGCTACATTATATTTATCTCAATTTATTTATTAGATAAAAACTATAAAATAAATACATTTTTAAAAAACAAAAGGCGGAGCGGCAATGTGTTTTAATAATTTAGCAACAATTAAAGCCGAGAGATTGAAAAAGCATTAAACAAAGTACCAAATCAAAGTTACTCTAGGACGTCGAATTTGATCTTTCCATTACATCTAAAGAACCATATAAACATTATTTAAAGTTGGTGCGGAAAATTGTTTAAGTACTTTGGCCCCAAATAAACCAGAGGGAGTAAAAAAGCATCAAACAAAGTACTACAACAAAGTAGTCTAGGACGTCGAATTTGGTCATGGCAGTTGTTTAGAATATTTCCATTAAATCTAAGGAACCATATAAATATTATTTAAAGTTGGTGTGGAAATTTGTTTAAATACTTTGGCATCAAATAAAGCAGAGAGGGTAAGAAACCATCAAAGTACTACAACCGAGTAGTGTAGGACGTCGAATTTGGTCATTGCAGTTGTTTAGAATATTTCCATTAAATCTAAGGAACCATATAAATATTATTTAAAGTTGGTGTGGAAATTTGTTTAAATACTTTGGCATCAAATAAAGCAGAGATGGTAAGAAACCATCAAAGTACTACAACCGAGTAGTGTAGGACGTCGAATTTGGTCATTGCAGTTGTTTAGAATATTTCCATTAAATCTAAGGAACCATATAAATATTATTTAAAGTTGGTGTGGAAATTTGTTTAAATACTTTGGCATCAAATAAAGCAGAGAGGGTAAGAAACCATCAAAGTACTACAACCGAGTAGTGTAGGACGTCGAATTTGGTCATTGCAGTTGTTTAGAATATTTCCATTAAATCTAAGGAACCATATAAATATTATTTAAAGTTGGTGTGGAAATTTGTTTAAATACTTTGGCATCAAATAAAGCAGAGAGGGTAAGAAACCATCAAAGTACTACAACCGAGTAGTGTAGGACGTCGAATTTGGTCATTGCAGTTGTTTAGAATATTTCCATTAAATCTAAGGAACCATATAAATATTATTTAAAGTTGGTGTGGAAATTTGTTTAAATACTTTGGCATCAAATAAAGCAGAGAGGGTAAGAAACCATCAAAGTACTACAACCGAGTAGTGTAGGACGTCGAATTTGGTCATTGCAGTTGTTTAGAATATTTCCACTAAATCTAAGGAACCATATAAATATTATTTAAAGTTGGTGTGGAAATTTGTTTAAATACTTTGGCATCAAATAAAGCAGAGAGGGTAAGAAACCATCAAAGTACTACAACCGAGTAGTGTAGGACGTCGAATTTGGTCATGGCAGTTGTTTAGAATATTTCCACTAAATCTAAGGAACCATATAAATATTATTTAAAGTTGGTGTGGAAATTTGTTTAAATACTTTGGCATCAAATAAAGCAGAGAGGGTAAGAAACCATCAAAGTACTACAACCGAGTAGTGTAGGACGTCGAATTTGGTCATTGCAGTTGTTTAGAATATTTCCACTAAATCTAAGGAACCATATAAATATTATTTAAAGTTGGTGTGGAAATTTGTTTAAATACTTTGGCATCAAATAAAGCAGAGAGGGTAAGAAACCATAAAGTACTACAACCGAGTAGTTATTTAAAGTAGGACGTCGAATTTGGTCATTGCAGTTGTTTAGAATATTTCCATTAAATCTAAGGAACCATATAAATATTATTTAAAGTTGGTGTGGAAATTTGTTTAAATACTTTGGCATCAAATAAAGCAGAGAGGGTAAGAAACCATCAAAGTACTACAACCGAGTAGTGTAGGACGTCGAATTTGGTCATTGCAGTTGTTTAGAATATTTCCATTAAATCTAAGGAACCATATAAATATTATTTAAAGTTGGTGTGGAAATTTGTTTAAATACTTTGGCATCAAATAAAGCAGAGAGGGTAAGAAACCATCAAAGTACTACAACCGAGTAGTGTAGGACGTCGAATTTGGTCATTGCAGTTGTTTAGAATATTTCCATTAAATCTAAGGAACCATATAAATATTATTTAAAGTTGGTGTGGAAATTTGTTTAAATACTTTGGCATCAAATAAAGCAGAGAGGGTAAGAAACCATCAAAGTACTACAACCGAGTAGTGTAGGACGTCGAATTTGGTCATTGCAGTTGTTTAGAATATTTCCATTAAATCTAAGGAACCATATAAATATTATTTAAAGTTGGTGTGGAAATTTGTTTAAATACTTTGGCATCAAATAAAGCAGAGAGGGTAAGAAACCATCAAAGTACTACAACCGAGTAGTGTAGGACGTCGAATTTGGTCATGGCAGTTGTTTAGAATATTTCCACTAAATCTAAGGAACCATATAAATATTATTTAAAGTTGGTGTGGAAATTTGTTTAAATACTTTGGCATCAAATAAAGCAGAGAGGGTAAGAAACCATCAAAGTACTACAACCGAGTAGTGTAGGACGTCGAATTTGGTTGTTAGAATATTTCATAAATTATAAATATTATTTAAAGTTGGTGTGGAAATTTGTTTAAATACTTTGGCATCAATAAAGCAGAGAGGGTAAAAACCATCAAAGTACTACAACGAGTAGTCTAATATTTGGTCATGGCACTTGTTTAAATATTTCTAAATCTAAGGAACCATATAAACATTATTAAAGTTGTGTGGAAATTTGTTTAAATACTTTGGCATCAAATAAAGCAGAGAGGGTAAGAAACCATCAAAGTACTACAACCGAGTAGTCTAGGACGTCGAATTTGGTCATGGCAGTTGTTTAGAATATTTCCATTAAATCTAAGGAACCATATAAACATTATTTAAAGTTGGTGTGGAAATTTGTTTAAATACTTGGCATCAAATAAAGCAGAGAGGGTAAGAAACCATCAAAGTACTACAACCGAGTAGTGTAGGACGTCGAATTTGGTCATCAAGAATATTTCCATTAAATCTAAGGAACCATATAAACATTATTTAAAGTTGGTGTGGAAATTTGTTTAAATACTTTGGCATCAAATAAAGCAGAGAGGGTAAGAAACCATCAAAGTACTACAACCGAGTAGTGTAGGACGTCGAATTTGGTCATTGCAGTTGTTTAGAATATTTCCATTAAATCTAAGGAACCATATAAATATTATTTAAAGTTGGTGTGGAAATTTGTTTAAATACTTTGGCATCAAATAAAGCAGAGAGGGTAAGAAACCATCAAAGTACTACAACCGAGTAGTGTAGGACGTCGAATTTGGTCATGCAGTTGTTTAGAATATTTCCATTAAATCTAAGGAACCATATAAATATTATTTAAAGTTGGTGTGGAAATTTGTTTAAATACTTTGGCATCAAATAAAGCAGAGAGGGTAAGAAACCATCAAAGTACTACAACCGAGTAGTGTAGGACGTCGAATTTGGTCATTGCAGTTGTTTAGAATATTTCCACTTAAATCTAAGGAACCATATAAATATTATTTAAAGTTGGTGTGGAAATTTGTTTAAATACTTTGGCATCAAATAAAGCAGAGAGGGTAAGAAACCATCAAAGTACTACAACCGAGTAGTGTAGGACGTCGAATTTGGTCATTGCAGTTGTTTAGAATATTTCCACTAAATCTAAGGAACCATATAAATATTATTTAAAGTTGGTGTGGAAATTTGTTTAAATACTTTGGCATCAAATAAAGCAGAGAGGGTAAGAAACCATCAAAGTACTACAACCGAGTAGTCTAGGACGTCGAATTTGGTCATGGCAGTTGTTTAGAATATTTCCATTAAATCTAAGGAACCATATAAACATTATTTAAAGTTGGTGTGGAAATTTGTTTAAATACTTTGGCATCAAATAAAGCAGAGAGGGTAAGAAACCATCAAAGTACTACAACCGAGTAGTGTAGGACGTCGAATTTGGTCATGGCAGTTGTTTAGAATATTTCCACTAAATCTAAGGAACCATATAAATATTATTTAAAGTTGGTGTGGAAATTTGTTTAAATACTTTGGCATCAAATAAAGCAGAGAGGGTAAGAAACCATCAAAGTACTACAACCGAGTAGTGTAGGACGTCGAATTTGGTCATTGCAGTTGTTTAGAATATTTCCACTAAATCTAAGGAACCATATAAATATTATTTAAAGTTGGTGTGGAAATTTGTTTAAATACTTTGGCATCAAATAAAGCAGAGAGGGTAAGAAACCATCAAAGTACTACAACCGAGTAGTGTAGGACGTCGAATTTGGTCATGGCAGTTGTTTAGAATATTTCCACTAAATCTAAGGAACCATATAAACATTATTTAAAGTTGGTGTGGAAATTTGTTTAAATACTTTGGCATCAAATAAAGCAGAGAGGGTAAGAAACCATCAAAGTACTACAACCGAGTAGTGTAGGACGTCGAATTTGGTCATGGCAGTTGTTTAGAATATTTCCACTAAATCTAAGGAACCATATAAATATTATTTAAAGTTGGTGTGGAAATTTGTTTAAATACTTTGGCATCAAATAAAGCAGAGAGGGTAAGAAACCATCAAAGTACTACAACCGAGTAGTGTAGGACGTCGAATTTGGTCATTGCAGTTGTTTAGAATCTTTCCATTACATCTAAGCAACCATATAAACATTATTGAAAGGAGGAGAAATGATTATATAGATAAAACAATAGAATTCCTTTCCCAATCTCATGTAATTTCGAGACATGACCCCACAGACAAATTTCAAAAATTTATTAAACTTACACTCCAAAATTCTCAAAGTTTATTTGTAAACACTGATATTTTAAAATTCACAATTATAAACCCCCAACCTCCTAAACTTTATTCTCTTATTAAGCTCCACAAACCTGGATACCCCATTAGACCAGTAGTTTCATTTATGTGCGCTCCCTCATACAGACTTTCCAAGAAACTGATTAATATTATTATAGAAAATACTACTTTTTCAGCTAAGTTCTCGATCAAAAACTCTTTAGAATTAGTAAATAAAATTAAATATATTAAACAACCTAATAACTCTAAATTCATATCATTTGACGTCACTAATTTATTCCCTAGCATTCCAGTCAAAGAATAACACAAATTTAATAAAAAAACATGAAATTTTAAACTTGCCTTGAACAAAATTACTTTGAATTCAACAATAACATTTATACTGGAAGTAAAGGTTTAATCATGGGTAATCCACTGAGCCCTTTACTAGCTGAAATATTCATGGATTCCCTAGAAAACCAAATTAAAAACCACCCTGTATTCAAACAATACATTTACCGGTATAGATACGTTGACGACATTTTGGCTTGTTTTATAGGTACAGATAGACAATTAACAAAATTTTTATACTTCATAAATAACTTAAATCCCAAAATTAAATTCACTATTGAGGAAGAAATTGATAACGCCATAAATTTCTTAGATTTAACAATTAAAAAAGAAAATAACACACATATTTTTTGAGTTTATCGTAAATCTTCACATACCGACACGATTATTCCATTTTCTTCTTGCCACTCCCTCCAACATAAACTAGCGTATTTTCATAGTACCGTAAATAGACTAATTACTATCTCATTAAATAAAAATAATTTTGATAGAGAACTTGATATAATAAAACAAATAGCATTGAACAATGGATACGAAGTAAAAACTGTTGAATCAATTTTGAAGAAAAAACTGTATGATCAAACCATTCAATTCTACCTACCCTAATATTAAAGACCCTAATGAAAAATACAAAATAATAACATATTTTGGGACACCAAGTATCAGAATTGGTAAATTTCTAAACAAATTAAATATTAAAATCGCTTATAAGACCAATAATTCATTAGTGAATCTAATAAAGAATAATAAAAGTAAAACCGATAAATCTAAATCATCAGGTGTATATAAGTTAGAGTGCAACGATTTTCCAAAAACCTATATAGGCCAAACGAGTAGAAACTTTATAAAAAGAATCAAAGAACACCACACATCTTATGTAAGGAATAAAATGGACTCTAATTACGCTAACCACCTAATAGAATATAAACATAGTTTCAATAATAATTTCGAAATTTTACACATTGAAAATAAAGGCCTAAATTTAAATATGTTAGAATGTTTAGAAATTAATAGGATTAAAAATTTCCATAATTTGTTTAACGACCAGTTCGACCTTAATAATTCCCCCCTATTAAATTTGTTTATATAATTAGTAAAAATAAATCCCTTAGTTTTAAGAGATTATCCCAACCTAAAGACACCGTTTTACCTGGTTTCTGCATTGAAGAAGAAGAATATCATTAGTAATTTCCAAAACTGTAATAGTATTTATAAGCTTTGAATTTTAATCTACTTAGTTCATTTATTGTACCTTTTAATACTATATATATTTTACATTTTGTAAACTCACGTTATTGTCAGAAGAAGTTACAAGTGTGTCTAAATAAAGTGGAATTCAATAATACTGTGTATTATTTCATCATGGGGCAGAATTTGTTTAAATAATTTGGCAACAAATAAAGCCCAGGGAGTAAAAAAACATCAAGAAAAGTTCTAAAGCAAAGTACTCTAGGACGTCGAATTTTATCATGATGAATATTTCCATTAGAAGTAGGGAACCATATAAACATTATTGAAAAGCGGGGCAGAATTTTTTTAAAATAATTTAGCAACAAATAAGCCGAGAAATTAAAAAAAGCATCTAATAAAGTACTAAAACAAAGTACTCCAGGATTTTTTCATAATTTCTTTGCCATTGACAACGGAGTCTGACCTAGACTCCAAAAGGAAATAAACAGAAATTTCGTGAGTTGTGGTGTTATCTCCCAAAAAATGCTTAATTATTCACTTAATGTGTGTTATTTCAGTTCTTGAAATAAAATATCTACAGATTTATATAAAAATGCGGAGGATATCATGTCCTCGAGTTTTGGCTTGTCTTATACTCACTTGTAACAATTACAAAGTCATAGCACTTTTCCTAAAAGTGTACCAATATCAAATAGTTATATCAGCTAAAATTAGTGTTGAGTTCTTCTTAATATTTTTATACAATATTCTCGTATACAAATGACATTTGCTTTCGAAGTACCCTGTACAACATAATTAAACCTTGTGTTGGAATCATAGTGTAAGTACTTTTGGTTCACCATGGTAAAACGTAACATCATCTGTGTTTACGAAAACATGCTGTACCCTGTATGTCTAAGTAGAATGCATATCTTTCTACACTTTGCATCAATATTTGTTAATTCTCTTGGACTATATACATTTTTCAACCCTCCTCGAGAATGAACTACGTACGGAAATTTTTTCTCCAGATTTTCCTGATGAATTATTTTCCCTCGCAAGATAGCAATCTATTCTTTTTTCAACCTTAATTGTTTTTCTGCCTTATCATCTTCAGGCGTGAAATTTGTCTTATCGAGTTATTAATCACATCCTTGCTCAAATGAAGACATAAGGAATATTTTGGAAACATGATAATAGTTGTCAGACGTTTCTTAATGAAAATTTATTAGTCACTTTAATACACGTTTTTATTCGCGATTAAAAATAAATCACTTTCAACATATTAGGTGAGATTTAGCTTCTAAACGGGGGATTTAGGTCAGTCGATATGAATGAGTTTTTACGGAGGGAGTAATTTGGAGTGATATGTTTCTGTTTTTTTTTTGGATGTTGTAATTTAAAGTGTAAACGAGTGTAGGCTACGAGCCAAAAGGATCAGAAAATTTCTAAGTGCACACATATAGAACGTTTTATATACAGGGTGGACCAAAAGTATTTTCAAACGATGATAAAAAAGCTGCTGCTATTAAATCAAAACTGTTGCCTTGATTATTTTGACACTGCTGCAATCTGCCTTACAAGGTTTATAAAATGTTTTGCATTTCCTCAGGGATATTTAAGTGCCTTTAATTTTACAAGAGACTCTATTGCTATAAACCCTTAAGGTATCCCCAAAGGAAGTAATCCATTGTGGATAAATCTGATCGACGAGCGGGCCAGTTAATGTTACCACTTTTGGATATAACTTTTTCCCCAAGAACTTCGTGAACTGCACTCAATGAGTCATTGTGATATGTTGCTCCATCTTGCTAAAACCAGGTACGTTGATTAAACCCTTTGAAATTCTGTAGCACTGTAGCAAAAAAGTCCTGTAGCATGGCAGTATTCCGCTTCTGTGTTCATAACTTACAGGTCTTCATAAAAGTGTAGACCAATAATGTCTATAGCTGACAAAACTTCCCATACACTACCTTTGAATGCACTTAGGGGTTTTTGATGTTTTAACTGCGGATTAGTGTTACTTAGCCTGTTCACATACCCGTTGAGGTGGAGGTGGTTTCTCGTCTGAGAAAATAATATTGGTAAAGCTGGTGAACTTCTGTAGTATTTCGTTAAACGATGAGCACGATCTTGAGGCTTTAATTCCTGCACAGCTAATTCGGATGTAAATATTAGTGTAGAATGTGATTTGAAGATGTTCTGGGCATATTTAAGACGTCAGACCATAGAGGGTACAGGTTGTTCGTGAAAAGACGATCTTACATCACTTTTATGGGTTAGATTTCTGTCTTCATTCCGACCATAAACTTTTGCTTTGTAAAATTGTTATAGCACACAGCACATCGGGCTTTTGCACTTGGTTCCCTACTGTTGGGTCCTGAGAAACTCTGGTAAAAATAGCAATTTGAAAGCAATTAATGCTCAATACACTGCAATTTTTGATAACTTTAAGATGTCAGATACGTCTTGCAACTTCATTTGAGAACTTGCTGCATCCAAGGCTGAGTTTGAACCGTACTTTTTCAAATAGAAATACTGTTTGGTTAATACAGGAAACTCGTTTGTTCCATGGCTTAAATAAAACAAATGTAACATCACTTATTCTTCCTTAAAATATCACGACCCACTGGCTTAAAGCCTCTTGATAACTTATTATTTTGTTTTTGTTTATTTCAAGGATCACAATATAGAGAAGCAATAACTTATTCATAATTTGACTTAAATGTCATGAAGTGCTTGTAAATTAGCTCATTTACTGAAACTAGTGGTCGCTCAGTGGTCGAAATTCGACCCTATTTCATGAAATTGTAAAAACTACATTTTTGTAAGAAATCGGAGAAGTAGATGTAATGACTAAAATTGTTCACTCATATTGACAAATCTACTGAAATAAAAAGAAAAAAAAATGTAATAAAATATCGGTATTCGAAATATTTTTGACAAATGAGTGACCCCCAAATTTTTAGCTGGAACCGCTCCTGGCAAAATATTCGATATAATAATTGGAAAATTGTTCTTTGCAACCTAAAAGTTTTCGTGATTTGCGGTTTCAATCAAGTTCAGGAATAAAAAAGAAAAGAGAGGACCAACAACCCTAGGAGAACTTAAATATTTATTACATTCTCTATTGTCCGCTGTCTGACAATTTTTTACACAACACCTTCGGGAAGGTTGTGATAATAATATAGCAATCAAATAATTAAATTCACATTAAAAACAGAATATTTAATATGAAAGTTACTGCATCGCGTCCAAAAAATCAATATTAATCTACTACATTGACAACTATTTTACCACTAAACCTAAACAATAACAAGCTTGCATGCCACTTCCAGAAGTACATGCTCTAAGAATATATCTAACGATCGCTCCCTCCATATATAATTACTCAATGTTTTGAGTTTTGACCGTCTGGCGGCGGCGGCACTTTCAGTTGTTTGGCGTTGACAGTATGGACGTAAACAATGCATTTTTATTATATTTTATTTAATGAATGAACCAATATTATAAATTAATATTAGCATTTTGCACTGAAGGTCGTTAGTAGCTACTAAACAAAAGAAAAATGAAGAAAATCGGTTGAGAGACAGAGGAGAAAATGGTACCTAATCGTTATGTCTTTGCCTATTTATATATAAATTATTTATAGCGAGCAAATTCCATTTATACCCTTTTCATACTCGAGAAATGACGCACCTACATTAATAGCTACTCTTTCTAACCGCACACCTACATTGTATTGCTTCATTGTTGCTTTCTCTAAAGTCTTTTTACACTTCTGACACCATATTATTATGAATTTCCTTGGGTTCATTCAAATTATTTAACTTCCAAAATCAAACCTTTTATTATTGACAATTGTCAAAAATATCATCTAATAATTCACAAATCAGAAACCTAAATACTTAAAATCATTACTATTAATTCACTTCTACTTATATACTTGTAGACTATCTCTACATATTCAACTTAACACAATGTTCATGATCTGCTTAGTCCCCATGTCTCTTATGGAACACATTCGATGTCAAATGCTTTAAACACCGTTTGACCCCATTTTTGAAGATGAGACGTCAAATTACACTTTGTGACAGCACTGCTCATCCAAAATTATACAATTAATACCAGACTCTTTTAACTAACAAACTAGCAAAATTCGCATTTATGAGTGCCAAGTTAAATTTTCACAATTCAGTTTTTGTTATAGGGAAACAAACCGTTAAGCAAATGAAGTCTGATTTCATTATGGTACACGACCCACTATTTAGTTCTATCCCAAAAAAATACTGCACTGATATTCTTGCTTTTTCGTTCTGTATGCATATACTGTGTCAAATAAAATACTCTTAAGATATTTAGAATATGAAAGATTCCTCTTTTTTTTCTATATGATCCAATTTATTGTTATTGTATATTAATTTGCTATTATATTTGTGTATTTTTCAGACTTTATGGATACTTTAAATGCAGATATGGAAAGTCTAGTCATTTAACATTTCATCTGGCGAGTTCTCGGGTATATAAGTTGCATTCGCTTCAAAGCAATATTACAGTCAACAGCTAATACAATTTAGCAGATACAGATAGTACATCTATTATTTGCGCTTCCAGAGAACTGAATTCGGATTTTTATTAAGCAACATCTTATCAAAACAAATCTACTTCCGAGTACTTCGTTATACTTTGCCAGCGATTGTCCGTTCAATTGCTACTCCTCGGAAAAAATCATTGACTAATCTAAATGCCCGTTATTAAGTAAATTTCACCGGCAGCAGTTCCGATATTACGGAACTTTCTTTAGACGATTAGGCTGATATTAATTGCACCACACAATTTTATCATCACACGTACCACTGATTCTACATTTCGTCTTGCATAACATTGAAAATTGCCACATAATATTTGCTGTTAAGTAACTTTCTCCAGAAAAAGCAACTTGATATGCCACACCTTCGTCCGAGAGCCTAGGTGCTTGCCTGCATCACATACGTAAGTGACCTGATATTATCAATGAATGAATAATCGAGTGATTTTACTATCGGAAGTGGTCGATCTCCAAGAGTTTGCATAATGTATCTGTCTGGGTTTTTATTAATCCTGAAGGAGATTATTCTATAAACAATTATGCGCTATATAGGGTGCAGTCAAAATGTTGAATGGCAACTAAAGCTTTGTATTTTTACGAACAACACCACAACTGATTGAACGTCTGAATATTTCCAATACTCCAAACATTTAATGGTCTAAATAAGCCCCGTTTTCAATAGTAATGAAAAATTAACACAACAACAATAAAGAATACTCTGTTCGAGGTGTCATTGCTTTGTACCCAAGACCATATAGATAATATATATTGTTTCTGGTTAGGGAACCTTCATCAGTTGCGCTTTCCACAATTGAATGTCCTCTCGAACACTTCTTTATGTATTTGATACATTTCTTTAAATTTATAGACGTGAGATGTCAGACCGACATCTAGAATTTTGGAGAGTATTAGCACACAGAGGTTCCGAATCTGGAGCCGTTCCGTGTAATTGCTGTTCTCGCTTAACTCCTAGGACAGAATGTCACGATAAAATGTTCAGGTTACTTCACCTGTCAGAGATATTGAATACTATATATTGTCTTGCGTACAAAGGAATGAATAAGAGAGTATTCAATATCTCTGACAGGTGAAGTAACCTGAAAATTTTATAGTGACATTCGGTCCTAGGAATTAAGGGAGAACAGCAATTACACGGAACGGCTCCAGATTCGGAACCTCTGTGTGCTAATTCTCTCGAAAATCCTAGATGTTGGACTTACATCTCGCGTTTTCAAACAATAAAGAAATTTAAAAATTTGCAGCGACAAATTTAACACTTAACAATTTGACATTAAATATATCACTTATATTTGCACTTGTAGAAACTATTACGTTCCGAAACATGAAAGCTTATAAACTCCCGAATTTTGATATTTCTTAATTGTTCTGTCTTTAGCATTACTGAGTTTGTGTTTTGACGTGAAGCCATTGTTATGAGCTATTAATTTTATATTTTCTATTTCAGTTTTTAAATTACACAGGTCAACTTTGATCTAAACCGGAACACAGTATGCCGTATAGAATGCCATGGGTTTTTGGGTCGCTGATTACGATGAGAGGTTCGGTTGACCTTCATCACGTTAGGGTCAACGGCATTTGAAGGTCAAATCGAGAGAGTTCAACCAAAAAAATCTGAAAAAATTCCTGCTGTTTTTGAGGTCTCTGAGTCTGAATCCGTAGTTTGTTTGACTGCGCTTTTTTCCCAGAAGTCATTTGAAGGTCAAATTGAGAGAGTTCTACCAAAAAATCTGAAAAAAACATGCTAATGTTTTTGAGGTCTCTGAGTCCGAATCCGTAGTTTATTTAACCTTGCGTTATTTCCCAAATGTTATTTGAAGGTAATTTGAAGGTCACATCTAGAGAGTTTTACTATAAAATCTAAACAAATGTTTGCTTATGTTTTTGAAGTCTCTGAGTCCGAATCCGTGGTTTGTTTGATCTTGCGCTTTTTCCCAGAGGTCATTTGAAGGTCAAATCGAGAGAGTACTACCAAAAAATCTGAAAAAATGCATGCTATTGTTTTTGAGGTCTCTGAGTGCGAATCCGTAATTTGTTTGAACTTGCGCTTTATCTCAGGAGTCCTTTGAAGGTCATTTGAAAGTCATTTGAAAGACAAATTGCGTGAGTTCTTCTAAAAAATCTGAAAAAATGCATGCTTATGTTTTTGAGGTCCCTGAGTGTGTTTTAGCTCATCGAAGCCAGTGAAAGCAAGGTTATGATCCCGACCAGTTAAGGCAAGACCCCTTAACCCTCGCCGTGGACACTTTTTGTAAGGACTTTGACTTGTCGCATTGGACTCTTGATTGGCCAATTGTCCCATTAACTTAGAGCTACGGTCTCATGATGTCGAAGCCTGCGGGCCCGCTTTCCCACCCTGACCAGTCGCCGATTCTCAGTTTCTGAAGCATTGTCTCGAATTTTATTTCTGCGAGGTTGCTATGAAGGCATGAAAGCCGTTACCGAGGGATAGTGATAGTGAAACAACTCCGTTGCCCACCGTCATCCGTCATAGCGTGGAGGTGTCCTGAGTGCAACCACACATTTTTTTCATTTTTTTGTAGAATTCTCTCTATTTGACCTTCAAATGACCTTCAAATGACCTCTAGGAAAAAGCACAAGGTCAAACAAACCACGGATTCGGACTCAGAGACTTCAAAAACGTAAGCAATCATTTTTTTAGATTTTATAGTAGAACTCTCTAGATTTGACCTTCAAATGACCTTCAAATAACCTCTGGGAACAAACGTAAGATTAAACAAACTACGGATTCGGACTCAGAGATCTCAAAAATATTCACATTAATTTTTTCAGATTTTTAGTAGAACTCTCTCGATTTGACCTTCAAATGACCTCTGGGAAAAAGCGCAGACAAACAAACTACGGATTCGGACTCAGAGAACTCAAAAACAACGGCAAGAATTTTTTCAGATTTTTAGGTAGAACTATCTCGATTTGACCTTGTTATTCTCTGAGGAGAGCAATGTGTAAGGTCTGTGAAACATGGATTTTTGCGCTGACAGTTTGGACGTTAAAGGTTATATTGGGAAGTTAGTTGTTAAGGAATGATATAGGTAAAAATGTAATTGTCTTATAGTACATATGAAAAAACATCAATACATATACCAGATAAATACATAAAGTTCTGGTAAAATATCTAAGAATCGTAGTATTCTGTTCAGTTTCTAAGTGAATTTTATGGTTGGTTCTTTGTTGTTGATATGGTTTAATAATTCAAGTCCTCAAGATAGTTTTCCCAACTAGTGAATATATCGTCGACGTAACGCCACCAAACTAATGCTTTATTCTCATTTGAAAAAACTATTTGTTCTTTAACTTTTTCCATAAAAATGTTGCTTAAGGCAGATGACAGACAAGAACCCATGGACATGCCAAAATCTTGTTGATTGAAGTCATTGAAATTGTTAGATAAGAAATTGTAGCTGAAGAACGTCCCTTAAAGGATGGTTCGGTTAGATAATATCCAACATGGCGGTTCCAATATGGTGGTCAAAAGTCCAATGTGGTGCACAAATTTTAAAAAATCTACCGATTTGTACCAAATTTTTGGTATATGGGGTTCTTAGTGTAGCAGATCATTAATAAAAGGTCAAATTTACAAAATTCAAGTTGGCGCACGAAATTTAAAAAAAAATCAATCGAATTTTTGGGGTCCTAGATCACCAATCCAACCTTAGAATTGGATTATCACGCCATTAAAGTTGCACGAATCCGTTTCTTCGAAATGAACCAATTTTGAATGTGTTTTTTTTTTTATAGTCGCTATACTCCGTAGAAATGGAAGATTCAGAATGGCCAATAAAATATTTGGCAATATTGGATTCACCATTTTGAGTTTTACAAATTTGACTACCTTGACTAAATTTGGCAAAAGTCTGGCGATGGTACAATTGAAGGATTTACGAGTTGATCTCACCCTTTCGAAGTACTACTTGTTCTCAGATGTTATACAGATGTTCCAAGGAAAGAAATTTGGCTCGGATCTGTTACAATCTGCCAAAATAAATGTAAACCGTTATCAAAAGGGACAACTTTTTGAGCAAAGGTTCCCTCATCTCCTTTTGATCCCCTGACCCAAGCAGCCAAGCAGCAGCTGCCTAAAAATTTTAAATGGTAAAAGGTTTAGAGCATTTGAAAAATCGTTTTGAACCTGTATTTTGGAGTTTGATTTTCAAACATTAAGCCATTCTTTTTTGAGAATATTGGGATATTTTTAAGTTCTATGTCATCTTCCAAATTCTTAAAGCTTTGTTATTCTTACTAGGGGAAAATATCACAGTGCAGTTCTCTTTGCCACCCAAAAGAACATAAGAAGAAATGGTCTTAAGAAAAAGGAGTCCTTCCTTCTATTAATAGTTAAAGCACCGTCATACAAATTTGCGATAGGGTTACGTTTTATGACATTCCCAAGAGCAAAGCCCTTTTGGCTGGGAGCTCCAAAGTTAAGCACCAAAATTTCAAATGAAATTAAACAAATAAAAATTTTATAATAAGTTAATCACGGGGGTACAGAAAAAATATTTGATTCGAAAGATACACCTACCGAAAATTTTCGGACTACATAAAAACGATTCCAAATATTCTTAAAAATGTTTAGAGAATCCAACGCCATAATAAAGAAATTAAAAGGACGTTTCAAATGGACTCTTTCTCGATATTTTTTACCATTTAAGATTTTTAATAACCCCGGCTCGGGGTGTAACTTGGGCGTTAAGCTATTTTTGCGTAACAAGTTGTCTATCAACTAAACAATAAGAAAGGTTAAATTGTTAACATAATATTCTATGAAAATTAAACTTTAAAAATAACAGATGCTATTATTTGGCTTTCGTAATAAATATTATAATTAAGAATAGTATTACAAAAATTTTCAATGCATGTAATTTCAATTCATTTTGTTCAATTTAAGTACTAATATCATAAAATTTTGTACAAACAAACAAAAAGCCCAATTATAATATGAAAAACTACCCATTAAGTAAGATATATAAATGCCATGCCCTAGTTCGAGTTAGAATTCAGATAATATATGTATATAGTAAAATAATAGTAAGTTTTACGAAATAGCAAATAATTCAAATAGTTTTCCGCTTATAACCGCTAGATCGTTATCCGCACGACAATTTTTTACTCTTTCAAAATCACATTCGCAATCGGATATTAATAATAATCCAAGCGGACTGGTGCATTTTAAGCAGTTAGTAGCGATGGTTTATCTGTAATAAGTGTTAAAATTTAGAAGTCGCGAGATCTAAGACCGACATCTAGGATTTTCGAGAGAATTAACACACAGAGGTTCCGAATCTGGAGCCGTTCCGTGTAATTGCTGTTCTCCCTTAACTCCTTAACTCTAGGCAAATTATATTGACGTGTTTGAAATTTGACAATTCATATTCTGGTTTTGTTGATAACAACAAGTTTAAGTTTTATGACATGTCTTGTCATTGCCAATGTGACTTTTTTGGTGTTTATGACATTTTTGACATTGACAATTTTGGCATTCGTTTTACATGTTTGACGTTTTTGACATTTTACATTTGTGAAATCACGTTTTTAACATTTTCTGTCATTTTCATTTAGTGACATTTTTGACATTGACTGAATTATCACTACCTATTTTGAAAATATTGGATTCTCAGTAAAACAATAGTTACACCCATTTCCCACATTCATTAATCCAATTAACGCAAGAGGACTAATCATGTATTATAACATTTTAAGGCTGTATTAGTTTTGGTTCCCGAAATATAGTAATTTAAAAAAAAACATTTCCTCACTTGCCCCCCATCAAATAAATTTGGTTAAAAAAGTATTTACAGCAATTCCCTCTCAAAAATGTTATATTTAAGTAAAAACAATAGACACCCCACTGCCTCCCATCGCGTAATCAAACTAATCTCTCTCTATTTCTATATCTATCTCTAACTCTATCTCAATCTCTATCGCCATCTCTATCTCAGTCTTTAACTCTATCTCGCTGTCTATTCTGTGTATTGGCCCTATATAATTTTTTTGTCTATCAATTTCTGAACCACCCTGTGCAACTATAGTTGAACTCCACACGGTATTGCAAGAGCTCTGTTGTCTTTAAAACCACCCTGTATAAGTATAAATCCTCTCCACATTATTAACTATTTCTTTTAACTATATTATACCCCACAATATAATTCAAATATCATAACTGCTTATGCTTATTTAACAAATTTTTTATTCACCCTGAATAACAATAATTTTACTCCATCTTTACTTCAACCAACTGGTATAAGCAACTCCTTATGTTCTACTCTATATAACGGTTTTTAAACACCTCCACCGTATATTTTAACTATCTTGTATATTTAACTGCTTCATTTTTGAACCCTTCTTTATAATTGTAATTACACTCCCTTCCATAATGCAAATATCCTTACTGCATATGTTTATTTGATCCACTCTGTATAACTATAGTTTTACTCCATCTTGTACGTAACGTAACTACTTATGTGCCCCAAATAAAATATTTTTTAACTACTGTATAACTATAATTCAATTCCACCTTATATTTCAACCCTATACCATATAGACATGATCGCCGGGTAACAATTTTTCGTTTCGATACGCCAATGGAATATTTTCTGCCATTTCAGGGGATTGAAACATTTTGCATGAACTATGCTAGGTTGCTCGGACTATAAATCATTAAGTGCACGACAATTTTTTTACTCTTTCAAAATCACATTCGCAATCGGATATTAATTAAGTCGAATTGTTCAACACGAAATACTTTTTGCGTACAATATAATCTAACCACGCTATTTCGTGTCAAAAATTATCGCAACTACTTTACAGAAAACAGATAAAATCAATATTCCAACACAAAATCGTTGAATTTCAAGTTGTCGAGATAATTGAGATACAGCATTTTTTAACAGTTTGCCAATTTAATGCTTCGATTAGCTTGAGAATAATTAACGTATAGTGCCCGTTAGAAGCTGTTCAGCTATGAAGTTATAATTAGTAGAATGGCGAAAGAAAATTTATTTTATCTAATTGGGATCTATGATCTTTAGACTACGGATATTACAGGTTTATTTTTGATTTAATATATAATTCGGCAGGTGTTAATCTGTTTTTCTACAAAAATTCACGTGACACATGTACAGGATATTCGTAAAGTGGCAGGCAAATTTAAAAAAGTTACACTGGGAGTTAAAAAAAACCGTCAAACCCTTCATTTTTTTCTTTTATTGTAGAGGTTTATTACAAGAGACTAAATTATAGAGAGTACGAGTAGTAAGATATCGTTTTTTTACGCCAACATCAATTTTTAGGGTTCCATATATACAATATACGGATACCCTTATAATATCACTCCGGATTTCAGCCTCTCTCACATCACAGCAATTTTCTCCTAAAGGCGGAAGAGGTTGAAATTTGGCATCAATGTATAGTTTGGTGACCCTATTAGGAGTACATATCGTAAATGAAGAAATTTTGATTTTAAGGGTACTTTTGAGAGGAAAAACTAAAAAAATCGACCGTTCCCCCCTGATCTCCTAACCTACTGAACCGAAAATTTTGAAAAAAATAGGAAATATATAACGTTACCAGAACTTCACAGCAAAAATAAGGAGAAACCATTAATATTAATTTTGGGGAGTAAATTATAGAATTAAATGAAAATTTAAAAATAAACTAATTTTCAAACACATCATGTAATATATCAAATAAAAGGTCTCATTCTGAGGAACACAAATATATTTTTTTCAAATTAAAAAAAATAATTAAAAAGATCTTAACGAAACTATACTTACCCTATCTCCGAAACTATAAAATGTAAAGTTTTGAAAAAAATTAGAGGTATAGGGTCTGACCTAAAGTTTACTGGAATAAACTAAAAATATTGCTCTGTCAATAACATCCCAGGTGTGCTCAATCGGATTCATATCTGGTGAGCTCGCTGGACAGATTCTTTGTCGCTTTATTGACTGACAATTTAATTGATATGAGAGGACTATACATTATAAACGTCCATAATATCTCTGTTGCTCCTTGAAAAGGGACACTCAATTAATAACAGCCAGTCCTGCTGCATATTCTAGTTTTCTCATATGATGGCGCAGATTATGTGAGTGGATAGGTCTCCTCTTTAAAGTATTGGAAAAGTTGTGGCACCATAAGTGTATGAAGATACAGTTTTGTCCACTAACAGCGAACCTTTATTTTCAACACTCAATGCCGTTTCAACAGATAAGCCGTCATATCCAAGGAGTGAACTAATACTGTTTTTGCTCTATGAAGTTTGTGATTAGGTTTCTACATAACAGTTGGAATACATTCAAAGAGAACATTAAACTCGAAAATATGATATTCAGTGCACCAATTTTACAAGAACAATGATTTGGTGACTGCAGCTTAGAACCTCCATTTGGCAAAATCTGCAAGTTCTTGATTACACAGAATTCTGCAGAAAGCCCTTAAACCGCATCCTTCCAACATCCCACTGGTGCAAGAAATGAAGCCTCAGAATTCCAAGAGGGGGCTTCAGTTTGTTAACCGATGGCTTTTTAACGTTTAATAAAACCTTATAATTGGACCAAACGTCACTTCCCGAGTAGAAGGGAAGTGACGTCCTCATACAGAAATAAGTTCTGAAACTTTTATCCGATTTCTATTATTAGTGCAAATAAAATACTATTTGGAAAAATGTTGTCGAAAAAAATTGCTACGCCTCTGACATGACCCTCATTATGTTCCCAATAATAATTCATCGCCTTCTTATAATTTCTATTTATATGGGCCCTATCTGACATTGAACAACAGATTTAATAATATTATTTAAAACTTCACCTATTTTGCCCTTTATCTTCCAATCTACAGAGCCTCAAAATTCAGACAGTAGATTATAAAAGACTTCTCTGAAAGTTTATTAATATAATAAAACTCTCATGTTAATTTTTGGGGCCAAATTAGAAAATGAAATACATATGTATTCTTATAAAAAACAAGCGAATCCTGAAGCAGATAAAATAAAAAGTCTATGTGTGGCAAATAAAAGTGTATATTTTTAATAAATTTAAAACGTTTCCTTTAAAAGATATTATGGCAAATATAAGAAAATGCAGTCATTCCCTGCTTGTCTGAAACTGGAATATTCGAATCTTGAAGGTGGTACGGACCCCTTAGTATGCGAGTCCAACTCGCACTTGACAAAATTTTTTTATTGTAGAATTAGAATGGACACATCTTTTTACCTAGGACCTGATAAACATAAAGGAACATAAGGAACTAAAACTATCTACGTTAATTAAATGTTGGAATTGGTTATTTTTAGCAATCTGTCACTAAGCAAGGCGGCAAATAAATGTATTTTTACTTTTAGACCTAACCTTGAAAATTATGGGATGAACTCAAGGATAAAACTCGAGAAATTAATGACAATTTTAAGTATAACACGAGGATATTCTGAGAAACAACATACATTTAAAGGTAAAGGACAAAAGCGATATAATCAAAAAGCGAGCTCCGACTGTATTAGTTGATATCAGCAACAAAATTGAAAAATAGGAAAACGGACAAATCTGAGTTGTTTAAAGATGGCAGCAACATTAGAACTGAGTACCATAAATATTACATTGATAATTCAGAGAAGTTGAAACCCGAAATAGTAGGACAGGATGAAATACCAACTGAATTGTTTAAATTGATTGACGAAGATAACATCAAAGTAACAGTAAAACTTTATAAAGCTGTGTGTGTACAATACTAGTGTGTGTACAACACATACAATTCATACAGAAACTGGAAAACAAGGTATTGTTGGCAAAGAATTCGGAATCTGTATTGGAATCAAACAGTAAAAGTAAAAACTGGGAATAATCACACTAATGAAATATTTATAGAACGAGTAGTAAGGCAAGGGTGTATTCTGCCCCTGACATTATTTTATATATATTCAGTTCAATTACTTAAAAAAACACTGCATATGGGATTAAAATAAACTGAGAAATACTAAATGTTCTAAGATATGCGGATGATACAGAAATTCTATCAGACAGCGTCGAAGCTCTTCAGAACATGCTTGATTATATTGAGGTGGCAAAAGAAATTGGTATCACAATAAAAGTCAACATAACCATATTTTTCATTTATGCTCATAACCCACATCTGAGTATTCGATTCAATTAAACGGAATTCCAATTGATAGGGTTCACCAGTTGTTGTATTTGAGGACTATCCTAACATAACTGGATCCAGACATAGAAATTTAACGCAGAAATAAGAACACTTCTATGTAATACCCACCTTAATTTAGAATTAAGACAGAATTGTTAGGTGTTATGTTTGGACGGGTCTGTTGCATAGGGTGGAGGTTGCGTATGTACGGTAGTAGAAATATAGGGGGCAGTAAGCATAGTAGTAACGCCATGTAAATAAAAAATGTAAGAAAAAAATATTATGTTAGGGAGTTTAAATTAGTTTACGTAGCAAATATCCGATTATTTGGATATACGTACATTTATGATAAAACTTTAAATTTACGAGTGAAGCTACTATATTGAAATATGGGATGTCAATTGTATACTATTTATCGGTACTTGAAACCCAGAATTTGAAGTATAAACGGTTCCTGATCTTTCTTCTTTGAAATAGTTCAAGCAGCAGAAAATATAGCACCGGTACAAGTGTAAAGCTATTAGTTCATCAAAGACCTTTGCAAAAAAATTTTATATGTGAAGCCGGCCTTACCCTGTAAATATGAAGTATTTGCATCTGTGTTTAATTTTACTTTGCGTTTTGTACGCTAAAACTTTACAGTTTCCAGTTAATTTAAAATTATAGCGTTTTAAACAATACATCATACATCATTTTCATCCCATTGAATGCAAATTGAAAATAACAGGCCGTGCAGAATATTTATCGGTGAAACCAGGCAATTTGAAAAATTTAATGCTCTTTTTCGATGATCGAGAAAGTACAGTAAATTACCTAATTTCTGTATGTTTTCCTAATGTTACGCAATTTGTCATCATTATCAGTCGAACACACCGTTCGATTTTATGAGCACAAGACTTTCGAGATTTACCCAAATAGGAAAACATCAAATAACTAAAGAGCAAATTTATGATTGACATCTGTTCCGCGTATGTTGCAAAATTTGTAATAGCAATTAACATAATTTTTAAAAATGAATACCACTTCTACAAATATATTGATACTGAATAGGCTTTGAAGGTAATGCATCAGACGCAATTCTGCATTCCAAATTATAAACGATATTTATTACAAATTGAAAATTATACATACGAATTATCATACTAAGTAACATATGGGATTACTTTTATGTTTTTTTGGGCAATAACACCACAATAGAAATAAAACGACGTATATTGCAGGAATACCAAACGTTTCAAAGTCTATTCTGACTTCGTTGTCAATGGCTTTATATTTATTGATGTAGATTGCAAAATGAAAATTTGATTTATTTTGCAATCTACATCAATAAATATAAAGCCATTGACAACGAAGTCAGAATAGACTTTGAAACGTTTGGTATTCCTGCAATATACGTCGTTTTATTTCTATTGTGGTGTTATTGCCCAAAAAAACATAAAAGTAATCAAGAATATGCCAGAAACAACGTTTAGAAGACACTAACATATGGGAATCGGACAATTTTTAATTGAATGCATATTCGATTTTAACACTAAAAATGTTTTATAAGACGCAATATCTAATTTCACGACCGATGTGGAACATCAATATGGTGATCATCTTCTAAACTGCCAGAAGTTGTCCATAACTTTGGCTAACGGGTTTCGTTCAATTAAACTGATCTTTTCTAAAGAGTGCAAGATTTGAATTGCCCGCCATGTTTTACAGTCATAATGACACGTGACAGATCACAAGTTGATAAATGGGTATCAGCAAACAAGAGCCCTACCATGCTAGATCAACGCGTCCTGACTGACAACCATTGTTATACAAATGGTGAAAGTTTGATTGGAGCTATTCGTAAAGTGCGTCGAATATTCGGTAAAGAGCATATTGCTAATTCATCTACTGTGAAAAGAAAAATCGAAAAAATGCAAAGTACTGATTCAGTTACTGATGATATATATGATATTCTTACTATAGATTAACATCTATACACCTGCAAAGTTCAACTGACTCAACAACTTTTCTCAGCAGATCATGCAAAGCAACGAGAGTTCACCGATTGTATCCTACACCAAACAGTAGTGAATGTCGGTGTTGTGAACAAAATTATTTGATGAGGCATATTTTCACGTCGATGGCTTTGTTAATCGGCAAAACTGTAGTACGTTATCGTACTGGCTAACGAAGATTTTGAAGCATCATTTGTAATATATTGCTGTTGATGACATGTAGTTTCAACAGGACGGTGTTACATGTCATGCTCGTGAAATATTATCTGTCATGCACGAGTTTGTTTCTGATTGTGCCATTTTCAGGTTTGGTGACTAGAATTGGCCACCTCGTTCTTGTGACTTAACATCTTTGGAATTCTGTCTATAGGGTTATCTGAAATCACATGTTTATACCAACAAGTCTGCAAGCACCGAAGCAATATTCAAGGCCACGATTAGACGCGGCAGCAATGAAACACCGCCACATATACAGGGTATTCCATCTCAAACGAGCCACCTTGAAAATCTTGGTTATTTTCAAATCTATTGCAATAAGAAAACACAGGTCGATTTTTGTTTCGTGACATTCTGTCCTAGGAGTTGAGAGAGAACAGCAATTACACGGAACGGCTCCAGATTCGGAACCTCTGTGTACTAATTCTCTCGAAAATCCTAGATGTCGGTCTTACATCTCGCGTCTTCAAATGTATAAACACGTTTTTTTATGCATCCACAACTGGTCAAGTCTGGTGATCTTGGAAATCAGTGCTCGTCACGAACACGAACTGAGGCGTCTAAGAATATGTTTCCTAACTATTTTTATCAATTTGTTTTCAGTATATGCTGTATTTCCATTTGTTCAACATAAATGTTTCCATTTATTCGTGGTTCTGACCAATAAAACGTATTTTACATGTGACCTTAATGACACCAGTTCATTGTAATGTTATTCTCCTCAAAGAAATTCGGTCCAATTCCACCGTAATTGTTTGAAAAGTCCATTGGTGGTGACTTAATTTTTATTTTTAAACACTAAACAACAATGTTTAAGTTGCAAATCTTGAAAAACTTACTAGTCTATTTTGAGCCCATTTGAACTCAATATGGTAAACTACCATTTTGACTTGAGATTAATAATCCAGTTTAAATTCCAAAAAATTATGAATTGTTAAAAACCATCTACTTTTTTCCAATTTTTCCTATTTTTCGTGGTGAAAAATTTTCCAAACAGCACTTATAAACGCACATTAAGAAGGATATCTGGTTGATTCTCTACAACTTATTTTACCTGCATTATGGTGCCTTCATCATTTTTCATATTTTAACTATAAATCTCGGTCGTAGTTTAGAGATTTACTTTAATTCAGACAATTTTGGATTAACTGTAATCCTAAAGAGTAGCTCTAAATTATCAATTCCATGTCTAGTCAGAAATTCAACACCCTTTCTCAATGTAGACTGATTTTGAACACTCAAAACTTCCTTCATGGGACATGGGATGACAGCTTAAAATCCATCAAACTCCAATTTTAAGGCCTGGTTCCAAAGAGTTGAACTCTGAACTGCCCGTATTTTCCAAATTTGCATATGCATAAAAAATAATCGGTATGGCATTTTTTGGAAATTCGCCATATTGAATTTAGAATGATATCACTTGGCCATGCATTGCCATCCAAACCAAACTTGTGTACAAAATTGCAGCTCAATAGGAAGTCAGGAAATGTTTTAAAATTCACTTGCAAGATTTGACTACAGAGATCGAGGCAGGTGAAATTAAATAAAAGCTTATAAAAAATGACAAACGTAACAAAATAAGGACACACTGCACCCCATATAGCTGCAAAGTAAAGTGAGGACGACTACAGAAGGAATACTTTCTCACGTCAACATATAGAAGGGATAGTCAGGTGATTTCATAAAAGAAATTGAACCATGATAGGAGTATATTGTCCAAAATACAGCGGTAACTTATGTGAACTAATTAGCTAACATTTAAATTAGAATTTACTACCTGAATTATCATTTGATAGTATAAACACTGCGACCCGGCCTCAGGACCCTATGGAGGAAACTTCTTTCCAAACCGACTATTTTCTGCCTACTATCATTTAACACCATGCCAAGTCAAGTGTGCACTGTAAGAAGTCTTTTGATTCAACTATAGAAGAATTACAAATCCCTTGCTAATCTATGCCTGGACAATAACACTACCTGTAACCACGCAGATCAAAACCATACATTACCACCTTCATAATTTATTTTTTCCCAAGAGAATCTCAGGTGATCACCATTCTTCAGACATGAGAATATGACTGAGAAGAACTATAAACTGCACCCAAATATAAAGGGTGTCTTTTTAGAGGTATAGAACTTCAAAATGAAATAAGACTCACTAAAATCACGATCTCGAATAGACTCATTCGGGTCTGCCTCAACATTATGCTCCACAGCAGCAACAACTTCTTCAGTACGCACTATACGACGTCTCCGCTGACGCATATTATCCATTAGACTATACTTGGTCCCAAAACAATCCATGGTCGTTCAAATAACTTGCTCAGATGGACAGTGATGTCAACCGTAAAATGGACGTAGTCGTCTACCATAACTTTCGCGACCTGAACAAGGATTTTCGAAATAAATTTGCACAATATGCAAGCCTTGCTCCAGTGTAAGTCTGTTCATTGTGAAATGGCAAAAGAACTGAACATACTGAACATGGAACATACTGAACATATATCAGCTGTTAGTTGTCAAAATGGCTACCACCAGAAACAGTGTTGCCAACTTAAAAAACTAACATCCTTACTGAACGAACAAAACTGTCAGTTTGTCCTCTAGTTGTATTTTTATGTGAACTAGAAAAAAACGTGTTTCACAAAATTATATTTATTTCTAAATTACCAACAACACATTTTTCTTATCTAATCCTAATCTAGGCAAGAGGTCTGCAAGAATTTCATGATCAAATTCGTATTAGATTGTTAAGTATTAATGCCGTATCTAGACACTACATGAATGGAAGATTTTATTTCACAACACTTAAAAACAAAATTGAAAAACAATGTATAGTGTAATTCTACTTAAGTAACGAACAAAATACTGAAAGTTTGGAACGTTAGAGACTTTTACGCAGTTGTATCTAAAATTCAGCCAGTTAAGTTAAGTTAAACTGTGTCTTCTTGGACACCCCATCACTCTAAAATGATTATATCTCACAAAGTATGACATTTATTATTTCCTTATACTATTACTGCTTTTTGAAAATTTTTAGATATACTGAAATCATTCCCTACAGATAAAAGTATTGTCATAACTGCAGATACTGACAGGTCAACACTTAGATTGGTTGACTAAAAAGATGCATTTTTAAAGGCCAATTATACATAAGCTAAGCTACAAATAGTAGCTTAGCTATTATAAACAATTGAATGTACATAACATGTGCTTGTATAAGAGATAGAAAAACAAATGAATATATCAGGCAAAGAACAAACGTCGTCGATTTAATGCAAAAGTGGCCCAGTTGAAATAGGATTTTGCCTGGTATGTAGTAAAAGCAAAAAATTATAGACGGAATACAAAATCACATGGATAGGAGCAAGATGATTGAAGATAGTTGAGTAATAGTAGTAACAGATGAATTAAGGTCAAAACATATTCTTAAATCTTTTTTTGCGCCCTCTAGCGGCGTCCCTTGGGCCATAGTTAAAAGAACCGGAGCTTGCGTGGTCATGCTTGTTGCAAGTGTTTGGCTCCTAAAATATTTAATATTGAATTGAATTATCTGTTTATGCATATTTATGTTTTTTACCTACCAAGACTCCCACTGCTATAATTATATCATGTAATCTAGTAAAAATATATTTGTGAATCAAAAAAACGTTGTATCTGCAGTAACCTCGTGAACTTCCAAATGTTTTAAAAGTTCTTGGGGATACATTCGAGGAAGCTATGATCAAAAATATTCCTCTTCTATTGCTGATGAAATTTGAAAGTGGAAAGGTAAAATCAGAATTATGATATTATAACACATTTTAATTTCATAAAACTACAAATTTGCTAAGTGTTAAACGCAATGATTTTCGAATTTGGTGCAATAATCATTTAATATCAAGTACAATATGGATGTCGCTACTTATCAATCAAGGTCCGAAATTTTTTAATTCTTTCGTGGTTTCTACAACTTGGATTTTTCTACAGTGATATGTATAGAGAGTAGACAAGAAAAAATATAATTTGGGCAAAAGTAGTCTGTAGCGTGACTTTTGCACAAGTGCAATCTGACTTCTTGAGCATGTTGAGGACAACAGCACCACCAAATTATCCATGCTTGTGATTAAAGTTTGTGATAACTCACCACTTCAAAGCCTTTCAAATTCATTTGAACGTTTGCAAATAAAGGGTTTTCCATAATTGTGCATAAACAAATAATTTAATTAATGTTCAATTTGTTTATTTTAATTATTAATGTCGACAGCCAATGGGTTCTGTCTCTCTAGAGCTCTGAAAAATTAAATTTTTATAATTATTTCTTAAAAAATTTTTTTCACAAATATTCTATAAAAATAATGAACAACTTTTTTAGCAAATAAGTGTAATAACTTTCTTAATATTTTGATAAGAAATCATCGCCAGTCACAATTTCGTAAAAGTCCACCAAATTCATTTGTAGTACCCTACACACATGAAGTATTATTAATCGAAATAGCATAAACATTCTTAGGGACGTTTTGCACGTATCAAAAATTGTCTCAAAAATATCTCGTGTTACTTGGAGTATAGGGAATTTGGTTGTTCCAAGGGTAAACTGAAAAAACTTACTTACTCACGATGTACCAAAAAACTGGTAGCTTAGCCGTTAAAAGACTTAAGAACAATTATTCTCCTATGACACTCAACTTTCATTACCCCAAACAAACATCAAAGAAATCAAGAAAAACAATTGAGAACGTACCATTATAAGAAAGTCAATAGAACAACACTTGAAAGAAAAAAAATCCAAGTTAATGTCTCGTTGCTTGTATATACCTGATTTAGTACCTAATGACTTCTTTCTGTATTCGACCAAAAATCTTGATAGCGACTTAATTACCTTAACAAGGTGTTGATGTTTTTTAAGACTAACTTGAGAAAAATATTTATCTAGATTGAGAAAGTACTTGCCACACTTCACTTTGTCTGAAAATCTTCATGTTCAGCTAATATAAAGAGAGTGGGATTTTGCTACACAAACTGACAGGGCGCTGGAGTTTTTTATGCAAACATGCTAGTAAAATATTCATCTATTTTGGGAAAGCACTTGACACAACCCCGTTAGTCTCAAATCTTTGTCCCAAGCTAATGTAGAGAGTTTGAAAAAAGTGTAAAAAATAAAAGAGAAGAAAGTTTCTTAACTGCGGATTTTTCTAGTGTTCACCTAATCTAAGTGTGACACTAGTTTGAGACATACCCATGTAACAAAGTAAATCTTAATTGGTTTTAAACGATAAAAGCTTCATTGTTTTGATGATTCTGATTTCCACAGTTTGATAATTTTATTGTTTAATTTATTTAGGGATAAACACTAATTCAATATAACTTGAATTTTAGACACAACAAATCTTAAATGCTAATTATCATATTTTTATCAATACAGTTTCGGTCTCAAGTCTGCTGTTGTTGTTCCGATTTTAGTCGACTATCTCTAATGTTCAGTGCCAATTTGTATCCCAATTCCGGTCTTCTATCGTTTCCTTCTACCATGTTTTTCACTCGATCCGAGTTCACTACTATCCCATGATTCTTTATCACAGTGTTTTTGGTTTTCTCTATGTCTAGCAGATCAACACCTCGACAACAGTCATCTAGAAGGATGGTTCTGAAGCCACTAGAGATGGCGTCTACAGCTGTTGCACCTAAAAATAAAAGTACCCAGTTAAAAGTGAATCAAAATGTTTGGCAACAACCGCGATTTAGTTTTATTGCAGAACATCATACTTTGTTTACTAATTGTCAGTGAATTGAGTTCATGTGTCATATAGAACCTAAGTTAATAAACTGATGAAATATTTCATTAACTCTAACGCTCTGTAGATGTAACTCTAGTTCGATTGTGTTTCATGAGGTAACTCTTAATATAAATATAGTTAGGGAGGCAGGCATATAAATATTTCGTTCTGCTGACATGAAAGATAGAGCTGTTACTGGAGCAAGCAAATGCAACTCACGGAAAATGGCATAAAAAGAGAGTTTTTGAACTAACAGCTAACTCTCAATGTTTCCTAGGTTTTTCTGTCTATCGTAAGTACCATTGGGATAAAGTGAGGGTAAGACGGGGTTGCGAGGTAACTTTTGGACCGTGCCAAAACTGATGTTGCTAGAAAAGTTCTTTTAAGACCATCTTATGGAAGTTAGTATGAGTTGTTACTATCACAAAAAATTTGGTCGAAGGTGTGGATGTCACTTTGTAAGTATTTTTTTAAATTATAAGTGGTTTTATCTAATTTTTCACGTATATCAATAGCGTGACTGTTCATAATGTATGTTAGGCAAGATAAGTGACGCATTTTTTGTTGCTATTTGTTTATTTTACTTACCTAAACTCACTATTTAGTTCTGGCTTACGTCGATTTATAACCTCAAAAAATTTAATACAACTTGGGAGTCCAGTTTGGGAAAGATGGATCACTACTTCCGGGCAAGTGTTTATTTGTTACTTTTTGCATTACGATTTGATAAAAAACGATTGCTACTATTTGACTTTTGAATTATTGTTTTACCGAAACCAAAGGTAACAAATAAAAAGAAACTAAAATATCTAAAAGAACCAGGTAAGCTCGGAAGAAAGGGGAGCCCAGACTTCAAAAGATAAAGATACAGAAGGATGGATCACGTGTCAAACTTGCGGGTTTTGGGCAATTTGTGAGTGGAAGATAATGATGAGCTGTCCATATCTGCTCGGGTTGGGAAAATAGCGTCTTACCATATAGGAAGAGCAAGTTGAGGAGATTTAGTTATTTTTTTCAGCATATTTCTATAAGAAGAATGTTTTTTTGTTTTAACGGATTAGAAATTACAGGAAGAAAGATTGATTATGTTCTTTGAAAAGGCTACTATATTATACAATCAAAAACGAAGGGTTTTATTTATAAAATACTTTAAAGTTCGCGTCTAGCTCTACCGTTCTCTACAGTTGATGATAGGATATTCCTTTCATAGATGATTACTAACCTATAAATCGCAGAATCACAATGGATAAAAACACAGCAATTCATGCCAGGGTATATTTTTTGTGACTTATACAGCCGTTACAGTTAAAAGAAAAATAGTTTAGATTTTAACTTAATTTTCAAATAGTTGTACATACCAACGCATACATCATAGGCCACTCCACATACGTAAACGTCTGTGATGTTCCTCATCCTGAGTTGGGCTGCTAATTTCGTATCTGTCAATTTGGAATTGTCCCAAAATGCAGAATATGAATCGACCTCGGGATTGGTACCTTTGTAAATTTTTACTGCATGATCCACAACCTAAAAAAACATATAATTAACTATCAATTTCATACAAAGTTCAAATAAAAATATAGCCAAATATTACTCCGTTAAGCCTTCTAGAATGTTTAGTTTCTGATGAAACATGTTCTTTTTTGGAACCTTTGACAAAGTTTGCTATAAAACATGTGATAACTGACGACAGTGACGACACTACGCACTTCATATTACATTACTCCAACTTATTTAGTTGTGTTACCCTTTGCTTGAGTATTGTTTTGGCGAACAGACATTAGTCTCGAGATGCGTACTCCTGGTTTTAAGTAGAAGATTTAGAAGAAGTAGACGGCATGTTGGCTAATTTGGTTCATACCTAGTCTAAAATCATACTCAATATCCGCTACTAGGACCCCATACCGGATTCTGTTATCTCCTATCTGTAGCACCACATCTGCCTCGCCCTCTACTGGACATGAAGTCGCGGATGAGTGTTCTTAGTTGAATATTGTTGTTAGTTGTCTTGATTTCCGATGACCTCAAAATTCTGGACCTGGACACAGTGGCACCGGTGTCCAAAGCGATGGTGATTATTCGGACATTGAAGACTAAGTTCTCGGCAAAATCCCCGAATAGCTATGGTTCTGAGACCTCTCAGTGAGAATAATAACTGATAAAGATGTTCAGAAATTTAATGAAACTGTACAGGAAGACCAATGCTTGAGTGCTTGGATGTTGGTAGACATTACATTGACACTGGCTGAGAAATAAGAAAAATCAACATGCCTTAAATATGCAAATGATTAAAATTTGCCTAGAAATTATACCAAATTTCTTGCAGCCGCTGAAGAAGACGAACACCACAAAGAGATGCACAAAATATATTAAAAACCTCAACTTACGACAAATTCTTGGGCTTTCCAATATGGCTGTCACGCAAAATGACAATCCATGGATTGGAAAGCATCCGTTTCATCATATAAAAGCTCAAATGACAATATCGAAAATGAAAGTCATGCTAAAGTTTTTTTTTTGGTATAAAGGACATTCTAAAGATTGAGTGAACATCTACTGACCATAAGGTAAATGTTGAGTTTCTAACGAAGCTGACAGAAAGAAAATATCTAATGTGTGGTGTTCATCCACAGATCTGATCATTTCTCATTGATCCCCTGCATACAATGTATGTACTTTGTGTGAAGCAGGTCGTATTGTAGACTGAAAGTCCTATGTTCGAGCATACGATTCACAAGATCACACACACAAGAGAAGAATATGGTTAAGGTTATTAAAAGCTTATCTATTTTTTATAAGTGCTTAATGCAGTACATTTTTCAGACCAATTCCGCTATTTATCACACCTTGTATAACTACTCTTATCTGATAATGAAGGATACAACAACAAAGTCACTTAAATAAATAACAAAATTAACAATATTTGTTTTGTTTCAGGTAAGAAAATATAAAGACATAATTAATGGTAAGTAAGAAAAAGTGTAAACATTATATGGTTTTCAGATTGTTTGAATGCGAAAAACATTTTAACAATTAATATTAAATTGCAATCGGTTAAAGTAGTATCCGATATTTTTAGCTGTACTCTTTTGTAGGCAATACAATTCTATAAAATATATGGTTTCTGGTAGGGAACCTTGATGAGTGGCGCTTCACACTAGAGAAGACAGCAATACCATGCTTTTTCTTTGATATTTAATTAATATCTTGAGTATCATTGCCGGTTCCTCCTTTGCCACCATTTAGTCTATCTGTAGGATTGGTGATGCAGTTAGAAATACTAAAAGTTTTCCCCGGGTTTCAGTAGAGGGTCTGCCACGATAGCTACATCAGGGTCTTGTCTTTGAATATACTCCTGTACTGGAAATACTGTGGAACCGTTGGTATGCCACAAATACATCGTCGTTGGTTCGACCAGCGATGATTCCTTTGGCATTCCAAGCTAGAATCTGTAGTGAATACAGTTGTAATATATTACTTATGTATACTCTTGTTATCTTGTCGCGAGTGTAATGATCGATATCTAGGAATTTCGGGGAAACTAGCGCACAGAGAATCCTAATCTGTAGCTGTTCCAAGTCATTGCTGTTATCCCATAATTCCTAGGTTAGAAAGTCACGTTAAAATTATCACTGTCAAAGATATTAAATACAAACGCCTGCAAAAGAATAACACCTCGCAGCATTTTCCAAACTTAGTCCTTAGCATCTATAGTTTGTTTACGAAAGTGAAAAACCATTCCCAGAGGTTGTTGAACTGAATAGCATCGCTGAAAAAATTACAGTAGACGAAATAAACATCGTATCTACTCAGACGAATTAGTAAACTCCTCAATTAATCGGACTGCTGTTATTGAGTTACTTGTTTCAATACACTTGTTTTTAACCGACTTCCAAAAAGGAGGAGGTTATCAAATCGTCGCGTATTTTTTCTTCTCCTGTGAGTACCAAGCTCGTTTTGTTTGTATATCAGGCAAATACCTATTTAAATGCAAATTTTTCCATTTTGCGAAGACGGTGCATTTGGTTGTCACATTCTCCCGGCCTAATAGAAAATTCAGTGACAACACATGTCAAACTTTAAATTGCTATTTGGTAGGTTTATAGACAGGGTGTTTAGTTATAGCAAACAAAATCACAAAGTAAAGTGGTAGAAGGAGTTGCATTTATATGAAGATTGAAATATAGGACGGACTAGAACGATAGTGGTCCGTAGGCAGCCGTATATACAGGATGGTTGGAATATAGGGTGGACTGGACGTTTGGTGGTATAAAAATGTTGGAAAAATGTGAAATTAAAATTATATAGGGTGATTAAAAAACTGTTATATGATGTGGACATAAGCAAATCATACACAGGATGGTTGAAATATATGCTGGAATTGAATTATATTTATATAGTGTGATTAAAAAATTATTTCTTTTATAGCCCATAAGAAGTTGCATAAAGTGTGGAGAGGAATTAATGTTACACAGGGCGATAATATAAAATGTTAGAAATGAAATAATTTATGGGGTAGCCCACAAGATATACTATGGTTGAAATGTATGACAGATTTGACTCCATAAATATGGGATGGATTCTACTCCGTCCTATACTTTACAGAAGGCAGCTAACAAATTTATGCTTGTCCGTGGGCAGTCGTATGTTCAGGATGGTTGGTACATAGGTTGGAGTGGAATTATCTATAGTTATACAGGGTTGTCAAAAAAGTTGAAGAAAATTTACATTGCGTAGTCCATAAGGCATAAATACATTTTGGGCTTATTAAGTCAAGGCGTACTAGTACATTTTGTTCGTAAACATTTACCTGTCAATTTAAATGAGAAAATATCATTGTGTAATGTTAAGGCTTTCAATGTTACCTGGTTCTGTCTATTAAGGTTATACACACAAAATAAAAAATAAAGAATGAAAACTACCTGAGTTCAAAAAAAAACTAAAGAGTTGAAAATAAAACATTTTAAAAAAATATATAACCGACTTCTACCTATAACTAAAAAGCTAAAAATAATTAAAACAAAAGACAAGTCTAGCAAATAAATAACACATTCAATGTTGTGAGGTACCTACCCAGGAAGTAAAAAATGTAAACATTAAAAGGTGCTCATTCTGTACAAATTAATTACCTACCAATCTAGTATATTTTTCAGTCGATGCCAAGCAACAATCAAGTTTGATGAATTAGTAAATAAGTACGCAATGAAGGATTTTAGATTTGCTTGGCACCGGCTTCAAAAATATACTAGATTGGTAGGTAATTAATTTGTACAGAATGAGCACCTTTTAATGTTTACATTTTTTACTTCCTGGGTAGGTACCTAACAACATTGTTATAATTATTTTTAGCTTTCTAGTTATAGGTAGAAGTCGGTTATATATTTTTTTAAAATGTTTTATTCATTCCCAATAGTCATTAAGACTTATACAATCAACGTTAAAAGCTTGTTATTCAATTACTTATGAAGTCGCAAATTCTAAAACCCACAACGTAATTAAATATTGCCTTACAACTGAGAAATTGAAAACTCCCCGAACATTTTGTTAAAATCTTCATCGTACGAAAAGTATGTTATATGGATAACTCCTAATCATCGCTTTCTACATTCCGAAAAACCTTTAAACAACAATATTGTACAAACAACAGCAACTTATAATTTATTCGAAAACAACTCTTACAACTCCTCGAAATGTTCTCACGAACGATATCATCAGAATGTAATTAAATATTCACGCGATGCTTCTTCTTCTTCTCCCTCGTCCCTCGTCCCCCCACCTTAAAAGTAATTTAACTTCCAGAAGTAGTTCGACCAAGTTTTTCCGAGGTAATTTGCGTACGATATAGGTATAGGTACGTAGCGATATGAAAAACGGAAGTTCCTCATTTACAGGCTATTTATCTTCCGGAAAAAAACGTCAAAGGAGCAGCGATATTATCCGGACGACATGTGACACGAAAAACGTGCATTAGACACGTGGGGATATTATCTGTTATTTTCTATATCAGAAAATACAGGGAATGTTTTCCTTCTATCAAGCCAAGCACGTTCAATTTCTTTTGAAATATAATAAATTTTATATTATTGTAATGTTTTTATTTTCACACTCGGGTTCTGTTCAGTTCTTGGATTTATTTAAAAACACAGTCCAACGCACTCTAATTTACGTTCACTACTTTAACACAATTTATAATCACAGGACTATTTACATTTTATCTTTACTTAAAAATACGGCAGTCGAAAACTGAATGAAAGCTTCTGTCCGCTGTCCGTATTTATATATTGTTATAAACTGCGTGGATTCAAAGTCAATTTAATTAAAATAACTAATTTTCACTCTCATTTTCTAGAAACTTTTAGTTACATCAAATATACACAACAACTGATTCGAATATCACAAATGTAATACAACATAAGCTTTTCGCCGCACTAACTCACCGCTGCGATGATGGGCTGCTCCTTTTAAAATCAGCATCGAAATTTTCGTACAATCCATTATCAATTCTACAGTTGCCGAGCCATTTCGAGATTAATTTTTTTGTCTGTCCTGTGATCGATGTCGTATTGAAATGAAAACAGGGCCGGCTTAGCTAAATTTCGCAGCAATATTATTCTCTAGAAGGTCAACGAGCCATCAGGAAACTTCCTTCATGTGTTCTCGAAGCCTCATTGGAATTCGACGAAGTCCCGAGTTTAGAGACAAAACATTTCGGATTCCCAGAAGTATCGAAAAAATTCAGTTTGCACCAGACATGCGATGAATACCCGTCACATTATCTTCCCGATTTTTTCGACACATTGAACGCAAGCCAATAGATTGTTTCTAGTCGAGAACATTCGTCAATTTCGCTCATTTATTTATTGAGTACATATTTAATATTTAGTTGTCGAAATTCATGTCCCAATAATTAATAATTCGAGAATTCAATCAGTTGACTGAAACGCAGCTTGACTACTCTTGGGTTCAATGAATTGAAAGAATCTCGAAACTAAATTTGGGATCTCTGTGAACTACTCCTAGACGTCCAAATTCATTTCGCAATAGGATATTAGATGTGTATACGTTGAAAGTTCGTTTGTCTACACTCTATTTTAGCATATACTGAACACATTTCCCGTCTTCTCAAATTAGGGCGTTGACCCCATCATATCCTTGCTAGCGTACTGGACTAAGGCTATTTTGTTTTCAGCTATTACAGCCAATCATCATTTTGGAAGACATTTCTCCATTACCATCTGTCAGGATCTCCATTATCGAACTCTTTTTATTTTTGATCAAACAAATCCCTACGTCCTGGAGAAAATCAGCTGTAAGCTATTAAAATCTAGTAAAAAACCGTATCACTGTGTGATTCCAAGATGTGCTTCTTCAAGCCATTTTATAACAAAAAGTTCCTATGAATATACTAGGTGAGTTTTTTTTTGAAAACTAGCGGAGATAGAGCAATGGTTAAATTGAGAAAGATTTGCAGTTTTACTGGCTAAATTAATGACATTTTCGAATTTTTGTAAAAAGTTATGGCTTACTAGATATTTTGAAAAAACCAAATTCTGTCGATTTAGTCAAATCCCTCTAGCTCCTTTGTTTTTGATTTTATAAAAAAAGTGTAAATATTAAAATTGAAGGGAATTGTACCCCGAATATGACTGCCATGTCCTCGTTTGCGTGACAGCTCTCGTTTCCGAGATATGGCACAAACTTATCTTTTTTTGAATGGAAACCATAGTTGGCTATGACCTCAAAAAATCGGACATCTTTAGAGCTTTTTAACGATATAATAGTCGATATAGTTATTCATTAAAATAACGGAGTTAAGGATGCTTTTCTCTCTTATTTTCACTTTTAACGTAGTTAGCCATGAAATAGATTGATTTATTAATAACTATTCCAAAAGACATTAAACGATTTTTTTATTAGGTATATCAGATATAATGAAAAAACTAAATAAGTAGGTACTTACTAAAAACAAGAAATTAAAGTACATAATAATGGTTAAGTTTATAACTGCCAAATCGGGAGACCGGGGTGGTCATTCGCGCGGGCCATTTCTTCCTATCCAAGAGTTTGGATAGATATTATCTAAGTGTTGTCTTACTAATAACGAGTTATGAGCAGGTGCTCCATCATGTTGGAACCAGTCAATTTCTAAACGAGTTCTCAAATTCAAATTATGCAACATATCTTGAAAAGTGCATTGCAAGAAATGCAAGTAGCGCTCCCCAGAAAGTGATTCGTCATAGATAAAAGGACCCAGAATAGTATATCTATGATACCACAAAAAACATTAAAACCAAATTTTATCTGGAAAGGGTTTTCTTTAGCCCAGATATGCTCATTGTGTCTATTGAACATACTGCAGTTAGTAAATCTAGTTTCATCTGACCATAACATCTTTAAATCTCTAAACCATGTACAAAACAAAATACGTTGATGTTCGTCAACATGCAAAGTTTGAGAAACTGAAAGTTTGTACGTATGGAACTTGTGCGTTTTCAGTACCTTAGCTACAGTTTGTTGAGATGTGCCAGCTTCTGCCGCAATCTCACGAGTTGATGTAGATCGATTTTGATTTACCATTGCCAAAACATTTATTTGTGCTGCTTCGTTAATTTGAGATCCATATCTGCGTACACTATCGCAAAGCCTCTTAAATATACATAGAGCAGGTTGACGACGATTAAAATATCTATGAAAGTTTTCCTCAGCTGTACGAACTGAATTTGGCATATGACATAACATTCCACCATATTCAGTTTTTCTTCGTTAGAATATTCCATTTTATCACGAAAACTTGTCAATATCGACTGTCAGTTCAGCACTACTAATGGAATTACTCTCAAATGAGGAAACGTCAAAGTGAAAACAATCTTTTTTATGGTTACCTACGTTAAAAGTGAAAATAAGAGAGAAAAGCATCCATAACTCCGTTATTTTTATGAATAACAATATCGAGTATTATATCGTTGAAAAGCTCTAAAAATGTCCGATTTTTTTGAGGTCATAGCCAACTATGGTTTCCTTTCAAAAAAATATAAGTTTGTGTCATATCTCAAAAATGAGAGCTATCACGCAAACGAGGACATGACAATCATATTCGGGATACAATTCGCTTCAATTTTGTTTATAAAATCAAAAACAAGTTAGCTAGAGGGATTTAAGTAAATCGACAGAATTTCGTTTTTTTTTAAAATATCTAGTAAGACATGAATTTTTTACAAAAATCATTAAATGGAGCCACTAAAACTGCAAATCTTTCCCAATTTAACCATTGCTCTATTTCCGCTAGTTTCCGAGATCCCCATACTGATCATAAAAAAAACTCACCCTTTATGTCAGCAAAAACTTCGTTACCGCTGAACAAGGTGTTGAAATCTTCACATTTTTTTCAGTTTTCCCCTTCTTACTACTGAAGTTTTTCAGATATTTAGTTCAATTTTGGAGCATTAATGCCTGTATAAATTCTTCATAATAAGATCACAGAAATGGTCATGAAAATCTACAGAGTGGTACTTTTTCTGGGGTCTTTCAGCCTATGATATATGCATGTTCTGGTAATGTGAACAATATTAAGCCAAAGTTGCTCATTGATTCTTCTTGAACCTTTCTTTTTCCCACTTTAGCATTAAAGCGCCGATTATATGTTTGAAATGATTGTATCGCTATCTAGTGCCTCTTTGATTTCCAAATGATTTTATTCGTCCTAAGTGGTACCGGAGGTTGCGCCTGATTGTGTTATTAGTTCTTCGTTTTGCCTCATGACTTCGAAGCGAAAACACCTCGGAATAAGTAGTCATAAAGGCTGACATGTAACACAGATATGTAGGCTTATAGAACAATTGAACATCATTCATAATAACTAGTTGTTTGGGGAAATTTAAAAAGTGTATCTTTCTTGAAAACAAAAAAAAACAATCTTTACAATTATATTTGAACTCACCTTTAAATCCTTATGTAGTTCACTGCCCCAAGTGTTCTGTACACAATGTCTGGGCCACATCCTCTGGGTGATAGGAGGATCTCCTTCAAATGTCACCGTGTCATACAATCCTACTTTGTCGGGATTTGTGATAGCACTGGTTTCATGCAGTTTTCTTAAGTGGATATTGTCCAAGAAGGAGACGTGATCGCTAGGGTGCCAGTCGTAGGAGTAAAACACAGCGTCAAAATCGATCGTTTCTAGAACGCTGTTGATCGGTTGGAGGACTTCTTCGGCGTTTTGTTTTGCCGGACAATTCCGGATGTCCAGCGTGCCGCAGATGAAATCGTTTTGAACGTCTATTATCAGGATGGCTGAGATCGGCCTGACGATCTGCGTATTAGAAACAATAGGAATAAAATGTGCATTTTATATTTATTATTATTATAATAATTTTTGTGACTTGTATATCAGTTTCAAGTTGAAACATTTTGAGGAATAATATAGTTTATTAAGATTTACTAACTGTCTAAATTCTACTGTACCAAGACCAGTAGATCAAGTTTCTTGATAGCTCTATAACATCGAACCTCGCCCAGATCTGTCAAATAAAGAGCCATATGATGACTTGAGTTATACAACTGATTACAAACTTACACTTTATTTATGAACTTCTGACAATTGTAAGTTTGTAATCAGTTGTATTATTCAAGTCATCATGAATTTGACCTTCCACCAAGTAACAGCCAATTCAATCCAAAGAGCCATTTAAAATTTTGGGGTCAATAATTTTGAAAATGGAAGGAAACTAAATATTCAGTTTTAATGTATTTTCTTCAATATCTTTTAAAATCTGCATTTTGACTAGCTTTTCCATTTGATACGACACAGAAGTTACTCGATTTTTTTATTATCCACTTCATCTCCAAAATTAAAATTTAAAATTATATATCGACAGCCGGTTTTGCATTGATTTCAACTTGCTGTCCAATTTAATCTCAGGATTGTCGTTTAGTTTTTGTTGTAAACTAGGAGGGAGATCTAATAGTTCCTTTTTTTCTTAAATATTCGGCTCAGAAAGTTTGAAAATCAGTAGGAAGTAGCTAGAATTTTTTGTTAGTTAAATTCCGGAAAAAACTTGTAAAAGACAAATCGACATAAAACTGTCTCCAGTTTATGTATGATTTCTATTTTTTACATGGAACCCAAAAATCAACCCAGAGAATTGTTGTAAATGTTAGTTGTGGTGTGTTGATTATTCTTATGTGTTTTTGGATATAACAGCACACTCGAAAAATCTGTGTATTCAAGGAAAAACCAAACGTTTCCAGGTCTATCCTGACCTCGTCTTTGACTATTTTCTCTATTCACAGGGGTTTTCTATTCTCACAAATAAAGAAAAAGGAACACCAATATAACATATACAGTGAGGACGCGTGGGTTGGGACAAATTCATTAAAAATTCAGGTGTTTGTTTTTTGGAAAAACGCTCGGACACGTCGGTTTTTTTTTGGTCTACGGTTTTTGTGATGATAAACTCATTATACAGGGTGGGCCAGAAATAAATTGCGACCATCAACTTCATTTTTTCAAATGGAAACATTTGTTTTTTATTTTATTTTTTAAGTACAATGTCCTATACTGAAAATTAACAGTTATTAAAAAATTACATTTATTTTAAAATTAAAGAAAAAAAATATCAACATATCAAACTAAATGTTCAAATTGTTGAGCATTTACTTCCTGACAATACCTAAGACGGTTTTCAAATTCTGTAACACTTCATTTAGCGTTTGTTGCAGGATTCGTTGTATTTCGGCACTAATTCTATTCTTTAATTCCTCGATATTTTCCGGCTTATTGAAGTAGACTTCGATTTAACGTAACCTCAAAGATAAAAATCTAAAGGGCTCAGATCTGGAGACCTAGCTGGCCATTCGATATTAACCTCTCCTTCCGATCTATCTATTTGGGAAAATATTGTCAAGAAAATCTCGCACTGTTCGCGAATAGTGCGGGGGCGCTCCATCCTGTTGAAACCATACCGAATCTGCCAGTATATTGGGGTTTTCACCATTTTGTATGACTTCCTATAATCCAATGCGGGTTTTCTGATGCCCAATATGGAAAATTGTGCCTGTTTACTGAAATATTTAAACAAAATGTTGCCTCGTGGGAAAAAACTATCTATCTAACTTGAAAAGTGCGGGTTGGCATTGCATCTATCCATCATCATTTCGCTAAATTCTACTCTCCGGTCCAAATCGACTTCAGTAAGTTCCTGAACTAAATGAACTTTCTATGGCTGCCATTTATTTCTATGCAAGCATTTCAGAACAGAATATTTACTTATTGACGGTTCTGCGAATACTTGTCTAGTGGATTTGTGAGGATTTTCTTGTAAATCGAGCAACATATTTAATTGTGTAGCTTCTGGAAGATATTTGGTTTTGTAATTGTCTTTTAGGCGGCCAAATTCTAGAAACTTTTTGTCTATTTTACTAACTACCGATCGTGTAATAGGCCGCTCCGTGTACTTCATATTAAACAATTCGCAAATTTCAGCTTGCGTTCCAGTTCTGTCGCCATATCCTACCATCGTCAAAATTTCTATTCGCTGCTTTTCAGTTAAACGCGCCATACTTTGAAACTTTGCAACTGCACTCAACAACTACTTATTTGAAGTAAAATTATAGTACAGTTTCTATGGAAATAAACAAGTGTTAAAAACTCCAGCATTAAAAAAATGGTTTCCATTCATGCAACTAAAATACCGCCAACAATCATAAAACCAGACGTTAAATAAATAGGTTCAAACCTTATTTTTACCGTTGTTTTCTTACCTTTACAAAGAAATGTAATTTAATTAATAACTGCTAATTTGTGATATAGGGCATTCAAAAATAAAATAAAAAACAAATGTTTCCATTTGAGAAAATGAAGTTGATGGTCACAATTTATTTCTGAGTCACCCTGTATAAATGAGTTTATTCACAAAAACCGCAGTCCAAAAAAAAACCGACGTGTCCGAGCGTTTTTCTAAAAAACAACAATTGAATTTTAATTGAATTTGTTCCAACACACGCGTTCTCACTGTAAAATTAAAATCTTGTTGTAAGAAGAAAGTTAAACAATGAGAAAACTTAAGTAAGACAGAATTATGATGGTAAACAATGCAAGGCACTTTCAATTGACCTGGATTTGAAACCGAATAACAATCATTAGAAAAGCAAAAAACGTTTCCCTCAGTATCAAGTGATCACCAACCTCCAGGTAAAACACACAGCGATTGATAATGTCTCCAGATTTGGAGCTGAAACATCTCGAAACACAGGAAATAACTGAGGATTTAAAACCTTTGTAAACAGCAAAATAACCACTAAATTAACTAAACTAAATGGAAATTCTCATATATTACACCACTCTTAAAAAACGGTAATAATCATAATATAAAAAATTACAGACCGATCAGCAAACTTTCTATCTTTGGTAAATTGTTTGAAAAAAAATTATTCATAGGCACATTTTAGATGCAACTAAAAATATCATCATAAAACAGCAACATGGTTTTTATCCTTGCAGGTCAATAGAGACAAATCTGGTAACTTTCACTGATTTTGTTTTGGAATCTATGGACAATCATGTACAGGTCGATGCCATATATACCGACTTCAGCAAGGCATTCGATAAAATCAGCCACATACTGCTGATAGAGCGCCTTGCAGAGGTTGGTATGGGTGATCTTCTCTGTCGCTGGGTTTGGTCGTACATAAGTGATCGAACTCAGTCAGTTTTCATAAATGGTTATTGTTCTAAATCATTTACTATAACATCAGGAGTTCCTCAGGGCAGTCATTTAGGTCCATTATTTTTCATTATTTATCTAAATAATATTGATAGTTGCTTTCATAATTCAACATTCCTACTTTACGCTGATGATTTAAAAATATTCAGCACCATTAGTGACGAAAATGATTGCCAGAGGGTTCAGTCTGATTTGAATAGGTTCGCGAGTTACTGCAACAACAACCATCTGTTCTTAAATTTTGATAAATGTGTCTCGATATCATTCACAAGAAACAAAAATGTATATGAGAATCAGTATATCATTAACCACAATAAATTAAAAAATGTTTGTGAAATTCGTGACTTAGGTGTGATAATGGACTCTAAAATGACTTTTAACTTACATGTTGAAAAAATTGTTAATCACTGTAATCGGCTGCTGGGGTTTGTATTAAGAAACTGCATGAAATTTAGCAAACCATCAACTTTTCTAATATTGTACAATGCTTTTATACATAGTCGCATCAATTTTGCCTCTGTGGTTTGGAACCCTCAATATGTTACCTATGAATCCAGACTTGAAAGTATACAAAATAAGTTCTTAAAACGTTTGGCTTTTAAGGCAAACGTGACTATCATGAACAGAAATTACTCTGGTATCTTGAGAAGATTTTCAATTCTCACTTTTACGAAACGCAGAAAACTTGCCGATTTATTATTCTTTTACAAAATTGTTACTAAAACATTTGATTGTATCGATATTATATCAAAGATAAATTTCATTTACGATCAAGAAACTTAAGATTTAATGACACTTATCTTCAGCCTTTTCGCAACACCAATTCAGGTATGAATGCGCCTGTCTGTAGAATGATAAGAACTGTTAATACATATTGCGATGATTTCAATATCTTTGAGAGGTCACTGCCTGTAGTCAAAAATCATTTTAAGATTTTATTTCTGGGCGTAGATTAATAATAATAATTGTATTTCGATCATATTTAATTAATCATCACTGAGCTAATTTCCACTTATCTTCGTTCTAAATTTGTATTTCGAGAACACTATTTTGGAGGTGTAATCTGTGTGTGTCCCTGTTCTTGTAAATAAATAAATAAACCTATCTGGTCCTTTGGACAGAATATCACGTAGTAAATGAACATTACACGGACATTTATATTTTTAGAGGTACCACAACTTTTTTAGCCAATATTATACTAAGGTAGCCAATACTGCATTCTACATGTTTAATAGTTTTGAATTTGTACCTACCCCAAAAGGACCGGACTAACAGAAAACTCTTAAGACTGAGGACAGCCAAAATTATTCGCACGAAATTTTTCACCGATAATTTCGTGTATATCTAATCCTATCTTTTGTTTATATATCCGCGATATAAACATACGGGAACATTTTTCTGTACCGCCTCCCAAGTGGTATTTGGGTCAACCCCCAATTCCGTTTGGTGCATCTTTATTGATTCAAGTCATTAAGCAGTCGAAATGCCTTCGAGCCGGAGTAGATTACGGAAAACACTTCTTCAGTTTAGCTGTTAATTGGTTTTTATATGTCAAAGAGCAGGAGCGTGATTATGTCAAATGCTGGAACACATACACTGGAGTTTCAATCGACTTCGGAGAACAGGGAGTTGTTATGCACGTCACGGCGAGAGGACGAGAGGGGAAACTCAATCAAGGAAGTTTGAAAAAGTTTTCTCGGCGGCGGTTTCGTGAAAAGGTATTTTTAGTAACACTCGGTTGAGTTTTATGTTGCGGCGGTTCTGGTTATTGACGGCGGCAGGATGTAATCATTTGCTAAGGATTTTACTTTCAGGAGATTGTTCTAGTTGTAGGATTTTATGTGAACGTTTTGATGAGGGGTAAATTTAGAATTTTCTGACTTTGTAGTCATATTAAAGGACTGTATGGGTCAAAGAATGTAATAATTGTACGAAGGCTGCCTTTTATATTTCGGGATTATAGTACAAAAACAAATATTAATCATCGAAAATCGCTTTATTGTTTTTCAAAATATTCCCCATGAAGATCTATACACTTTTGCATGCGTTTGAACCAATTGTCGAAGCACTCTTTCCACTCTGATTGAGGTATCTCCAAGACATGCATTCTGAACGCAGCAACCGCTTCTTCAGGTGTCGAAAAATGTTGACCCCTTAGTTTGTTTTTTACGTACGGGAATAAAAAGAAGTCATTTGATGACAAGTCAGGACTATACGGCGGATGACTCATCAAATCGATGTTTTGAGTGGTCAAAAATGCAGTTGTTTGAGCCGATGTGTGAGAGCTCGCATTGTCGTGGTGAAGAGTGATCCGTCTTCGGCGGTTGGTTTTACTCATTTCTTGTAAGACAACTGGCAAACAAATGGTTGTGTACCACTCAGAATTGACTGTTCTGCGTTGTTCTAGTGGTACGGTTGCGACATGTACAGTTTTTCCGAAAAAACAGGCTATCATTTGCTTGGAAGTGCTTCGTGCGCGAACAACTTTTGTTGGATTCGGCTCATCTTGAAACACCCATACAGTCGACTGCTGTTTACTTTCGGGCTCATACGCGTAAATCCACGATTCATCACCTGTCACTATGTCATAAACATATTGACAAATTGTGTGGGATCCAACGCGAACAAATTTTTTTGACATTCAAATGTTTATGCGATATTGAATGTATGCTGGTCCCACTAATGTGTAAGGTTGACTCAATCTCACGACAGCTCACATGACGATCTTGCAATATCAGTTTGCGCACAGCATCAATGGTTTCCGGAACAACAACTGTTTTTGGACGACCTTCACGAAATTCGTCTTGGAGTGAACTGCGACCTTGATTGAGTTCACCGTACCATCGATAAACAGTGGTCCTTGATGGAGTTTCATCGCCAAAAATTAAATTAAGTTCATTCATGCACTCTTGCTGACTTAATCAACGTCGAAAGTTGTAAAAAATAATCACACGAAAATGTTCACGATTTTATTCCATTTTTTGGCCGAGATGAATCCTTTAAGTTACTGTAAACAACACATAGCGCTCGTATGTCAAAACGTTCTGAGTACATATAACCTCAAAAATGTCAACCTTTACGATAGAGCTGTCAGATGTCAGATTGCAACACTAGGGTTGTCTAATCCCGAAATATAAAAGGCAGCCCTCGTAGTAAACTATTTGTGTTTTTGAACTTAAATCCTGTTTGCATTAAAGATTTTAAAGTTGATTTTTTTAATAATTGTTAATTATTGCTTTATTTATGTGTATTACGTCAATGATCACTGAAATGTTAGGTATTTTATTTATACACACAAACTATAGTGCTGATAGTAAAATTTCCTTGACTGAATTTTGATACAAATTACTTACAATTTTTATCCAGTTGTTCCAGCAATAAGTGAACTCTTCTCTATCTATCTGCTCATCTTTGTTGTTGTCGAATATTGAAAAGATGTCACGCAGCTGGTAATCGTTGATATCGTACGTTTCACCTTTGTTATTTCTGAAGAGTGCTTGGCAAAGAACACGAAACTCTTCCAAGTTTAGTTTTCCATCACTGCAATAATAAGAATGGATATTTAAATATTCATTCGTTTCAGAGTCAATATGTTTATATAGACTGAATTTCTACAAAAAATGTATTAACAATTCATAGTAGAAGTTAATATTTTTCCCATAAAATGGAAGAATTGGCCATTTTTTGGCCGAATTTTGAAAAAATTTCCTTAAATTATTTGTTTCTAATTTTATTTTACGTATAAGTGCAAAATTTGAGCCATCCAAAGTTGTCTTTTCCATATTTTTGACCAATTTTTTTTTAACGTTAGTTGACCAAACCTGAGCTATTGTGTCTAAGTACTTCTTGGGAAATAACACCACATTTTAAAGAAAATTGCTGTATATTCCAAACGTTTCGGGGTCTAGGTCAGACCCCGTTGTCAATGGTTAAGAAACTTGGATAAAAAAGGCACAATTCTAATAAATAAATTAAAATATTTGACAATGTGTATTATTTGATTTCTGACGTAACTAAGAGAATTTTATTTGTAATATACAAGGTAGCACAGAAACTTCTAAAGATCATATAATCATAAAGTTCCTTTCAAATTGGAAGAATTTGAAAGGGAAATCTTCAAAATTTTATGTGGCGCTCCTAGGTGCGACTTTCTTATAAGATAGTGCATTCGCCAAAAAATGCGACCAAAGAACTTTGTTGATTCAGTGATCCCATTAAAATAATAAGGGAAAACTTAGGAAAAACCTTATGAACTATCCCGATATTGGGTTGTTCACAAGGACATGACCATTAGCAATTTCTTCCTTAATCATCGGCAACCAGGAACGACTGAATTCTAGGGAGGTAGTAGCGATACAATCGTTTTCATTTAACAAAATTAAAGCAGACTCTTTTAGTTTTCTTTTGATATTGTGTTCTTCTATGTGTAATCTAACTGAGCAAGCATGTTAACAAATTTTGGATTTTTCAAATTGTCGGTTTCTCCAGTATAGAATTTATTACATTCACAAGGGATTTTACAAATGCAATTTTTTATATTTTGAGTTGTGTTATTTGGTTTGGTTTTTCATATAATTGATTTTAGTGTATTTCTTGTTTTAAATGAGGTTTTGATATTATATCTGTTTCCCACTCTTTTTAGTCTTTCTGATAGACCCTGTATGTATGGTATAGTTATCGTATTAATGTGATTATCGTGGGAGTCAGTGTTGCTTGGTGAAGTTTGATGTTGGTTGTTAGGGATTGTTTGGTATTCGATTTTGTTTAACTCGTTAATAATAAATTTATTTAGGTAATCTTTGGCAGAAGGTACATTTTTTATAAATGTTTTTTTTTTTCATTGAATTTATTGATGTTAGAACAGTCGGTTTTTGCTCATATAGAGATTTGATGATACCTCTTTTTACTGAATTTGGATGATTAGAGTTAAAGTTGAGATACCTGTTAGTTTGAGTCGGTTTTCTGTAAACCTGTTTCAAATGTCGATTGTGTTTTGGTAATTAAAATGTCTAAAAATAGTAATATGTTATTATGTTCAAGCTCTAGTGTAAACTGAATAGTTTGTTCTGTGTTGTTTATGTTAAGTAATGCATGTAAATCCTCAAGATTATGTTCCCAAATAACGAATATGTCATCAACATAACGCCACTAAACCAAAGGTTTAATCTGTTTTGAGAAAATTGTTTGTTCTTCAAGTTTTTCCATAAAAATGTTGCTTAAAGGGGGAGACAGACAGGAACCCATTGCCATGCCAAAATCTTGTTGGTAGAAGTCATCATTAAGTTGAAAATATGTTTATGTTTATACAAAATGTTACTAGTTCTATTATTGTATTAATGGACAAATGAATACGTTGATTTAGTAAAGAATCTTCTTCTAATTGTTCTTTTACCATGGGAAGTGTTTTGGTGACAGGAACATTATTGTATAGATTCACAATGTCAAAACTTGCTAGTGTGAAAGTATTTACTCTCAAACATTCATCACGCAGTTCTATTTTTTTAAATGTCGTACTCAGATATTTATAAACAAAGTCTTGCAATTTACTCCCCTAAAGTTAGCCACGTTTTTTCCATATTTGATAATTTGCTGTAAATTAGCCGTACAAATTGCCACTTTGATTTTTTTATTTTTTATCACTGGTGATGCTAACTTTGTATAAAGCTATCACGGCCATCGCTCATTTTCAATAAAAACCACATTTAGAATGACAAAGCATGGGCTATAAATTAGCAGCAAATTTGCCGTGAACAAAAAAAATTACCGCTACAAGTTTTTTATCTTTTTATCCATAGTTGTGCTGACCTTGTATGTATTCGCATTCTTTATCTATGATCATTCCTGTAGTATCAGTGTACTTTTACAAAAGAACTCTATGACTATGTTGAAATTCTTGTCGATTCGAACAATTCAAGTTGCTCGCATGCTACTATATTATTATTTTAACACAACTTGGACAAAATTCACTGCCTTCATTAGATGTGGCAGCGTGAATTTAAAATTTGTCACACTGTCTGCCGCCTTGAAATTCGGATCATCCCGATCGGAATCTTCCTGTCCTTGACAGAGAGTCAATCCTCTTCATCTGGGATTTAGGCGCACATAATAGATGGATCAGTGATCTGTAAAAGAATGTTCTATGATCAGGCTCTTTGCTTTTATGGTAGTTTGATGAATGGATTTTGTAGTCTTGTTGAAACCCAGCGGAATTCTGTTTCAAATCGTCGCGAGCCTACATCTGATCATAATAACCAAGATGTGCAGACCAGCGTGTTTTGCTTAAAGTAGTCTCTTTAATCTTAGAGAAACAAAAAATGCCATTTTTTGGGAAAAAATGTCAGTTTTGCGAGCTACGATAAGTACTTTGATGAGAGTTTCCAGAATCTTTTTTGTTAAATTCTAACGAATTGGTAGCTAAATCAAGTTCGTTCAGTATAACAACTTGCAAAATATATATATTTTCGTTCATCGTTCATGTTTATTCATGAGATATAAAATTGTATAAATATAAAATGTATCGTATGAAAAAGATGATTAATTGGTTAAAATTGAATCTTGAACTTGAAACCCAAAATTTCTAAATTTCGAGGGGGGTAACCCCCGCTGAATACAGCCTTGGAGAAGTTGATGTTCTATTGTTAACATTCTGACCTTCGGCCCCTACTCAATAAAACCCTGGATGTGTTCTGCTTTCATTAGTCTAGAAACATGAAACTCTCAAGAAGCAAAATTTCACAGTACGATTATATTAAACTTTTTGGGAAATGACATCAAAATTCACGAAATTACTGTATAATTCGGGTTCTATGTCAGACCCCGTTGTCAATAGCAAAGAAACTATGAAAAAACGCACAATTCTAAAATTTAAAATTAAAATTTTTGTCAATTGCTTTTGACAGACAGATACATTTACGTGACTTATAATGGCTTCAAATCGGACTCATACTCAGATAAATCAGGAGTTCCTCAAGGGTCGAATTTAGGATCTCTGCTATTTCTTTTGATTATTAACGATTTATGTAATACAATATCGACAGAAAAGTTATGCTTCGCTGATGACTTCAAGATCTTTTCTATAATAGAAGGTGTAAATGATTGTCATAATATTCAGAGCCAATTAGTATCTATAGAAAACTGGTGCAATAGAAATAATCTAATTCTAAATGCGAAAAAATGCAAACTAGTGACTTATACCCGAAAAACGTCAGCCATCAAATTTTCTTATTCAAGTCAAGGTACACTGTTGGAGCGAAATAATAGTATCAAGGGTTTGGGAGTTATCTTTTACGATAAATTAACCTTTGTAGAGCACATATCTGTAAAAACAAGTGAAGCATTAAAGGTCTTATGGATTTATATTGAGAAACTGCCGAGACTTTAGTAATATTTCCGCATTGAAAATATTATATTTTGGGTATGTTCGTTCTAAAGTTGAATATGCAAGTATGTTTGGCATCCATTTTATGATATTCACAGCAAACGTGTCGAAAAGGTCCAAAGAAAATTCCTGAAATATTTGGTTCTCAAAAGTGATGGATTATATCCAGAAAGGAATATACCTAATGATGTGTTATGTGAACGTTTTCAACTGCCTTCTTTGCAATTAAGGAGAAATTGTGCATTTGTTGTATTCTTGTTTAAATTAGTAAATAATATGGTAGACTGTTAGGAATTGTTAAATCAAATTAATTTTAATGTACCTACGTTTCACTCAAGGAAACGCCTAGCGCTAAGACCACCAAGAGCATTTTTGTTGAAATCACCAATTTATGTTATGTGCAATAATTTTAATAATATATGCAATTATTGTCATATTTTTACATGTACCCTGAATCAAATAGTTAGTACCGCAATGTTGCATTTGTATATGTCCTGTAATTGGACAATAAAGCAATTATTTATTTTATTTATTTATTGACTTATGAAGTATGAAGGATAGCCCAGAAACTCCTAATGATCAACAAAATTCTTTGATCACATTTTTGTTGAATGCACTTTCTTATAACAAAGTCGCACATAAAATTCTGAATATCAATCTTTTCAAATTCTTCCAACTTGAAAGGAATTTTACTATTACACAATCTTTAAAAGTTCCTGTGCTACCTTGTATATTATCAAATTAAATTCTCTTAGTTACTTCATAAGTCAAATATAATTGTCAAATATTTTAATTTTAAATTTTAGAATTGCCTTTTTTCATAATTTATTTGCCATTGAAAACGAGGTCTGACCTATACCCCGAAACGTTTGAAAATATACAGTACTTTCGTGAATTGTGGTGTCATTTCCCAAGAGTGCTTAAACATTGACAAACTATGCCACAACTATCCCTCAGAAAACAAATAGACAGGAAGTAATAATGCAAACGACAGTTATTGCACAAGAAGTATCCAATATCGTCTAGAGTTGGGGTATTTAACAAGAGAGAAGAGAAATACATTACCAGGCGAACTTCATGACAATTTCTTTATGATTATATTCTCTTTCAAAATCGATAGGGCAAAGCTTGACAAACCTATTCTAAAATAAATATTCTTTTGATAGAGCGTTTTTTGTTGAAGGTTAACAACTGCGGTTTGTGCTGCATGACTCGTTATTATCGCTTTACCCAAGGATTCCTTGACTGAACATAAAATACGGATTTCAATCGCCTCAATAGTGTATTGTGTTGAGGCTCTATAAATAGTTGAACGATCATTAGGGTATTACGAAGTATTTTGTAACACCTTAGGGTTGATTTTCGTATCTAAAATTTCTATGACGTCTATTTAAGACGTCAGTGTTTGACTGAATTATTCTTGGCGTACTGCAAGAACTCCTCCAGGGTAATGACGACTTTGTTTTGTTTGTTTGAGTGTGCGCCACCGATATTAAGTCTCGCCGTTTGAGCAACTTTCACACCACAACACCAACGAACGACACGAAAAAGTAATAAAACGATGGGTTTTATTTTAAGAAGCTGGTAGTAATTTGTTAACGCTGCACGCGATCAACCTACACCCTATAATACACGCCATTAATTTTATTGGCATCGTTATTTTGTAAGGATATATAGGACACATCGGAAATGCTGGGAGAACAGCATACAAGCCCATTTCCGCCTGGTAACAACAGAAAATGGGAAATTATGGTAGGAATTTTTTCATGTTTCAACATAATTCAAAAAATTAGACTCAATTCCTCTGTATGCCTATTATTCTAAGTAAGGCTTAACTGATTTAAATAGTTTAAAGTGTATTTGGTAAGGAGAATCTCGAAATGATTTCTCGTGTCGTCAGAAATATTGTCACATTGTTATCAGAACTAAATGTGCGCAAAATACGAGATCAATCTGTCAACATAAAGTGGGTGAAATTTTAATTACTAGGTTTGACACAAATAAACAAACACACAAACCAGGCAAGCTACATAGTTAACTAGTTAATCTTTAAACTAGGTATTCAAAAGTTTCACATGAACATTCATCTCTTAAAAGTCACCCAAAATTTTTTTAGCCGATTTTATGACTTCTGGATTTTAAAAATAAATACCTTTACATAAGTGCTTATTGTGTAGTGTTGATCTTTCACATCACAGCAATTTTCTCCCAAACTACTGAACGCCAGAGGTTGAAGTTTGGTACCAATATATAGTTTGGTGACCCGATCAGGAGTACATATCGGAAAAGAAGAAATTTTGATTTTAGGGGTACTTCTGGGGGGGGGGAACTAAAAATCGACCGCCCCCCCCCTGAAATCCGAAACCACTGAGCCTAAAATTTTGAAAAAAATAGGAAATATAGAACGTTGCCCGAACTTTACAGGAAAAATAAGGAGAAACCATTGATATTAATTTTGGGGGGCAAATTATAGAATTAAATAAAAATTTAAAAATAAAAAAAATTCAAACACATCATGTAATACATCAAATGAAAGGTCCCATTCTGAGGAACCCAAATATATATATTTTTTTCATATTGAAAAAAATTAGTTAAAAAGTTATTGACGAAATTATACAAAAATTTACCCATTCCTCCCCCCCCTTATCTCCGAAACCATAAGCTGGAAAATTTTGAAAAAATTGGAGGTATAGCCCCTCACCTGGACTTTACTGGAAAAATAAGGAGAAACCCCTAATATTCATTTTGGGGAAAAAAAATTAACGCATCATGCAATACATCAAATGAAAGGGCTCATTATGAGGAATACAAATATATATTTTTCATATTTTTAAAATTAATTGTTTACAAGATATTAACATGAAGATATAAAAAAATTCATTTCTCGCTTTATTCCCGAAACCAAACTACCTAAAATTTTGAAAGTAATTAGGTTGATCTATTTTGCCCTTTATCTTCCAATCTACAGAGCCTCAAAGCTCAGCTAGTAGATTATAATAGGCTTCTCTGAATGTTTATTAGTGAAATAAAACTCTAATGTTAATTTTTGGGGGCCAAATTAGGAAATTAAATACATATGTATTCTTATAAAAATCAAGCGAAACCTGAAGCAGATAAAATGAAAAGTCTATGTGTGGAAAAGTGTATATTTTTTATAAATTTAAAACGCTTCGTTTAAAAAATAATAGGGTAAATATAAGAAAATGCAATCGTTCCCTGCTTGTCTGAAACTGGAATATTAGAATCTTGAAGGTGGTACGGAACCCTTAGTGCGAATCCAACTCGCACTTGACCAAATTATTTTTTGGCAATACGGCACATGATAGCACATGTCGGGCACATTACGGCACACTACGTTTCATACTGTATTTAAATAAAAACTGCGATGCTAACTTCACGTAAAAAAAGAACCTCCTCATAAAAACTGTATTTACTACAATAAGTGTTCATACAATGCGGCACATGCCGAGCACATTATGGCACAACCTATTTCCAACTGAAATTCCAAAATGTACCTAACTTTACTCACATATATTAACCGACTTTTTGCGGACAAGTATATTTACAAACCAATCGTTGTGTGGTGCCACCCATGTCTTAAGAAATCGAATTTGAAAAATGTGAATTAGGGATTTTGTTTCATATTTAGGGGGTTTTGAAATTATTTTAGGGGGAAAAAATTGCAACTGTTGGCAACACCGCCGTCATACCAAGTGTTCTTATTTCCATATCATGTTGTTGATAAAATATTTACATTTAGTTTCGTTAAATCAAGATAAAAAGAACGAGAACAACTAAAACTGAAATTCCAATACATTAACCTCGAATTTATCTACATTTCAGATACTGATTAATATTGGGAGGTCTTCTGAGAGAAGAAGAGAACATCCTCATCGAGCCTCAGTCAAAAAGGGAACATAAATAACAGGATAATCACGTATATGCTAGTGATATCAAACGAAAGGCAATGAAACTGGACACATTCTATAGGGAAATCTTCTTCGATACATTCGACAGTCTCACTCTGGTGTTTGGCATAAATTTTCCAAATATTCAGAGAAATATTCGGATACGGATAAAATGGAATTTTCGGGGGAATTCCTCATAAATTTAAAGAGTCTTTCTGTGCATTACAAGATAGCCAACACGAAATTATAGTTTATGCCTTCACTATGTCACGTCGAAAAGGTTCTGTTTCTGTCGGTGAAAATTCATCACGGATGTGTTGCACTTGCATTTTCTAAATCTATTGTGACATGATGACGCCGAAGCCGAAAAAGATATTAATTAAGAATTGTGATTCAGAAACTACTTTTTTCGGGATTTATTGGCCATGGTGTGTTAGAAGTTTCTACGTAACGTTTCATCTGCTGCTGTGGCATTTATTTGTCAAAGGAACTGGGCTGATGGTCTCATTGATTTTCCTGCTGGTTTATTGGTGATTAGTACAACAGGCAATCCTTGTAATCTCTCTATTGTGTATTCATTCCGAGGTACTTGGCTTCGGGCCCTTATGACCAGTGGGCCTTAATATTTTTCACTGCTTGTGATCCTCATTTTATGAATTTTCAGCAATTTTTTTGAAGATTTTCAGCTATTTAGTGAAAATTGAAGACTGGTGAGGCAAACCTGACTACGGATTCGTATTCAGGAGGCATAAATACATCGGAAACATAATCTTGAAGACTTATATCAAGTACTAAACGACATAAACAACAAAGAGCAAACTATACAGTTTACGTTGGAACTTGTGCTAAATAACAAATTATCTTTTTTAGATATATGAACAACAAAAACACAATTAACATATGAAATAGAAGTTTAAAAAAGACCGACTCACACCGAGAGGAAATTAAAGAAGAAAAAACGTTTATAAACATCAAATTGAGGTTGACGTCTTTCTCCTCGAGGTTGTCCAACCCTTCTTCGCCATCATGTCCACCCAAGCAGAATTCAGTAGAAGACGAGCTGATGTCATTCCATATTCTAATGATGTCGCTGTATGCACCACTGTAGTGGTTGTCGTCGATGTTCAGCGTTCAGACTTAGATGTAGCACAAGATGAGGCCGACAGTACTGTTGTCCAAAAGACCTTATAGAGCTGTAAACCGTTCGGACACTTGCACTCCTAACCACTCATCAACCAAATTTTGAGTTGTCGAAAACCGGTATCTAAAGGCTTCATTTGTGCCCCTTCGACGTCCGACGCCAATTCTTCTCCGATTTTGGGTATTATCAAATAACAATTGACATTTCAGTGCTTGGATTTCTGTTCGTGCAGTTAGCGAATTGTCGAAATAAAAAACCCACATCCTCTAAACCAATAATTCGATCGCTTTCAAATTCACTTAGCTGGTGATAAATTCTACTCTAGGCATTTTAACATTACTAAATATCGGTTTTGGATTCCATCAAACCGTTTGTTTGTTTGGTAAATTAAAACAAAATGCAAAAAACACTACAATATACTATAGCATATTAAATTTAAACATCTCTTTCTGGGTGTTGCGAATTCTTGGTCAGTGAGTATACATTGTAAAAGATTTTAATATTTAAATTAAATTAAACTTTTTTTCATAGTTTCTTTATTGCCACTGACAACGGGGTCTGACCTTGACCCCGAAGTGTTTGAAAATATTCAGCATTTTCAAGTATTGTTGCTGCCTTAGCATAGAGATTCCCCAACTATCAACTTATACGTATTTGTTCAGTCAAATGTTTGTTGGTTGCCCGATGTTAAAATTTTTTTTTTACATTTTCTGAAAAATAATACCTCATCACTACTGAAAGATTTTGATTTATTTCATGAAGAGGGCAATTTAGTTATTGTGTATGTGTTGAGTGAAAAAAGTCAATATTTGGTGAGTCACATCAAATATTTTCCAATTTTTTGCAGGGTTCAGAATTCAAATGAGAATTTCCAATTCAATAATTACAACCATTTTATCTTTGATATTAAATGATAAATTGAATTGAAGAATAACCATTGAAAATTTGTAACATGTTTAGGAAATATCTAAACAGTTCCATAAACACTTTGATATAAGATATAAAATAACAAAATAAAAAAGTTACCTAATGTTGATATTTATCTACTATCCGGCCGAGTGTTTAATCAATTATTCACAATTGTTTGTAAATATTCTCGTTTATATAATCAAGATGGAAAAAATATCAAACAAACAATACAAAACTGATTAGATACGTGCCCATATATCGCTTTTTAACGATAAAACATTAACAATCAAGTCTATTTTTAACCGTGGTATGTATACCTACGATAATTTTGCATTTTTATGAATTATTTAACATTGTTATGGGAAAACCAAATTCAGCACTTGTAATTGTAAAAAATGCACTTTCAATAAACGTATAATTCATCATAATGAAACAATACATAGAAATAACTGAAATGGTCAAAATAAAGAACACCAACGGAAATCTGACAACAAATCAAACAGACGAGGAACTATACCAAAACAAAAACAACATAAGAACAAAATAATGTTAAAAAACACCCCCACAATTATAAAACTAAATGACTAACCTTAGAAACAGTAGATGAATATTACAAACGGTTCGTTACTGAAGTACAAGCTGTTTAAATCTTCAGATTTTTTCAGTTTTTTTCTACTAAAGTTTTCGAGGTATTTAGTTTAATTTTGGAGCATTAATGCCACTATTAAGTCTTCATAATAAGATTTAAAAAAACGGTCATGAAAATCTACAGGTTTGTCCTTTTTTCTCACCTGTTATCTCTGCCCCTACAACTATTTTTAGTACGTTCCTAGCAATTAACAAAAATTGTAAATCAATCTCTTATGAATTTGCAGTCTTTTTTATTTCTGGTGTTTCGTTTCGTATCTACTATTTTTTTGTGTAAAAAGTGATCAATTTGATGTGTACCGTAAAATCAAAGAATCCTTCTGTGATGCAATATGCTATTTTTATTTCAAAATCATAAAAAAAACAAGTTTACCTAGTTCTGACAACGAAGAGATCAAATTGAATGCTCAAAATAGCCACCTTCAGCTATTATACAGAAGTCTAAACATCGACACATTTGGTCTTTGTATTTGATTGAAAATCCCAGAAGAATCTTGAATAACTCTACAAAAAATAAAAATGCCGCTTCTTAAGTATTCTATTTCTTGAAAAGGAGTTCCTCTATAAACCAACGTTTTTAAATGTCCCCAAGTTGAAAAATCTATCGGATATAAATCAGATGCACGAGCTGGCCAAAATCGAGGCCATCTCGACGTATCCAGCAATCTGGATATCTTTCGTTCAAATATTGACGTGCTCTTATACTAAAATGAGCAGGAGTGCCATTATACATAAATCACATTCCCGCTATGACACCTAAAGAATTGGATCAAGAAGAACTGGCAGCTCTTTAGTTAGAAACTGAGTGCATGTATCTCCATTTATTATAGGTAGAAGAAAATGTTCACACGTTTAAAGGAAATCGTTCCGGGTGGTGAGCTTCAATGATAGCATGAGGATTTTCTACTGCCCATGTGTGGTTGAGGTAGTTATTAACAATGGATTCCCTTGAAAAACTTGCTTTGTCCTTGAATATAATATGCTCAAGAAATTCTGAGGGTTATCTAATCAAATCTAGCATAAAAACGAGAATGCGAGATGGCTAGAAAAATCACGAGGTAACAGGGTGACGTTCAGGATTGATAACTGTACCAACACGACTTAAATTTCTGTCTCCAATGATCATGGAAAAGTTTCCAGACTCAAATTTGATGTAGTCCAAGATTTTAGATGTGACAATTTCCAGCTGGATGGTGTCATTTACTTTAACATTTGGGTCAGGGTATCTGATAGTCCTTCTGTCATGTGTAACCAAGAATGGAATGCCTTTTGGACCAGTTTGAACCTTCTTGACTTTGCAGACCTTGTATTTGGCTTCTTCTGCTGTTAAACGGTGGATGACGAACCTTCCCTTTACATCATAAATCAGCCTGAAGTATTCACCAGTTTTTTCAATGGTTATCACAACCATGAAACCAGCTGGATAAGTAGGATCAGTTTTAATTTTGCCGTAACTTTAATTAACCTTTGCATGGCAATTTTGGTTACTTCACTATTTGTAAGGGCATACTTCAATCTGTTACGAAGGAAGATCACCAATGGAAGAGATTCCCAGAGTTTAACGAAGGAAGATCACCAATGGAAGTGACTCCCGGAGTTTATGGGGTCCAGTTGATGGACGTGGGGCGAATCTAACATCCATGCTTTGAGGGCGTTTAAACACTTCAAATGCTTTTTGGGGCCTCGAGCCATATTCAAATTTGATACGGACGACAGTGCCTGGACTCGTTGTACATAATATGGATGGAACAGCTATTCCTGTAAGATGGCATATACCATCATATGATCAACACATATTGCTGTGTAGCAATTTTCCTAATGCTGGTATCGGGTTGCTTGTCAATTAAATTTAGTAAAGGTTCTTGTAATTCTGGTGTTCTAATATCCCTGTGGCTACCGCAATCATGTTGTCTGTTGTCATGTTTGAAGGTACCTGTTTCTCTTAGTCGTTGATGAAGCGCCGTCCAAACAAAGTGTGATGAAGGGCTTTATGTTGAGGATACATTACAGCATATCTTCTCGGAATTCTAAGGAATTACCGTTAGCAAGACCATGTTGGTGAAAATTCACGAGAAGTCACTCACAACTATCACTATGTGTCAGCAAAAACCAAAGAGAGGAAATTAACACCAAATAAGTTAGAAATAACAGAAAGATTGTTTCTAACAATACACAAAACTGTGGCACATATGAAATGAAAAACATAAGAAATAAAAAAGATTTCAAATTCATAAGAGATTCATTTACAGTCTTTTTGGAAAAATATATGTATCTTGGAGAGAAAGTCTCCATGAAAAAGACAATATGACACATAAAACATCCCCTGTATTGGCATTGGGCAAACTTAGCTTTACATTCAAATCCGAAATAACAAATTCCCTGAAAAGTAAACTCTATAATTCGTGTATCCTACCCGTTCTAACTTATTGTGCTCAAACATGAGGTCTTAGAAAAAACTGACACACAAACTCCCAACAACACAGAGAGCTCATGAAAAAATAATGCTTGTCATTAAGCTGAGTAACAAAAAAATCCGGTGATAAGAGAACAAACCAAACTAGAGAACCTGGTGGATTGAGCAGCAAAACTAAAAGCAAATGGGCAGGACAGATAGCCCGAAGAACAGGCGAGAGATGGACCAAGCTCATTCTCGAATGAAGACCAATACTAGGACTTAGTATTATTCGTAGACCTAACACCAGGTGGACTGATGACATCAAACGCACAGAACAGAGAATTGTGGCGAAAAGATCCAGCAGTGGATAGAAATAGGCCTATCGTGATACCTAATACTTGAACGTCCTCTTAAAGAAAATTGTTTCTGTATGTCTTTGGAATTTAACATGTATGATAATTTCTGAAAGGACGGAAAATCTGACAGCAGCGCTTGCACTATTTTTATACTCAATACGAACTAAAAACAAATACCTAACTTCCCTTTTATCGAACTAGAATATTGCATAGTTTGTTTTTTTAATTCAAAATGTTTTTTATAAATTATGATTATTAGAACTAACGTGTTTGTGTACATTGTAACGACTGTGAAAGCCATGCAACGTTGCAATATTTAATTGACTTGTATATCGTGCCGAAATCCTTAAAACTACGTTTCTAATCGTAACTTTGCAAGAGTGTATATTAACAACGTACCAATTCTTGTCGAAGGCATTGAAACACGCTTCCATGTTGCACGTGACGTCTTCTTCTTCGCAGTCGATGAAATTCACAAAATCGATGGAATCTGTGTTAGACATGACGCTGCAGCTGTAGATCGAACCGAGCGCTAGGCGCCAACCGCCGTGTGCTTTTGCCGGCTAACAAAATCCAACGCGGACTCCGGCAGTCGATATTTCTCCGAACGTTGATGTTCGTCTATCCACGCAAGTCGACTTCGGCCGGTTCGCCCCGCCTGATACGATTCAGAAAAGGGGAATTCCCGCAAAAAATCGCAACAGCCAGCTGCTCGATTGTCTCGCTCTGTGTGTATCGGCGTCGTCGGCGTTTGTTGTGTAGGAATAGTTGTTGTCTGTTACGGATTTTTTTTGGGCGAAGGTTAGGCGTCCGTCCGGTGATGCGTCACATTGCTGACGATTCTATTGATGATGGCACGGCGGCAGCGGAAGGGGTCTGTGAATGAATGGAATATTTTTAAATGGAACCGAACTATTGGTCGAAATTATTTTCTTATAGGCCAGTCATTATGGCATTTGAATGCAATAATACTGATTTAGTAAGAGTCTCTTCTATTTAGCTACTGTAAACTGTAAGACGAGATCTAATATATCTTTGGAATCTATGATTGGGTCATATCGAGTACAAAACTCATTGGAAGCATTTTATTAATACTGTTATTATTATATTGACAAAATCTACAATCAGTAACGCAGAAGTTCAAAAGTTATTTTATACGAGGGCTGCCTTATATATTTCCGGATTGGACAACCCAAGTGACATTTTTGAGGTTATACGTACTCAGAACGTTTTGACATACGATCGCTATGTGTTGTTTACAGTAACTTAAAGGGTTCATCTCGGCCAAGAAATGGAATTAAATCTTGAACATTTTCGCGCGATTGTTTTTTACAAATTTCGACGTGGATTAAAGTCAGCAAGAGTGCATGGATGAACTTAATTTAATTTTTGGCGATGAAACTCCATCAAGGACCACTGTTTATCGATGGTACGGTGAATGCAATCTAGGTCGTCGTTCACTCCAAGACGAATTTCGTGAAGGTCGTCCAAAAACAGTTGTTGTTTCGGAAAATAATTGATGCTGTCTGCGAACTGATATTGCAAGATCGTCATGTGACCTATCGTGAGATTGAGTCAACCTTACACATTAGTGGGACCAGCATACATTCAATATTGCATAAACATTTGAATGTTAAAAAAATTTGTTCGCGTTGGATCCCACACAATTTGTTAATCGTTTTAAAAAAAGGCTCGTGTCGATTGGTTGAAAGAAAAGCTCAAAAAATACGATCGCGGTGCTTCAAAACAGGTTTATGACATAGTGACAGGTGATGAATCGAATCGAGCCGAATCCAACAAAAGTTGTTCGCGCACGAAGCACTTCCAAGCAACCGTACCACTAGAACAACGCAGAACAGTCAATTCTCAGTGGTACACAACCATTTGTTTGCCAGTTGTCTTCCAAGAAATGAGGAAAACCAACAGCCGAAGATGGATAACTCTTCACCACGACAATGTGAGCTCTCACACATCGGCTCAAACAACTGCATTTTAGACCACTCAAAACATCCATTTGATGAGTCATCCGCCGTATAGTCCTGACTTGTCACCAAATGACTTCTTTTTTATTCCCGTACGTAAAAAACAAACTGAGAGGTCAGCGTTTTTCGACACCTGAAAAAGCGGTTGCTGCGTTCAGAATGCATATTTTGGAAATACCTAAATCAGAGTGGAAAAAGTGCTTCGACAATTGGTTCAAACGTATGCAAAAGTGTATAGATCTTCATGGGGAATATTTTGAAAAACAATAAAGCGATTTTCGATAATTAATAATTTGTTTTTGTTCTTTAATCCCGAAATATAAAAGGCAGCCCTCGTAGTAAACTTGTCCTGCTTAAATTCGGCCAACTTATTAACTTCAGCAACCCGCAAAATATTCCAAAAAGTCTATAATAACGCCCCACCTATCAGAGAAAATGTTAGCCGTCAGTATATTCTTTTTAAAATTAATTGCAATAATATATACTTCCATAAAATAAGATACGAATTTATTTAAGAAGAAACTAGTGTTTCTTTACTTTGGTTCCAAATTTGTATGCGTTTGTCTATTTAGTTTTTACCCAATAGCTGGCCCGCTTCGGTTTCGCACGGAGTATAAAAACTGGTGTATAATTTTAATGAAAATAATGTAAAAATCCCATCCCCCCCCTCCTACAAGGTGCAATTGTCAATCTAAATATTGCAGGTACACATTCACATTGACAGAAAACGTTGTGCCAACCATTTAGGAGGAGTTAAAAACCCACTCAAGCACTAATAAAAAGTTTCCTCAAAATTGACCAGACTGTTTAGACAGAGTTGAAAAACAATCTCCTACAATTCAGCAGCAGCGCTACCTACCAGTCCAAGTGTGAATCCAGGGACCTAATGAAATATACGTAAGAATTTCAATAAATGACAACAAATAATTTAGACATAAAAAAATTAAATTTATATGCCACGCGATTGCAGCCAAACCCCCCAAGTTAAATTATTAACGTATCCCACTCAAGATGTTTCATCAAAATCGGTTCCACCGTTTAGAAGTTCAAATAAAACATTTAAAAAATATATATAACCGACTTCTACCTATAACTAAAAAGCTAAAAATAATTATAACAAAATACAACTCTAGCAAATAAATAACACATTCAATGTTGTTAGGTACCTACCCAGGAAGTAAAAAATGTAAACATTAAAAGGTGTTCATTCTGTACAAATTAATTACCTACCAATCTAGTATATTTTTGAAGTCGGTGCCAAGCAACAATAAAGTTTGATGAATTAGTAGATAAGTACGCTATGAAGGATTTTAGATTTGCTTGGTACCGGCTCCAAAATATACTAGATTGGTAGGTAATTAATTTGTACAGAATGAGCACCTTTTAATGTTTACGTTTTTTACTTCCTGGGTAGGTACCTAAGAACGTTGAATGTGTTATTTATTTGCTATAGTTGCATTTTGTTATAATTATTTTTAGCTTTTTAGTTATAGGTAGAAGTCGGTTATATATATTTTTTAATGTTTTTTTTTTCAACTTTTTAGCTTTTTTTTAGTTAGTAGTTTTCATTCTTTATTTGTTATTCTGTATGTATAACCTTAATAGACACAACCAGGTAATATCGAAAGCCTCAACATTTCACAATGATACTTTCTCATTTAAATTGACAGGTAAATCTTTACTAACAAAATGTACTAGTACGCGTTGACTTAATAAGCCCAAAATGTATATATCCCTTATGGACTACCCCATGTAACCTTTTTTCAACTTTTTGACAACCCTGTATAACAACAGATAATTCCACTCCAACCTATGTGCCAACTATCCAATACATACGACTGCCCACGGACAAGCATACATTTGTTAGCTGCCTTCTGTAAAGTATAGGACGGAGTAGAATCCATCCCATATTTACGCAGTCAAATCCGTCCTATATTTCAACCCTAGTATATAACTGCTTGTGGGCTACCCCATAAATTATTTCATTTTTAACATTTTATATCATCGACCTGTGTAACATTAATTCCTCTCCACACTTTATGCAACTTCTTATGGGCTATAAAAAAATAATTTTTTAATCACACTGTATAAATATAATTCAACTCCAGCATATATTTCAACCATCCCGTATATGATTTGCTAATGTCCACATCATATAACAGTTTTTTAATCACACTATATAATTTTAATTTCACATTTTTTTCCAACATTTTTATACCACCAAACGTCCAGTCCACCCTATATTCCAACCATCCTGTATATACGGCTGCCTACGGACCACTATCATTCTAGTCCGTCCTATATTTCAATCTTCATAAAAATGCAACTCCTTCTACCACTTTACTTTGTGATTTTGTTTGCTATAACTAAACACCCTGTCTATAAACCCACCAAATAGCAGTTTAAAGTTTGATATGTGTTGTCACTGAATTTTCTATTAGGCCGGGAGAATGTGACAACCAAATGCACCGTCTTCGCAAAATGGAAAAATTTGCATTTAATTAGGTATTTGCCTGGTATACAAACAAAACGAGCTTGGTACTCATTTATTTTAAATACTATGCTTTACTACCTATATGCTTGAGATGTACATAGAAAATTTTCAAATTCGCAATTAAAACTTCCAGTCCCTAAAATTACCACACTATTACGTTGGAATTAAAATATTTATGAGGAAATATTTCGATGAAATTTTTGATAAGAATTTTGGAATTTTCGGCGATTTTCTGCAAAACTGCAACTTGTACGTCGCAGAAAAGTATATGAGATCACCTAAGGATCTTCCTTAATAGACTAAATGTTAAAAAACTATACACATCAATAAGGAGTTATCGAAAATTCGACTAAAATATTAGGGATATTGGTCGATTTCCATGCACACATGTGTTCATTAACAAATTTTATCACTTTACCAATAGAATTCTTTTCCAAAATTTGAAGTTTCACCAATCCGGATATATACTCTATTAAACAAGACAATATTCATTCAAAATGGTGCACTACAAGAGAAAAAATCAGGTAACATACATACAAAAAAAGCGAAAAAATACGCGACGAATTGATAACCTCCTCCTTTTTGGAAGTCGGTTAAAAATGCTAAAACATTGAAAAATATGCTATAAATATCCTTCATAAAACTACTATAACTTTTCGCTACATTTTTAAAATAAAGCCCTACACCCGTCAAAACTTACTGTCTGGTTACATAACAAACGCATGCACACACACTGATATTTGGTTAGTTTGTTGTTTACGTTCACCGCATGGAAATTTAACCTTTCGCCTATTCATATTCAAAGTTTGATCGATAATCTATCGTAGAACGAAAAAAATCATGGGTTGTTAGTTTTCCCTCTAACATTTTCCGGTTCATTATATTTAATTAAGTTCTAGTGAGACGTACATATCGACAAAATGAAGGTTTCGAATTATTTCTTCTTCAATCGTTGTAGCGTCTCTTGAGGTTAATGCAACTACAATTGAAAAAATATAAATAAATACGTTAGAAGTATCAATATATTGCTTTTTTGTTAAAACATCAGCATAAACAAAAATCAAGTTTTACAAGAAAATGAAATTTCCTTTTCAAAGGACTGTTTCTTTGAACGTCACTGTTCTTGTCCAGTACAAGAAGTTCATGAAATGCAATAAATTATGGCTACTGATACCGTAGAAGATGAAGTAGGGCTCTAACAAAGGCTCTAATTCACGAAAGACCAAGTGTGGTTCTTATACTTCTTTATACTGGCCCAGACAGTCGCACATGAATTGGACCAAGAAAATATGTTAACTCTAGTTCTGGATTAATATTTATTTATTTAAAATAACTACAAACGAAGGCACCTAAGATACTTTAATGTTTTGTGTCATTAACAACAATATATTTGTTATTTATATCGATTACAAAAACAAATAGAAAAATCGCACTGATGTCTTATGTGGATTTTGTTGTTTGTCAAAAAATTTTGACAGTGACAAACAACAAAATCCACATCAGTGCGAAATTTTTTTGAAAATACCTCGAACGACTCAACAAAACGATTGACAACGACTCCAGAGTCGGAGTTGAAACGTCTCCAAACAGATAAGAAAAAAGTTTGAGGAGAGAAAACCCCAATAAACACGCAAAATAAAATTGCAGGTGTTAATTTTTTTGTGGTAAATCCTTTCTCTATTATTCGCGCTAAAAGTGAATCTGATTTGACCGCATTGACAAAAATTTATTTAACATGTATTCGGAATTTTCTCGCTTATTAAGTCCTATAGATCATAATGTTATAATATTTTTTTGTTTATTTGACGTATACTATCTCCACCTAAAATGTATGCACTTAAACTATTTACACCCTGTATACACAGTTACCATTGAGCTCAACCAACTTTTGTTTAAAAACGTCATTAATCCTCTTTGCCATAGTATTCGGTAATGCTTTACAGGATTCTGATTGAAAATTATTCAGTTTCCTGAAGTTTCGGAGATGATACGGACTAGAGAAGTTCAAAGTAACTTTTTCCATTTCAGTTGGAGGTAAGTCCGGGCTATTTGATGGCCATTTTAAACCAGAAATTTTCATTTCTTCAACTTGGCAGTATGGCATGCTGTACCATCCTGTTGAAATATCAGTCCTCCTTCTGGTAGTTAAATCCTCTCAATGGATGGCAGCAATTGTTCTTGTAAAATTATTTTCTATTTCGCAGCAGTAACGGTGCCATCATTAAAAAAAAGACCTACCAATCTTCGTGAGGACTTGCATCCCCAAACCATTACAGATGCACGATATTTAACTTTTTTTGAGATAGTATGTGATATTCTTGCCCTGATCTTCGAATAATTCTACTTCGTAAAGCACCTACACTTCAAACTTAGATTCATCACTCCAAATAACTAAATCCCATTGAGTTGGTACTCAGATTTATGCTCCCTTTTAGCCATAAATCTCGATGTAGTTTTTGTTTTAAAGGAAAGAAGCAGTTTGACTTCTGCCTAAAATTCAATTATGGGAACATTGTTATATTCCTATATGTAGGTTAGTCTAAAACATCTTAAAAATGTGTTCGTCAAAATACATTAAATTAGCACGGCAAAAGTTTTTAGAATATCTCATAAATATTTGGGGAAAAATGACAAAATCAGTGATTAATTTTAATGTCCTTATATTTAGCAATTTACATCATACTTTCTTTTTGAACCAGTGCCCTTGTATGGATTTCCGTATAGACGTGTTCACTTTTTTTTTCTTCAAAGGGGCCTGCTGTACCTTCGAAAATGGTCTTGAACCTGACGGTCCTTATTGACCAGCTACCAGTAAGTGTTTCAAATTATATACTAACAACCACAAACGCCCAGAGGCCGGAGTGGGAATCCAACCCACTAGGTCACAGTTTCCAAGCAGCGACTTCAAACGCTGTGACTAAACACTTCAATCAAGACGTTGGTATAAATGCGTGTCATTTTGTGTGACCTTTCCCAGATCAGAGACGATCAAAGGATAAACATTGTTGTCGATCCCGTCTGTAGCAAAGCTAAAGCGTGTTCCCATTTGAGGTTAATTTTTAAATTTTTAATAAAATACACAAATTATTTGAGAATGATCAAATCTTTCGACAACTTTCTGGCATAACTGCGATTCACTTACTTGAAAACAGTCAATAATTTTCTTCTTTAGGTCATCAAATGTTTGTGGATTGTTGGCATAGACCTTTTCTTTCAAATAGCTCTATAGGAAATTTCTGTTTCATAAGATTCATTGTTTCTGCTGCTGAATGACATGTTGAACCGTCCTGTTGGAACCACATATTCTGCACATCAATATGCTCCAATTCATCCCACAAAAAGTTAGTAATCATCGTTCGATATCGATCACCATTCACAGCATTTCCATTGTCAACTTCAAAAAAGTATGAACCAATCACTCCACCAGCCTAAAAACCACACCATACAATTACTTTTTGTGGATGCCTCGGTCTTTCCATTATTTCTCGTGGATTTGTTTCTCCCTAGATTCGACAATTTTGCTTGTTAACAAGATGATTTTGTTGAAAAAAATCACATTTTCAAGTTTCTGTTTTATGGCCCAATTAACGAATTGACGACGTAAACCAAAGTCTGTTGGCTTTATTTCTTGTGTTATCTGAATCTTATAAGCCTTTAAATGAAGACCTTTGTGTAAAATTCTGAATAAAGTTGTTTTTGGAATGTTCAATTGCTGTGCACGATAAGGAATTGATGTTTTTGGTTGTTCAACAACACTAACAGTAACAGTTGCAATATTTTCTTCTGAACGTCCACTATGATGATATTTCTTGCTTTTTTTATCTTTTACTGAACCAGTTTCCACAAATTTTTGAACAACTTTTCCAATGGTAACATTTGACGGACAATTCTGCACGAACTTTTCTTCCAACGTCTGCATAACTTTCATTAACTTTAAAATAATTTTAAATAATAAACACGCGTTGCTCAATCGTATATCTCTCCATTTTTAATAACCGGAATATTCCTACCTGTCATCTGTCAAATAACATATGATATTCTAGTACAAAAAATATAAATGGCGGCAAATTTAAAAATTAACCTCAAATTGGCACACGCTTTATTTCAGGCAAGGGCACTTAGAGCAAGAAAAGCAATTATTATTTTAACAAGCAACATTTATTTCCTACTCAGGTACAACAATTGAATTACCTAAATGATTACTTACAATAAATAAAAATAAGTTTTTAACTAAGTTCAAATCTCATACTGTTTGGAAATGTGACTATTTCATTTATTACAACTACTAGTTTTTTTTGTGAGTTTCACTTACAAAATGGAGGAATACTTTTTAAAAGAGCTCCACCAAACACCCGGACAGGAGTTTTTGCCCAATTTATGAGTACCTTCGGTCCATCGAGAGGAGCACCTTTTCTAAAACTGCAGTCAAAACTTAACTCTACAAGAACTAATCCTAAAGGCTTCTGCAATTCTGGATGTCCAGTATTGGATATTGTTGATGGAACGAAATCATTAGCAGATACTACAGGAATGTTTCCATAAAATTCTAGAAGTTTTTCTTTTAATGAAACCCTATTTGTTGAACGCTTGACATACTCATCTCGAGGATCCTCCACTGCTTGGTTTGGGGCAAATGATTCTCTTCTCAGATGAGGAGTATGTTGCTTTGAATCAGAGATGAATGTAGCTAAGGAATATGTCCGTTGGTCAGATGCATCCGGTCTTTGATATTTTCTTGGTAAAACATTCCTTGATTCATTTCCTGAAACTTTAAAAATGTGGTCAGGAACTGTGTTAAAATTAATATGACTTTTTCCAGGTTTTGTCAGTCCAAACACTGGAATTCCGTAACTCCTAGCGTCATATTGGTTCAACTTTGATTCTTCGTGTTCATGATTTTGTTTGATGATTGTAGGTTTCTTTAAATCCCCCTTTACTGGAGATGCTGGCAGTATGGGAGTTCCATAGCGTGTGGCCGGTGGCACGCCGTAGGCTGAGTTTGCTCTTTTCTCGCGACCATATGATAATTGCAAACCGTTGTCAAAATCATAGTTCAGATGTTCTGAATCGGAAGAATGGAACGATGGGGATAGGACGAAGTTGAAGCCATATATGGCACCTTCGATGCCATCATCGAGACCTTTGTCGAAGTCGGTGTATTCTTGGCCTACGACAATATCGCCGTCTCCATCGATTATACGGCCTTGTAGCTGAAAACATGAAAAACGGTTAATAAAAAAGTTGGTTTTGGTGCGAGTTATGACTGTCAGTTGTTTGTAATAAGTTTGAAATAAGTATCGGTTCGAACAGTTTGGAACAAATTCTTGAAATTAAAAAAATAAGGGCATATAAACTTTACAACCCATATAAATTCTGTGTATAAAAACTGGGTATTTTTGTAGGAAAGTATTTAAGTTCTATAGTAGACTGTCTATTAGTATTTATTTATGCTTTATAAGCTTATAAGATGTATTGTCAGGAGCAGGTACATACTTTTCCAGGTACTTCAGGGAAAAGAAATTTCTATTTCTGTATCCCACAGTAAACCAATCTATCTGACAAGCGTTATATTCTTAATTCCTATCCCATGCGATCTCCGATTCCCCGAAAAACGTAGAGTTCAGAAAAGGAAGCAGATGTAGCTTATTAATAATCAGGATTGAACAAATTAACAGGCTACCAGAAAAAAAAACAACATTGTCCATCGAAACTATAAATGTACAAACTAACCGAAATACGATTAAATGGAGAATGATTTATAACCCACAGTTCTGGACAGATACTGTTGCACCACAATTTTTGAAAACGAAACTGAACTTGGTCTATTGTTTACCTATTGATAAAATTGGGGTGGTGTTTCGTGGTAAGTGCACAACTTGAGATCTGGACCATTTGCTGATATTTGTTTTAAATGTTCACAATTGTCGACATTTTGGCAGAGTCACGTCTGCTATCATCAGGTCTCATATACCCTCTTTTGGTCCGCCCTATTTGGAAGAGAGAGATAGAATGTGCCAATGCTATCATCACTTCAACTTCTTCTTTCGTTTAAAAAATTTTGTGCAGAATACGGCAGTGTTTATAGTTTTAAAAGTTCCTGCTTTACAATGTCTGAAGTTGGTAGAAGTTGTAACTCGTTCCTCGAAGTTTCCTTGGACTTCCATCTTCTTGAAGTGCAGCGACACCTTGAGGAGCATGATAACAAGAACGAGGTCCGACGCACCAGCAATACCAAATAACTATATATATACAGCATACCGTGTGAAAGTGGCAATCTGTACATTGGAGAGACAAAGCGACCGCTGGACACCAGGATTAAGGAACACCGCACAGCTACTCAAAGGGCAGAGGTAACGAAGTCTGGGCTAGCTAATCACGCATGGACCGAACACCATAATATCAACTGGGACCAGGCTAGAGCAATTAGCGAGCCCAGCGTCCAAATTAAAAATATTTGGAGAGCTCTTCTTCGGCCTCTGCAATCAACGCATCACCGGCAACCAACCTCCAAGTACGACGATGCTGATTGGACCAGATAAGACCCAATGACCATGACCGGCGACCCATGATCGGTTAAGGGTATAATATAAATACGATCGATACTCTGAATTTCCTATCATTCATCTGATGACGATAGCAGATACACAGCTATTGAAACGTTATGAGACCAACCACTTCAAGACCATGGAAGTCCAAGGAAACTTCGAGCAACTTCGAGGTTCCTGTTTTACATTTAAATTCAAAACTCTACACTAAATTAGCATCCTTGTAATACTGAGAAGCCGAGACTATCACATACGGCGTCGAAAATAAACACAGAATTTGAACGAGGCTCCCATGGATAACATTCATAAATACTCTTACACTATTAAACACCCTTTGCCGTAAATTATATATTCCCGCATTCCAAAGCTGGTGTAAATATCTATGCCTGTCAAGTGCATGAACCCCGCTCTTATTCTACCACCAATCGTGTTTAGACAGGTCTGTTGGCAAAAACCAACTCTTCCACACGTGTTCTCTATACCGGTAATGATCTAACCCCATTAGATCGTACCACAATAGCTCATTATACGCCCTTCATTAATTACCGTATTTTAAACTACGTCGTACGCTGATGACCGCGTACGACCGCCGGCCGGGGTCGAGGCCCCTGTACTACAACTCTGTCAAGAGTGTGGTATGTGTTATGGCATAGTATGCCTTCATATACTTAAATTACGGTAGATGTCACCGACATCTATTAGGTTCAATGCACTGACTGTTGTCTTACTGTTGTGTATTACATCCAAGTATTTCACATTAGAACTTGTCATTGAAGAAATCGTATCTCACGCAACTCCTGGTTCCAAACGGCCGACATACGTTAAATGATATAGTTCTAAAAATGTGGATATATATATATATGTGTGACTATAACATAGACAATTCTTGTTTAGATGCTGGCTATCAAATTTTATTTTGGGTGTCAAATTGAAAGTCTCAACACATACCATCCCAACTTTTCTTCAACCAAGACGCAGATCACCGTGATGAGCTTCCATTGCTCAAAAAGGATGGTATATTTAGATCAACACGGAATGTTTGAAATTCTATGCGCAGAATGTCACGAAACATATGTCGAACAAACCAAAGGTCGATGAGGCCAGCACAAGAACACTTATGTACACAAAAACATAACATCAGTTGCCATACCGAAGAGACTTTGAGGCACAGAAAGTACCGAGTTAAGGGAAAATTGTACTAAACACTACACAGACCCTGAAGAGGGAAGGTGTGATGGTGCTGAAACGTCGTTGCTTTTTCAAAAATTCCAGCAGGGATCGGATGCATTATATGGGCACTATATGATAAATTTAGTAGCCGCGTAAACAAAATAACTATCATATATAGACATTATTTTTAATATTTTCGAAAAAAAGTTATTTCTAAAGTACTTCGGTCATCAAGAAATGAATAGAACGTAAAATCTAATTAACTTTTGATTACATTGCTTCTATATAGCACAAAACTGTTATTTTTTAGTCTAATTAGTACCGAAATTAGCAGTAGTCAGCATACTAAAAACATTAACGCCAATTAGTAATAACGTAATTTCTGATTAGAAGGCCTAATCGTCATTAGTTGAACGAAAATAATCCCAACCGTATTTTTAATAAGAATAAGAATTTTGTTTGTATGCTGGGTTTTAAAATTATTAGATCGTTGCCGTTTGAACGACGAAATGAAAGTAAACGGTAAATAATAAAAAAATGTCGGACATAAAAGTAAATGGTCTGTGGTCAGTCGCTACGCCTAAAGAAAATAAGAATGATACTCCTAAATAAATTGCCTTTTGTTTTTCAAATTAAAAAATTTCATAATTTAACATAAAATTAGCAGAACAATTGTAAAGAAGAGTGAATTCATTAAAAAGATGTATTTAGAGTTTGTTTTCAAATATTGCAGTATTCTCCGAACAGCAGTGACCTTGCTGAATGCATGAGAAATAAATACATTAAAAAAAAAACAAAAACCGACTTCAAAAGAAAATTAACTAAAAAGCGTGAAATAATATTTTGCAACAATTAAATACTTTTTATGAAGTCGGTGCCAATCGAAAGTGAAAATATTTTGTGAGGTACATTGATGAGTTATACTTCGCAACTTCGCTGTTCAAATTGGCACCGACTCCATAAAAAATATTTAATTGTAGCAAAATATTATTTCATGCTTTTTAGTTAATTTTCTTTTGAAGTCGGTTTTTGTTTTTTTAAAAATGTATTTATTTTACAATTTTCAGTGATGCAATGGCTGTAATTACTAATGAGTTATCCTACAGCTGTAACATTCTATTAAGATTTTTTTAACCATCCTTCATAACAATATTGTACTCCGCCCTGTATGTCAGCTATCATTAATTTCCAACTGTTATGAGCTACCTTATATAACTATTTTTTCTTGCTTATATAGCAAATCTTATGGATCACCTAACATTTTAATAACTACTCTATATAATTTTATTTTTACACCACAAATTTATATTTATATGCGTGAAATTAATATGCAAATTCATAGGATTTTACTCATCCAGAAATCGCCTACCTTGGCAATTTTTTCACTTTGAAAACTTGAAATCTCCAGGTGTAAAAATATAATGCTAGGAAAATATGAGGTAGGCGTTAAATAGTTACTTGTTGGGAACATATAAATACAATTTGTATTGAAAAAATGATTACAAGAGCAGTTTCACTCTCAAATCACCCTGTATTGAAAGAATTTTTACAAGACGAATCTCACTCTTACCTAGATTACCAAATCACCCTGTATTTAACACCTTTAAATTACAAATCAGCTATCTTGATTGTAACAAATTGTCAATAACTTGTTTAATTATTTAATTTGTCTGCAAAACGATTTTCCCAAATATGAGACCCTAACCAATCGATTTCTATCCATTGAAACTTCTAAATAGGAAAATTTCTTCGAAATCGTTAGTGCCTTTTTTCCAGGACTCACTTACATATATACATATATATATATATATATATATATATATATATATATATATATATAAACAAACCTTGTTCGTATTATAGTATTAGATTATTTCTATTTGATAACAATTTTATATCTTAACAGAAATGAAGATACTTTAATTTGTAATCAAAAGTCCTCTTTGAAGACAAACCTTGTCTACAGTTAATAAAAATTGACCTGGAATGATGATTGTTTATGTTTTAGATCATGTAAAAAATCTGTTTGTGAAGAATAACTTTTTTCTCTTAAAATTATGAATAAAAAGAAATCGTTTGATTTATGAATACACACTGTTTATTCATATTAACTGACACTTATTTTTATTAATTCATCTTATTTACAATTTACCCCAAGTTCCGAATAATTAATACCATTAACTCCATCAAAACTTATAATACCGGCGACTCTTCGACATAGAATATAAGAAAAATACGTAAAAAGTTTTTCCCCATTCTATAAGAAACGATATAAGCTATGTTATTTGAAAAAATTTTCTAACCACTTTCAGATATCACGCAACTAATTTAATCTCTTTTCAATTTGCCCCACGTTCCGAATAAAATTTTTCAAATTGTATAATAATACCGGCTCCTCCACCAAGGCATAGAATATATGAGAATAGGTAAAAATAGTTTTTTCCCATTTTCTAAGAAACGGTATAAGCTATTTTAATGAAAAAAATGTGGGACCACTTCGCTATCCTCCCAAACAGGATCCAGTAAAATGGTCGAAATTCCTCAAGCCGTTTCCAAGTAATCGGTGAACAAACATAAAAAAAACATAGATAGAGACGAATTGAGAACCTCCTTCTTTTTGAAGTCGGTTAAAAACAAGACGATTCGGCATAGACACATCTTTCGGTTTCTTCGCTTTGTTCTTTTATCTGTGTGCCTAGACATCTGAACTGAACTTAACTGAAGTTTAATCATAAGTCTGTTTGTAATCTATAAATATTTTTTTACTACATCATATCTCATTGGTTGTCTTTTTTAGATCTTCCACCTTCTTTGTTTCTTTCATCCATCTATAGCATTGGCACTTACTCTCACTTACATATAGGGAGACCTCAATCTCCAGATTGTGTTTAATCATCTTTCAACCTTATCAATCATTACACTGGCTCCGTAGTTTCATGTCAGTTTTGCTATTTCTTCGAGTAACCAGAAGCGTGAGAAGACGCATACGAGAACTATGCGATCGACCTGATGACGGCAGACGTGATCCTGTCGAAACGTTGTTATTTGTTTATTGACTAACTACCGGGCTGAATTACCGTAAACCACCTGTTCTGAGTGTCTTCGACGGTCATAATTACACACTGGGCTAGGTTCTGGCTGGGAACCGCGACTAAATTTATGAAACACTCAACGTTTCGACTCCTCCTGTGGAGCCATTATCAATAGACCCGGTCTGTAAGGAACCTGAATAGGTGCCTAATTTTGAATTCAAATATGAAGCAGGAACTTTCAAACATATGAATTCTACTGTATTTTGTACTATGTACCAAATTTTTCAAATGAGAGAAGAAGTTAAACCAATGGAGAGTTCGCCTTGAATTAAAACCTAAATCTATCAATATGAATATCTTAAATTGTTTGCCAAAAGTTTTCAGTTCAACATATTTGCAAATCTCACTAAATTATTAGTCATACTGGCGGAAGTATTTACTGAGACGACAATAAAAAACATGTGATTTATCACAGCCGTGATTTATCAAGTGTGATTTTTCTTCATTTATCATTAGTCGAGATTTGGAAATATTTCAAATCTTAAAATCCTTTCAGATATCAGTGAAAGTTGACAGGGTTAGTCTACGAATACCAATGAAGTTGCTTACAGCGATTTTTTAAACGAATTACTTTGTGTCATTGCTTCATTAACATTACCACACTCTCTTGTTTTTTATAATTTGTTAATACTTACACTTCCGATATGTTGTTTACTCTGGTATTTTATGGTTGCGACATAAAGATGGGAAAACGGTTTTACACTGATTGCACTCGGACATTAGAAAATAAAATCGTTTTCAAATATGCTGAGGCAGATTAATATTGTTGCGTTAATAACCATTTGTTATACGCATAAGTTTATCTAGCATAACGTGTTAATTATATATGATAAGTCAAATTAAACAACATCCTGTACATAAACGTTCAAATAAAACGATATAAAATATGTTCAGAACATAGAGAAGTTATTAAAAGGATGAGTTTCTGAAGGGTATTCTGACATTTTGTTGTTTCAGTTTATTATTTAAAAAACCCTTATGTTTTAGTTATATATAGAGGACCCCGCAGAATCCTTATGGGAAATGGCTTTCGGCCAAATTTTTTCAAATTAAAGTATATGATAGTTGAAGAGTAGATCAAATGTGCTCATGGACACAAAGCTCCAGAGCCAATAGTTTAGGATCTACAGCCCTCTAAAGTTGACGAGGTCCCGAATCCTTATGGGAAATGGCTTTCAGCTAAATTTTTTAAATTGAAGTATGTGATAGCTCGTGAAGAGTAGCTCAAAAGTGCTCATGGACACAAAGCGATATGGATGTGTATAGTTTTTAACGTTTAATCCATTAAGGAAGATCCCTAGGTGACCTCATATACTTTTCTGCGACGTGCAACTTGCAGTTTTGCAGATAATCGCCGAAAATTACAAAATTCTTATCAAAAATTTTATCGAAATGACATAACGGATATTCCCTCATAAATATTTTAATTCCAACGTAATAGTGTGGTAATTTTAGGTACTGGAAGTTTTAATTGCGAATTTGAAAATTTGTTATGTACATCTCAAGCATATAGGTAGTAAAGCATAGTATTTTCTGCTCCTTAAATCAATGAGTACCAAGCTCATTTTGTTTGTATACCAGGCAAATACCTCTTTAAATGCATTTTGCGAAGACGGTGCTTTTAGTTGTCACATTCTCCCGGCCTAATAGAAAATTCAGTGACAACTCATGTCAAACTTTAACCTGCTATTTGGTGCGTTTATACACAGGGTGTTTAGTTATAGCAAACAAAATCACAAAGTAACTGAATGCATTTATATGATGATTGAAATATAGGACGGATTAGAATGATAGTGGTTCATAGGCAGCCGTATATACAGGATGGTTGGAATATAGGATGGACTGGACGTTTGGTGATATAAAAATGTTGGAAAAAATGTGAAATTAAATTTATGTAGGGCCATTAAAAAACTATTATATGATGGATGAGCCAAGCAACAATCAAGTTTGATGAATTAGTAGATAAGTACGCAATGAAGGATTTTAGATTGGCTTGGCACCGACTTCAAAATATACTAGATTGGTAGGTAATTAATTTGTACAGAATGAGCACCTTTTAATGTTTACATTTTTTACTTCCTGGGTAGGTACCTAACAACATTGAATGTGTTATTTATTTGCTAGAGTTGTATTTTGTTATAATTATTTTTAGCTTTTTAGTTATAGGTGGAAGTCGGTTATATATATTTTTTAAATGTTTTATTACTGCTTCGATTCATTGTAGTTTTTCGGGCTGTTTTGCCGTGGTCTAGTTTTAATATACGATATGGCCAAGGATGCAATTGTCAGAGAAATTTCAGAACTTGGCGACAACATACCGGTTCTATACTCTAGGAACATTACGTCAAAACAGTTTACAAACCTACCCAACAACTCATACTCTATTTTCCTAAAGTATCCAGACACCCTTTATTCTTATCTGGAGTTTATAAAATACAGTGGCGTCCTATATATCGGTCCATACATCACATACTTTACTTTTACTCTTATGAGAACACATTATACAATACCAACACATCTCACTACCATTCCTGTTCATAGCGGGAAGCTATCGTATTCTACAAATATCAGAACAATTTTAACAGGAAAGAAGAAGGCGTAAAACTCAACCAAACTTGGTATCCCGCAATACTGAAACCTACTAATAGCCTCGGAGTCCCCGCTCACTCAGTTCTCTCTGACCTATCACGGCAGACGACGGTCCCACTAGTTAGCATAAATAGCAGCGCACCACCTCTATTCCCTTCGAGCGTACTACGAAGTATCATCTACACCCGCGCCGCTGAAGATGTCGGCAGCAGTGGCAGACGAAACGTTTGGAAGAAATTCCACTAGGCCACAGCTAAACAGCACGAAAAATTATAGTAAATCTATTGGCAGCGGTCGTGAAAGCCTATAAATAAAATCGTCTTTACCTCAGGTAAGTGTCCCTCAGAAAACAAATGTCCATCTACAAAAAGGTTCCAAGCAGCTCTGTACGAAGACCATGATTGGCAGACATGATACCACTGGTTTTCGACAAAATGAATTGGTACGCTAAATACGGGAACACCCAAAATCTCTGTTTGTATCTTATGGCCTCCTGGACTTATCCACACTCTGATAAGTCGCTCTTCTTCATGTTCTGTAACATAGAACAACAAATTTAATGTTGTCAGTGTCAAAATTAGAGCTTGTACATTCTGGAGATAGCCTGCGGTGCAGAAATGTCGTGGTCAGACTAAAGAAAGAGAGGGCAAGAGGCTATTTCACTCGGTTGGGAGCTGCTTTCAATGAAATACGATCAGCAGGTTGTTCATTGGCTGCTTTCACCCACCAAGTGAAATAGCCTGTTACTGCCTCTATTGGCCTCTCTTTCTAGCCGTGCCACGATTTTGTGCATTGTAGGATATTTCACTCGGTTGGGAGCTGCTTTCAGTGAAATACGATCAGCAGGTTGTTCATTGGCTGCTTTCACCCACCAAGTGAAATAGCCTGTTACTGCCTCTATTGGCCTCTCTTTCTAGCCGTGCCACGATTTTTGCATTGTAGGATATCACGTCCATGAAGGTACACGCTCTAAGGTGTCAAAGGATCACTTGTGTTGTGTCAAGAACTTTATTCATCAAGTGTATTATTTGAAAATAACGTAAGACATAATGTTCAGAAAAATTATGGCTAGTTTAATCCAAAGTCATAGTTTTATTTTATGACTGATAGATCCATTTTCTTCCGCATACCAACAATATTTATGTTTCTATATTAATATCAACAAAGTACTTTTACTAAAGCAACACACAGAATTTATGCTCAAAATGATTTACTGTAAATTAAATGTTTATTAATATACCATTCAGTACCGTTTATGTGAACACGTTCTTCAAGTACAATGATAAATCGACAAAATTACCTGCATTATGTAAAAATAATTATATATGTGCTATTATCATATAATCACGTGTGCCATATGTTAATGTTGAGTGGATAAAATTATAGAAACTTACTTGAATATGACAGCAACGGATGACTGTATGTTAAGTTGTGGCTATTAATCCAAATGCAGAATGTGTATTCTGATATTGGTTTCACCTCAACGTAATATTTAAGAAACTGAAAACAAACAAATTTAATTGTTATACTATCGATTGAAAATTTATCAAAACAATTGTTCTACAAGTTATGTTGTAAGTAATTACTATTAGATTAAGCTACAAAATCTTTTTTTTCATTTTTGGAAAATAACTGTGTATTTTTCCAAAAGCTAATTACATTATTTACCTAACTGCACTGTAATCCACTAATTTATTAAGAGTAACTCTTTATCTCTTTTTGTGCATGAAGCAAGTAGACTTGTTGCATTCTCTTATATTTTTTTATAGCCCGTTTATAGCGTGCGCCTTTGAGTTCTTATTCGAGCCATACCCATAGGCACACTGATGAGTGAGGCACGGGAGGAGATGCTGATGCCCCCCATGCGCCTGTAAAACCTTCCATGAGCCTTCAAAGTTTCCCCCCCCGGAGGCCAAAAATTTTTCTGATATGTTCCTCTCTCTGGAAGATTTTTTTTCTAATTTGTCCCAGTCTAGGCCAATTTTTTTTCTGATTTACCTCTCGTTAAAACAAAAGCTGTATTTGTAATTTACTCTCCTTTGGTTGGTTTCTGCAAGAACTAATTCAAAATATAAAAACTTCAAAAACCAGTTTTCCTAACAACATTCTTTACTCTGCTGAAATAGGCGAATCAGCTTTTGATACCAGACGTTATAAAAAGCACACAATTTATCTGTAGTGTTAACTTCGTCTTTAGTTCTTTTACCAAACGTTATAGGTTTCTGCTTATCACCATTTATTGATTCGTCGTCACGTAAATTTGAAACCAATATAACAGACTTTTTGGAACATCATGAGACTGTTCCTAAAGCTTTTGCTGTACTATGCTGACATCTTGATAGATTGACAATAATATAAAATAAAAATTCAGATAGAACTGCTAAAAATCAGTAGTAGCGTAACTCTTGCTATCAACCTTATTGTATTTACTAGCGTAACCAACCCTTTTATAACGTTCTGTCCAAAAAATTCAACTATTTTACCTATAGCTTGTCTGTTTTTGCTCTGTATTCATGAGTAATTCAATTATCAAATCATAGACAGCTTATTAAAAATTTGAAATTAGTGAGATAAAAAGAAGTCTTGATGCTTTCAATGCTTTACTATGGACATCTTACAATATTATCTAGAACGTTATTGTCAAAAGTAGGTTCAGCAATCTGGTGTATAAATATTTGAGGCATTTTCATGGGCCTTATAACTCCAGGAAGTGACTTTTTGAACACACCCTTCAAGAGAGGTGATTTCTATTCCTCCTGATTGCTTTGTCACTACTAACAACATTAATAATATCGTCATGATTAACATCTTCAACTAGTTCTTCAACATATTCAACTTAGTCTTCGTCTGCTTCTTCACGAATTTCAATTTCAAGACCCCCTTCTGTGACAACATCACCCTCAAAATGGACATTGGGATATCCCAGGATTTTTTATTCTAAATTTAAAATATTATATTAAAGATTAGGAGTAAATGTTTACCTGTATATATCCTTTTTGTGTAAGTATAACCTTATTTATGAAGGACTGGAAGTTCAACTTGGAATGATGCAGTTCATTTGTTGGTACTGGTGGATAAACTATGCTCTGAACCTCTATGCAAATGAACACGAATAATACCTCTGTTAGTAGTCGACTTAAAATCATAGTATTCTGAAAAGAATTATAATAGTTTTAATAAAACAGGAAACAAACAATACCTTATATATCTTTAAATATTTTTTTATGCTTAAAATACTTGGCGCAATTTAAAGTTGCCATCTGAAATAACTAATTTTGTAGTAGTTTTTGATAAAAAAGTTTTAGTATAGGTTTAATCTTGAACGTTCACGTTACATCTCTTGGTTAAATTTGTAGACGCGAGATGTAAATTTAACGAATGTATCATATACATAAAGTGTTCGAGAGGACATTCAATTGTGGGAAGCGCAACTGATGAAGGTTCCCTAACAACAAACAATGTATATTATATATATTGTCTAGCGTACAAAAGAATGACACATCGAACAGAGTATCTCTTGGTCAGTTGTTTCTGGTCTTGTGAAAGTCTGAAGCTATGGTGAAATTGTACAAGGTATCCGAAAATGAAATCTGCGCTATGATTTGTGTTTAAATCTGATACCTAGTATTGCTGTGATCATTTATTTATGAAACATTAATCTAGAGATCATGGAAACTTACTCAAATTGAGAACAAAGATAATTGATAATGCTTCTGCACACGTTTTTCTCGATATCAATCTCATTATTCGCGATATTTGCGCTTAATTTGATTTGTGTCCTGTATAGCATCACAGTTTCTGCACCCTAACACCAACACCGTTTCAACAAATTTTTCAATTTAGAGGGTGTCAAATCGTGTTTTTATACATTTGTGACGCACCAGAGGTTCCATAGCAATTCCATTAGGATTATTTCTGTAGATGATACCTCGCTAGAAATAGCCAGTAGGTGTTAAATCGGGTCACCTGGAAGTTCAGTTAATATGCTCTGTGCTAATTATTAAAATCCTGGAATCTGGAGACGATTAATTGCAATATTTTTAGATTTTTTTGCATTGATTGATTGGAACGTTTGCTTAATATCGCCCGTAAGTACCGTTCATGGCAGTGTTTCTTTATTTGGGGATATATTATACATATATATGAACTAGGCTAGGTTCCGGCTGAGAACCGCGTCTGAATTTATTAAATACTCGAAGTTTCGACTCCTGCTTTGGAGCCATTATCAAGAAAAATTTAAAAAAATCAGTTTTTTGGGCAGTCGGTAATACCAACAGGCGCGTTAGCCATCGAGTATATGAGAAAACAGAGCACTCTACCAACTTCGAAAATGGTAGGACTATCATATCCCTCAATTCCCTTAGGGCATCCACAATTCGAGAAGTTATAGAAATAGAGAAACGACCCCTCTGTCTAAACCGACGCGATGACAGTTCCCGTCTTTCTACAGCATGGACAACCTCCGTAATTACATTATTAAACAAACCAGACACGACACAGCCCCCTCATCACGTGACATCCCTTCCTAATAGACCGATAACTATAAATAAAAAAAGCAGAGGAGATTCACACTCAGTTGTTGCTGACATCCATACAGTCCAAGAGGGATGGATCAACGGACTACAACATGGTGATCTTGCTTGTAGGTGACCGAGACCAGCACAGAGACGAAGAAGAGCTTCCAGAAGGTAAATTGGGACTTATTTCGAAGGAACCTGGACCACATACTGAGACTAATCCCAGAGATCGAGAGTAGGGTTAAGGTCGAAACGGCGATTCAAGTCCTAGACAAGCTCTGGAAGCCAGCATCCAAAAATACAGAAACAAGAAGAACGCCAACCTCCCAGACGACATCAGGTACCTAATCCTAGGGAAAAATAGAGCAAGAAGACGAGCACAAAGTACAAGGCAACTAGACGACAAGAGTAGATCAAACGCATTGAATCGGGCAGTGACTGAAGCTCTAATAACGCATTACAACGACCGATGGAATAGTTACCTGGGGCAATTGGACCTGCAGAAACCAGGCTTCTGGAATCTGCAAAAACTCCTGACAAGCGTCCAGTACCTCCACTTCATGGTGAGTAGGGTATAGTTTACTCCTATCTTGAAAAAGTAGAAACATTCGCTGACAGCCTTGAGAGAGTGTGTAGACTGAACCAACACGACAATGACGACTACGACCTCGAACTCCGAGTCGAAAGGCAAGCCAGAAGGATCAGGAACCAAGATGACATCCTAAAGATCAGGACCACGACCCCGGAAGAGGTACGAGACCAGATCTTTTAGATTTGAGCCAGCCTTGAGGCGACTGCAGCAAGACACTGACGATTTAGCCAGATAGTGCCTTCAGTGGAAAATAGCCATCAACGAGGACAAAACTCAAGCTCTGTTCGTCAACGGGAGAAGCCGCACAATCGTTCGGACGGGAAACCTGACCGCCACGACAGACAAATTACATGGAAGAACGAAGTCAAATACCTGGTTGACTTTCACAAGGCATGTCCAAAAGACTCATAACAAAGTCCGGGCTGTCCGTGCCAGACCCCCTAATAGGAAGAGGAAGCAAGCTGGGTCTTAAACAACCCTACTCTCATCAAGACAGTAATCTTGCCAATGCTGACGCAAGCTTCAATAGTATAGTGAATGAAGAGGAGGGCCAGAGAGGATTACGTCAAACTGGAACAGCACCCAAACCTTCACCTACGACAGCTAAAGACCCCAGATTTATTGACAGATACAAACGGCCAAAGAATCAGCTCCGCCTAAGAGAAGGAGAAGATGAAGAAGAAGCCCAGAATGAGAAGACAGATAAGCATAAAGTGAAGGACATAATTTTTTTTCAGGAGACAACAAGGAGACCCGGGGGGCAACCAACCGCACCAAGCAAAGAGAAGACGAGAAGAACACACACCCACCAAAAATCTAAAACAACGTGCACGCCCACAGACGGATAAAATACGCCACAAACCACAAATAAGACCGTTGCTCTACTACAATAAGGTAAAACAACGGAAACAAACCAAAGCCAAGCTATCCCAACAAGAAGACAATGATTATGCAGATGGAAAACTGCGTTAGCGTGAGGACCTGAGTTAACTCTCAGGGGGTGGATGGCAAGGGAGCTGGAAGTGTCCTCAGTAATTTTTTGAAGGGCAAACCCAGATCCTGGGCTCGCGCAAAGGGTGTAGACACTCAGTTCAATTATCTAGGGAATCTTGGAGAGTAGGCAGATTGAGACCTCGAGTTCCATCTATACACGGAAATTCTTTTTCATTTTTCAGTTTTGTCTCTTGATATGAAATGCCATTGTAGTTCCAAAATATTTTGTACTCCCCCCTGCTGAGTAGGAGGAAGAAGAAGAGTGAAATTGCTCAATTAGGAAAATAACACAATCAATTACAGATGTGTTCTGAACGGTTTGGAATTTATTTACCGTGAAACGTTAATTAAATTCAGTCCTGAACAATTTTCTGAATCCAAATCAATACTCTAATTAAAAAATAAGAGATATGTAAACGCAACTGCGAAGGTACACTCGGTGGACTAAATTCCTTTTTAAAAGCCTGCAGATATGGTATATAATTTTTTTGCCACTTTCAGTCCCGAAACAAAGACTCAAAACATTGTACAACAACTTTCATATATGTAAATTTAATTAATAACAGCGAATGGTATTAAAATAAGTTCTAATTCCACGATAGCGGGTCACATTAAATTAATAAAGTTATTTAATTAATAAAAATTGGTAGTCACGAGTTTAATCGACTTCATTACTTTCATGATTTTTGTAAAATTAAAATAATGATTGTATTAATGAAATCGATAACATGTAATTGGAAAATCGATACTCTTCATATTATAACAATCTATCACTGTCTAGTCCCAATTGTATTAAAATCAGCATCAGTACAGACATAACTGTTCCTTTTGTCTTAGACAGTAAATTAGCTACTTAGATAAATACCGTGAAGAAAACTCAATTAAAAAAATATTATGGTTTTGTAAAGATAATTGGTATCCTGATAAATGTTTTTCTAAAACATCAGATTTGCTGACGATATCGTTCTGATTGCAGAAGCCCCTGAAAAATTACACACGAAAATTTAGTGAAGGGAACAAAAAATCATATACTCACAGAAGAAGAAGAAGACTCTGCTGTGCTGCTTTTGGGATTTTTTTTGATAGGTTGAATTTCGTGATTTTTCCTTGCCCAGGCTGGTAATGAGTGCCTAGGCATAATGACAACAAATATCTCCGAAATAGTTCTTCAACCCGAAGACAGTCCAAATTTAAAAGGATAAACTATATTATTATTAGAATACAACAATTATTAAGTGTACAGGGTTAACCATAATGAGTTGAGTCGATATGTATATAGGAAACTAGTGGGAGTGTTAATCCGACTGTCTAGTCCCAATTGTAAAATCAGCATCAGTACAAAGATAACTCTTCCTTGTCTTAGACAGTAAATTCGCTACTTAGATAAATACCGTGAAAGAAAACTCAATTAAAAAAATATTATGCTTTTGTATAGAAAATGAAGGTATCCTGATAAATGGATAAATGTTTCTCTAAAACATCAGAGTCGCTGACGATATCGCTCTGATTGCAGAAGCCCCTGAAAAATTACACACGAAAATTTAGTGAAGGGAACAAAAAATCAGATACTCACAGAAGAAGAAGAAGACTCTGCTATGCTACTTTTGGGATTTTTGTTTTTTGATAGGTTGAATTTCGTGATTTTTCCTTGCCCAGACTGGTAATGAATGACTAGGCATATGCACAACAAATATCTCCGAAATATTTCTTCAAACCCGAAGACAGTCCAAATTTAAATGGATAAACTATATTATTATAATACAACAATTATTAAGTGTACAGGGTTTACCATACTGAGTTGAGTCGATATGTATATAGGAAACTAGTGGGAGTGTTAATCCGACTGTCTAGTCCCAATTGTATTAAAATCAGCATCAGTACAAAGATAACTGTTCCTTCTCTTAGACAGTAAATTCGATACTTAGATAAATACCGTGAAGAAAACTCAATTAAAAAAATATTATGCTTTTGTATAGAAAATGTAGGTATCCTGATAAATGGATAAATGTTTCTCTAAAACATCAGAGTTGCTGACGATATCGCTCTGATTGCAGAAGCCCCTGAAAAATTACACACGAAAATTTAGTGAAGGGAACAAAAAATCAGATACTCACAGAAGAAGAAGAAGACTCTGAAGTGCTATTTTTGGGATTTTTTTTTGATAGGTTGAATTTCGTGATTTTCCTTGCCCAGACTGGTAATGAATGACTAGGCATATGCACAACCAATATCTCCGAAATATTTCTTCAAACCGAAGACAGTCCAAATTTAAATGGATAAACTATATTATTATAATACAACAATTATTAAGTGTACAGGGTTTACCATAATGAGTTGAGTCGATATGTATATAGGAAACTAGTGGGAGTGTTAATCCGACTGTCTAGTCCCAATTGTATTAAAATCAGCATCAGTACAAAGATAACTCTTCCTTGTCTTAGACAGTAAATTCGCTACTTAGATAAATACCGTGAAAAAAACTCAATTAAAAAAATATTATGCTTTTGTATTGATAATGAAGGTATCCTGATAAATGGATAAATGTTTCTCTAAAACATCAGAGTTGCTGACGATATCGCTCTGATTGCAGAAGCCCCTGAAAAATTACACACGAAAATTTAGTGAAGGGAACAAAAAATCAGATACTCACAGAAGAAGAAGAAGACTCTGCAGTGCTATTTTTGGGATTTTTTTTGATAGGTTGAATTTCGTGATTTTCCTTGCCCAGACTGGTAATGAATGACTAGGCATATGCACAACAAATATCTCCGAAATATTTCTTCAAACCGAAGACAGTCCAAATTTAAATGGATAATCTATATTATTATAATACAACAATTATTAAGTGTACAGGATTTACCATACTGAGTTGAGTCGATATGTATATAGGAAACTAGTGGGAGTATTAATCCGATAATTGGTATAGGGGAGCTTTGCGGGAAGTTGTTTTCAGGTATAATATTTTCAGTTATCTACGACTTCCGGTTCTACCGGAAGTGAACCTTAATTTTGTTTTTAAAATGGCACACCCTGTTTTTATAGCATTTTTAGAATCTACGATGAATTTCAATATAACTTTATTCGAAACATCATATGTCTGAAGGGTTATTTCAAAATTTTTGACAGGTACAGCCCTTCGCAAAAAATATATTTTTTTAGAAACAAAGAGCGCCAGGTGAAAATTGCCAGAATTTGCCGAAATAAAACTTGAAGCTTCCTAAATCTTTGGATACTGTTCAAAAAATTATACGGAACTCATATTTTTCAAATAGCAAACTCTTTTCTCTCTACGCCAATGGATTCTACGCTAAAAATAGTTTATACTTACAACCCCATACTTAAGTTAAACGGTTTTTGTTAAATGTTTTGGGAAATAACACTAAAATTCACGAAATTGCTGTATAGTTCCAAACGTTAGCATTTTCTTCCTTAACCAGGAACGATTGAATTATACGGAGGTAGAAGCGATACAATCGTTTTCATTTAAAAACATTAAAGCAGACTTCTTTAGTTTTTGTTTTGTGTTGTGTTCTTCTTTGTGTAAAATAAGTCAATTTTGAAATTGTATTTTATGACCAAGGTCCCAAGCATATTCACAAATTTACTATTTTTCCAATTGTCGTTGTTTAATGTGTTCGTTTTCTCGAATATTTAGAGTTATAAAGGTTTCTCCAATAAACAATTTATTATATTCACAAGGAATTTTATAAGGCAATTTTTTGTATTTTGTATTTTGTTTTAATTTTAAATCTGTTGCTCACTCTTTTAAGTCTTTCTGAGAGACCCTGTATGTATGGTACAGTTATAGTAGTAATGTGATTATCTTGGGAGTCAGTTTTGCTTGGGGAGCGTTGTTACCGATCCTCTGGTATTCGATTTGTTTAACTCTTTATTATTCTTTTGTTCGGGTAATTATTGGCAGAAAGCAGATTTTTTATAAACTCAGGATTTCTACCTCTGTCACATCAAAGCAATTTTCTCCTAAACTACTGGACGGAAGAGGTTGAAATCGGATGATGCGTATAGCGACCCGATCAGGAAGTTCATATCGCAAAAAAAGAAATTTTGATTTTAGGGGTACTTCTGGGGGGAAAACTAAAAAAATCGACCGTTTCCCCCCCGTGTTCTTCGAAACTACTAACCTAAAATTTTGAAAAAATAGGAGAATATATGAACGTTGCCTCTATAAATTTTCAGGAAAAATAAGGAAAAACCTTTAATACCAATTTTGTGGGGGCAAATTACTAGAAGTTGAAATGAAAATTGTAAAAATTAAAATTTTTTAAAACGCATCATGGTAATATAGCACAGACTGAAAGGTCGTCATTCTTTGAGGAATAGCAAATGTGTTTTAGAAAATATACCAAAATTTACTCATTCCCTCCATCTGTCGCTTATCTCCGAAAGTATAAAACGTAAAGTTTTGAAAAAAAATAGAGGTATAGAGCCTGACCTGAAGTTTACTGGAAAAATAAGGGGAAACCTCTACTTTTATTTTGGGGGGCAGTTACAGAATTAAATGGAAAATATAAAATTAAAATTGTTTCTAACGCATCATGTTATATATCATATGCTCCTTATGAAGAAAACAAATGTTGCATATTTTTAAATTAAATCAAAAGTTATTCCAAAAATATCTTTTACCCATTCGTCTTATCTCCGAAACCATAAGGTGTAAAATTTTGAAAAAAAATAGAGTTATAGCGCCTCTCCTGCTTTACTAGAAAAATAAGGAGAAACCCGTAATATTCATTTTCAAATTATAGAATTAAATGGAAAATAAAAAATTAAACTTGTTTCTAAAGTATCATGTAATATATCAAAGCACAGACTCATTATGACTAATACAAATATATTTTTTAATTATTTAAATTGAATATTTTAAAATATATTAAACAAATATATGAAAAATACCCAGTCTATTGATTCCCCAAACGATAAGACCCAATTCATAGGAAAAATACGACGTAATCTTTTTATTAATATGGGGGCCAAATTATAGAAATAAACGGAAAATAAAAAATTTTTTAATGTGTCTTGCAATATATGACAAATGAAGGGGCCCATTATGAGGAATACAAATCCTATTTTAAATTAATTGTTTACAAGATATTAACATAAATATATAAAAAATTCTCATTTCTCGCTTTATTTCCGAAACCATACTACCTAAAATATTGAAAATAATTAGGGGTACTGGGGCTCACTTGAAATTTATAAGAATAATCTTAGAAAACCTCCATGGTAATTTTTGGGGAGCGTTGTTAGCGATTCTGGAAAATAAAAATTCAATTTTTTTAATGTTAATTTTTGGGGGCCAAATTAGGAAACTAAATACAGCGAATCTTGAAGGTGGTACGGAACCCTTAGTGTGCGAGTCCAACTCGCACTTGACCAAATTATTTCTTCATTAAACCAATAAAGTGTTAGAACAGTTGTTTTTGTTCTCTGTCATATATAAATTTGTTCATACCTCTTTTTACAGGATTTGGAAGACTAGAAAACTAAAAGAGTGTGTTTTAAATTTGTTAAATAAAAACGATTATACTCTGTTTTGTCACCTATCTACTGTGCTCTTCGTTTCTCGATTTCACCATTCCTAATTCCTTACTAGCGTCCTCTCCTTCCCCCTCTCAATATTCTCATATATTCTTCTCATCTAGTTCATCCGTGATCGTCAAGTGGTTAGGACCCTATGCTACGCTTTTAGGAAGTTAAGCTTGTCATAAATAAGAGGTCTGGAATAGTCAGCCTCAATTAATGAAATTCTTGAGAGAGATGAAATGGAAGAAGAAATGATTGTCTAAGTGCTTCTTGGGAAATAACACCACAGTTTAAAGAAAATTGCAGTATATTCCAAACATTTTGGGGTCTAGATCAGACCCCGTTGTTAATGGTTAAGAAACTACGGATTAAAAAGACCCCAAAACCTTTGGAATATACAGCAATTTTCTTTAAACTGTGGTGTTATTTCCCATGAAGCACTTAGACATTGAAAAATATGCCACAAATATCATTCAGAAAACAAGAAGAAATGATAGTTGATGAAAACCAAAAAAACAGGGCGGCGGGGAAGAGAATAAAGAAGATCCACTTAAAACAAAAAATGCTAAAACAACAAATATTGCAAAGGGTCTAACCTTCATTAACTACAACCTAAAATCTAATAACATGTGAATATATAATCCATTTTACATTTTTTAATTCATTTTAAAAGATATTCTGCCCCAAATGCATGTTTTATACTCTAAGACAAACTTGATGACCGTATCAACAACAATCCTGCTGTCTTCTGATCCAGCTAAACTGATTTTTTCCGCCGCAAAAAGTCAAGATCTCGTTTAAAACAAAACCGCCCTGTATACAAACTTCATATGCACGGTTGTCCGTGTTAAGGATCATCGTAATCATCAATGATTCCTCAATGAACGAACGAGTCTCAATTACTGCTATTTTGAGCAAGCGATATAATTTCGGTATCACCAGACACGTTACTTATTAATTAAGGACTTTCTCTTTTTTTTAACTCGCCGATTCGCGATGTTTTTCACATCCCAGTTTTCACTTGAAGTATTGAATCTCATTGGAACATTTCTTTTGATGAAAGTGTCATTGGAAAAAACGTGAATTAGGAAATCGTCGTTGAATTGTAAACGTCGATGTACATCAAATAAAAAAATCATGGTTTATATGTAGAGAGTTTTCATTTCCTAGTAATTAGATTATCTCATGACGATGGAACATGTAGTGTCCTATTAGACTTAGTTTTTTGTTTAATACTAGGAGCAATCTTTCTTTTCTGAAGCGTTATAACTCTTTAACATTATGTTGTATAAAATTTCACATACGCAAATCAAAACTGTTGGAGGTTTGTCTTCTGATTTTGATATATTCAATCAGAATTGAATGCAGCATAATTTTTGAAAATTGCAGTTTTCATAATTTGTATAGCTCTTCATTATTTCTAATAAACGAATAAGGAAATGAAGGTTCTTATATTTTGTATAATGTATTTTTCTCTTGGAATGTTATATTCTCATTATTTGTCTTTAGGTCTAGACTAATCCATCTCCATTTCCCTTTTATTTCTTGGGTTTTTTACCTATTTTTGAATGATAATCTATAATTATTCTAGTTTTGGTCATGTTATCTTTCTATATTTTGTCGGATATTGCAAATGCTGTCCATTTCTTCAGATGTATGCTTCTATTTTGGCATAGAACACCGTAATCAAACTAGCCGCTGTAGAAAATTAGAAATAGTTATGCACACAAAAAAAACTAAAAGAATATAGGAAAAGTGCAATGACAAAGAAACCATGAAAAAAACGGACAATTTTAAAATTAAAATATTTGAGAATATTAATTGACTTATGACGTAACTAAAATAATTTAATTGGATAATATACAGAGTAGCACAGAAACTTCTAGAGATTACATAATATTAAAGTTCCCTTCAAATTAGAAGAATTTGAAAGGGGAGATCTTCAGAATTTTATGTGGCGCTCCTAGGTGCCATTTTGTTATCTGATAGTGCATTCGCCAAAAATGCGATCAACGAATGTTCTTGATTCAGTGATTCTATTAAAATCGTAAGGGCAAATCTAGAAAAACCTTATGAACTATCACGATATTGAGTTGTTTACAATGACCATGACCAATTTCTTCCTTAATCAATTTTTTTTAGTTTTCGTTTCTTGTTGTGTTCTTCTTTGTGTAAAATAACTGAGTTTTGAAATTGTATTTTATGGTCAAGGTCCCAAACATGTTCACAAATTATGGATTTTTCAAATTGTCGTTTTTTAATGTAATTTTTGTGTTCGTTTATACGAATATTAGAGGTCTAGTGATTTCCACAATATAGAATTTATTACATTCTCAAGGAATTTCATAAACGCAATTCTTTGTATTTTGAATTGTGTTTTTTGCTTTTGTTATTGATGTAACTAATTTTAGTGTATTTCTTGATTTTGGTCCAATATTATATCCGTTGCCCATTCTTTTTAGTCATTCTGAGACACCTTGTTTGTATGGTAAAATTATTGTCGTAATGCGTTTGTCTTGGGAGTCATTGTTTCTTGGGGGAGTTTGATTGAGATAAGATAATTTTATTTTTTGTAATAAATCTAAAAACACTTAATATTTTCAAACATTGTACATGAATTATGTCTAGAATTTTCTGGAGAATCCCACAAATAAATAATCTACAGGGGCTGGCATTTGAAATAAGAAAGTTGGTATTGGCCACTGTCACATGACACACCCTATATATTTTTTTGTTGAAAATATGCGCATTTAAAAATGCAGATCGACGCATCCAAGCGTTTTCCCCTAGAAGCCCACCTTTATTCGCTATCGAATTTATTCCACACTCTATATCTGTTTAGAATGCAAGAACTAGAAATTGCAAATGTGAAAAGGGGGGTCAGAATACAGAAAAGCTGGATGTATAAAAACGAACAACAGTTAAGAGCAATTAACAGAAAAAAATAAAGAATAATAGTAATAGGATGCAAGATTAAAATTTGTAAATACTGCACACATTTATATTGTTTCTAATAATATCTAGTTTATGCAAGATAATTGTATTTTGTCTTTACGTTATTATAGTGAAAATACGTATGTTAGAAGAAATGTATAAGCAAAAAATTTTTATTTACAAGTGTTGTTTTAAATGAGTGTCATAGGACTTCTTGTATATGTTGAAAAACAAACAAAATGCTAGGATACTTTATATTTCTCACCATGAACATCTTTTATAGCATATCTTCAGTAGAAGATGTATTAAAAAATTAATCGACGGTTTTTAAAAAATGGTCAATTTCTTTAAAGAATATTAAAAAAATTTACACATTAGATACGTTTTTTAAAAACAATAAGAGTGCAAGAAATCGCATTTTAGTCGCAACATTGATCAGACATCAACTGTCTTTACATGAAAACCTGTTTACAATTATTGTAAATTGAGAGATCTAGTTTTGCATGCGCACATTACTAATTCTCGTGCGTTAAATAATGTTCATTTATCGTTTCTTTTATCGTTATTGCAACTTAGTAAGTCACAACCTTTCTATTAGTACAAAAATACTTTTAATTTTTATATGACCAACACAGTACAGAAAACAACAAAAAATATCATGATTAAGTATGATATGGAAGCGGTTACTGAATATTTAAGAACATTAAAATCCATCTTGAACTTACAATTTAAATATACAGAGTGTATCATTTGAATTCACGATAAACTTATTCATAGTTTTGTTTGTAGCTAACTCCAGTTATAACACATTTTTATATCATTAGTAAAGCTGAATTAAGAACACTTTTTCAAGGAAATAAAAGATATTAAAACATTTATACCCAGGTGATGCTGACTTGCAAGCTTTCGCTCTTAACAATGTCACACTCCACTTATTCAGTTCGCTGTCAACCCTCTTCAAAGGTAAAGGGAAGTTGTCGCAGAAATGTTTGAAATCTAGGAAATATGTGTGTTGTGTCGCTATCTATAAAGTGGATTTAGGAACCTGTAAGTATTTTTTCTAATAAAAACTGACCTGCGTTTTCATTAAAATTAAATCGAATGATGTATTGGGTTTAACCAAATGTGAAAAAAGGGTGAAAGATTATTTTGATATAACTAAAAAATAATCTGCAGACCTCAAAATGTTCAAGCCTTCAAGATAATTAATACAACATAATAAGTAATTAGAACGGCATTATTTACCTTGCAATTACTTTAAATTCTCCCGAATTGTCAGGGAAATTTCCGAACGAATAGATGCGTGAGGGCTGGTACTACGTATCGTTATTACCAAATGTAATAGACACACATTTCTATTTATGTTAACATTAAATTTATGACTTGGCCCTGTCTAGACCCAAATTCTGCGGGTTCCCTCAAACCAGCCAAATTGCTCTCCCACTCTAAACCAAAAGCTTGCGACACTCCTGATATGTTTGTAGGTACCTAACAGCTGTGAAATTGAGATAACTTCTTGTAATTGTTTCATATAGGCAAACTTGGTACTTAAGTATGTACTGAGAGCGTCGCAGGTCTGTAGATTTTTGCTATAAAACACGGTAAATCAGAAATTTTCTGTTACTATTACAGATAGAAATATGTGTTTAATACACTAGGTACTGAATAAAAGAAATAATTCTCTGTTTTATTTTAAATTATGAAGTGAGAATGCTGGGCACAACGGATTAGGGTGGGGGGATCCCCTTGATGCCAACCATCATTTGTTTTTATTGTATGCCCTGTTTCACTTAATTATTCAGTTCTTTTTAGGCCCTGCAACTTACTCAATGGTGCCGAACAAACACTTTAATCATACTTATGTGATCCAAAAATTCTCTAAATTTTAACTATTTTTCAATTGTTATCGATCAATTTGGAGAATAGAATAGGGTATCATCAAATGATTGAGATATATTTCTAATGAATCTGGGTTTTGGATAAAATAGTGAACTGTTCTCCTTAAAATAGATTTATAACTCAACTGCAACGTATAATATTACACGTAAACATCTCCTTTTGCCTTTTTTAACCGACTTCCAAAAAATAGGAGGTTATAAATTCGTTAGCGTATTTTTTATGTATGCTCAGTGATTATTTAAAAACGATTTGGGCAATTTTGATGATTTAAACTGCGTTGTAATAAGGAAGATTACAGAAAGCTATCATATAATTTTCTATAGCTTGAGATTTACGGTTTTCCAGAAAATCAGGGAAAAAAAACAGTAATTAAGCGACTACACGTCAGAGAATTTGAATGAATGTTTAATGTTTTCTCTAAAATGGCTCAATACATTTGAATATTTTAAAATGTATTCTACAAATATGTGTTCCATCTTGATTCCGTATATTTTCTATAAATATATAATGAAAATCGTAAAGATATGTTCAAAAAAGGTAAACATCAATGTAAATATCAAATTTTGATCATAAATATCTAGCTTATATATTATATATATATTGTACAGGGTGTTTGTTTGTAACGGTTTACAAGAGAGAGAGAGAGAGAGAGAGAGAGAGAGAGAGAGAGAGAGAGGGGTTTATCACATTGTAATACTAATTACGTTGTAATCACTGCTATATTTTTTAATACTATTTACGTTAAATGTTTTTTTTTGCTAGGACCTCATTGAAATTATAAAATTAAGAGGCCATCTATTTGATCCAAACAGGTCTTAGATTTCCTGAATTTTAAAATACTGTGAACCGTAATATTGTTTTGCCTGTTCATTAATATCTTCTCTGCTCAGTTTTTCCTGCAATAGATAAGTATTTGAATTTCGAAAATTTGCCCAGATTACTGACTGCACAGAAATTCGTTTCTACAGACATTCTAACAGAAAGAGAAGTGTACAATTTAATCAACTAGTGTTTTGTACATTGCGTGAAATTATCTGTATTAAAATAAAGTTAACGACATTTTGCACTATATTTTAACTCCTAGTCTGATTTTTAAATTTGGATAGTACCTCGTAAATATGCAATGACTTAGTGAACGTATAAACACAAAATACTACAAACCCTTTACTATCAGTATAATTTCGCACATCCACGTTGTCGGCAAATGTGATGACAACATTGTTTTCCAACTTTTTCATTATTCAAAATTTGGAACAGTATTTTTGTAATTGTGTCTCGATAACATTCTAGTCAACCTACAGCTTAACTATGAAAAGATTTCATTTCATACATTGTAAAATCTTATACTCTTAATCCCAAACAATCTACATTCTATACATTTTTTATATACAAATCTGCATTATTAACACAAGCATTAACAGATTTACAAAAGAAAGCCTACCCCTTCAGAGCACACCCCATTCGGATACACATGACGTTCTTGTAGCACTAGTTCTTGTAGACCGTTCCACTTTATTCAACCAATCTCCACTAATTAACAGTAATTGGTCCCGCATACGCTTCTATCGTCTCTCTTTATACCGAAGTCAATGTTATACTACGAGTACCGTTGCTACTATCTCAGTCAGCGGCAAAAGAGTTACTACCGGGCCTACCGGCTGGTTGATACCATTACGACGGCCGTACTATCGTATCAGTACTTTTTGTTTGGTCAAACACCAACGTTGCGATGGTCAACTTCATAGTCTAGTAATTCTCTTCAATAACGTGTCCATAAAATCATACAAAACCACTACAACGCATGTTGGTCCCCAAAAGTTGTCATATCAGTTTTTGGTGTCAAGAGGGAGTTAGTATGTTTAATGCAGATTTGTCCCGCGGCCCCCATCTTGTAAAAAGTGGTGCGAAGGGTTTTTACGCTATATCGGCCAAACTATTCGTCGCAATAAATATATATAAAACTTGCAATAACATTTATTGTTGAAAATTAAATGCTTTACAACTTTGGTTCCATAACTTTTAACCGTATAACCAATAATAAACATAGATTTTAACGAAAATATACAAAAATTGGGAATCATTGTCTTTGGTCTTTGTAACTTTTTAACCGACTTCCAAAAAGGAGTAGGTTATCAATTCGTCTCGTATTTTTTTTTTTGTTTTGTATGTATGTTACCTGATTTCTTCTCCTGTGGTGAACCGTTTTGTATGAATATGGTCTTGTTTAATAGAGTATATATCCGGATTGGTGAAACTTCAAATTTGGGAAAAGAATTCTATTGGTAAAGTGATGAAATTTGTGAATGAACACATGCACACACAAATTGACCAATATCCCTAACATATTGGTCGATTTTTCGAAAACTCCTTATGGATGTGTATAGTTTTTTAACGTTTAATCTATTAAGGAAGATCCTTAGTGATCTCATATACTTTTCTGCGACGTGCAACTTACTGTTTTGCAGAAAATCGCCGAAAAATCCAAAATTCTTATCAAAAATTTCATCGAAATGACATAACGGACATTTCCTCATAAATATTTTAATCCCAACGTAATAGTGCGGGAATTTTATGCACTGGAAGTTTTAATTGCGAATTTGAAAATTTTCTATGTACATCTCAAGCATATAGGTAGTAAAGCATAGTATTTTCGGCTCCTTAAATCAATGAGTACCAAGCTCGTTTTGTTTGTATACCAGGCAAATACCTATTTAAATGAATTTCTTTCCATTTTGCGAAGACGGTACTTTTGGTTGTCACATTCTCCCGGCCTACTAGAAAATTCAGTGACAACACATGTCAAATTCTAAACTGCTATTTGGTGCGTTTATACACAGGATGTTTAGTTATAGCAAACAAAATAACAAAGTAAAATGATAGAAGGAGTTGCATTTACATGATGATTGAAATATAGATAAGGTCGTTTAGCCGTATATACAGGATGGTTGGAATATAGGGTGGAGTGGACGTTTGGTGATATAAAAATGTTGGAAAAAATGTGAAATTAAAATTATATAGGGTGATTAAAAAACTGTTATATGATATGGACGTAGACAAATCATATCCAGGATGGTTGAAATATATGCTGAAGTTGAATTATATTTATACAGTGTTATTAAAAAAATATTTATTTTATAGCCCATAGTTGCATAAAGTGTGGAGAGCAATTAATGTTACACAGGACGATAATATAAAATATTAAAAATGAAATACTTTATGGGGTAGCTCACAAGGAATTATATACTATGGTTGAAATATAGGACTGATTTGAATATGGGATGGATTCTACTCAGTCCTATAGTTTACAGAAGGCAGCAAACAAATTTATGCTTGCCCGTGGGCAGTCGTATGTACAGGATGGTTGGTACATAGGTTGGAGTGGAATTATCTATAGTTATACAGAGTTGTCAAAAAAGTTGAAAAAAGGTTACATGGCCTGATCCATAAAGCGTAAATATATTTAGGGCTTATCAAGTCAACGCGTACTAGTACATTTTGTTCGTAAACATTTACCTGTCAATTTAAATGAAAATGTATCATTGTGTAATGTTGAGGCTTTCGGTGTTACCTGGTCCTGTCTATTAAGGTTATACATACAAAATAAAAAATAAAGAATGAAAACTACCTGAGTTCAAAAAAATTCCGACTTCCACCTATAACTAAAAAGCCAAAAATAATGTTAACAAAATACACCTCTAGCAAATAAATAACACATTCAATATTGTTAGGTACCTACACAGGAAGTAAAAAATATAAACATTAAACGGTGCTAATTCTGTACAAATTAATTACCTACCAATCTAGTATATTTTTGAAGTCGGTGCCAAGCAACAATCAAGTTTGATGAAGTAGTAGATAAGTACGCAATGAAGGATTTTAGATTTGCTTTAGTTTAGGTGGAAGTCGGTTATATATTTTTTTAAATGTTTTATTTGAACTTATGAATTTATTACAATATTTTTTTAACCACCCTGTATAACTATAATTCAGTTTCATCTTATATTTCAACCATCCCATATATGCCACTGCTTATGTACCACCCAATATCACATGCACGCACGCACGCACACACTCCTACAACCGTATACCGTACAGAAAACATCGGTTCAAAAATAAACTGACTTCAACGAAACCATTACAGATACCCTGTACGATATACTTTTTTGGCATATCTTGGCATTTAAACTAGATATTTATGATGAAAATTTGACATTTAGATTTATGTTTAGCGGTTTTTGAACATATTTTTCCGATTTTCAGAAAAACTGTATGCTTCTCGTTATAGAAAAACATACGGAATCATGCTGAAAAAGATGTGAACAAATTGACAACGTCCTCCTTTTTGGAAATCGGTTAAAAATCCAATTCATAGTTTTCGTTAATTTTGTTGTAATGTGATTTATTGTTCTGCAATGTTCGTTAATAAAAGTTTTCATTCATGGGAGACAAGTTTGATTGGAACCCGATAATCCGTAACAGCATACTGTTATTTAAAAAAAATCGCCATTGTTCTGAAATATCACCAACGTGTATTGGAGTGTTAAACAACAAAACAACAGAACTTTCTACAGTTTAATTATCAACATCTTCAGCTTCCTAACATTCTTTATATTGTTGTGATTAATTTGCAGTAATATAATGCAATACCATCCATTTTTTGCTCTTACCTAATATTTTTTACATGTGACAACTATTAAAATCACTTTGAACGTTTTATTTTACGAGTGGTATTGTTTTAACTCGTAATTAAACTCTAGTTTACCGCAAAAAAAACATTCCAAGTAGAAAGTTTCTTACTTGTCACATTTTCCCAATCACCAATAAACAGCATAGTGATTGACATGAATGTAAAAACAATAATTTATTATTATTGGATTCGTCTTATATTACAATGACATACGAGATATTCGAAAACCATTTCTGGATGATTTTTGAGGTTTATTTATTTCTAACAAAAACCACAAAATTTCACGAAAAGACAAAGTTCCGGATTTATTGTGTTATAAGGTGTACACATATATTTATAGTATAGTAGTAGTATATTATTCTAAGTAGTCTTTATATCCAACAAAAGAATAATAATAATAAATGACATCCATATGAAATTTGGCCTAGACAAATGCCGAATTATTAATATAGTTAAAGGCAAAATACAGCAAAGGCACTTCGAAATGGGAGATGGCACCTCAATTGAATCTATGGTGGAAGGTCATACTTATAAATACCTTGGAATAAAGCAGGCTCACCGTATTGATCACTTGACCATGAAAAAGGACCTAAAAGCAGAGTTTTATAGAAGGGTAAGACGACTGTTAAAAACCAAACTAAACAGCAAAAATCTGTCAGGCTATTAACACCTATGCGTGTTCAGTGCTCAGTTACTCTTTCGGTATAGTTAATTGGTGCAAGACTGACATTGAACAATTGCAACGAAAAGTTCGAGTTTTACTAACAAAAGCTCAAAATCACCATCCAAAGAGCTCTGTCCAACGAACAAATTTGCCACGGTATGAAGGAGGAAGACGATTGACAGATCTAAGCAAACTATTAGATCAACAAATTTCTTTTTGCGTAGTCATTTCCAGAAACTCGCAGAATTTTCTGATCTACACAGAGTCATGTGCCAAGTTGATGACTCAACACCACTGCGACTGACACAACAACATGTCCAATTACACCACCAGCCCACAGATCAGAAACTGCTGAAATGGAAAGAGAAGCCCCTTCATGGAAGACATATTAATGACGTCAACCAAGATTATGTCGACTGTGCAGCGTCGAACTACTGGTTGATCTCTGGTGATATGTTTCCTGAAACGGAAGGCTTTATATTGGCAATCCAAGATCAAGTAATTTCTACTAAGAACTACCTAAAGTACATCGTTAAAGACCCTTCTATTAACAACGACAGATGCAGATACGGTTGTCAAACATCTGAATCTATCCAGCATATCACAGGAAGTTGTTAAGAGGTCGCTGCAACTGAATACAAAGAACGACCCGATGCTGTGGCAAAAATACTACCAGGAACTAGCAATGACACTTGAATTATCACAGTCCGCAAGATTACCATACTATAAATATAAACCAGAATCTGTTTTAGAAAATAACAACTACAAGCTGGACTGGGACCGCACGATACTGACCGATCGGTCTGTTGCTCACAATAGACCAAATATAGTTTTGGTAGATAAAGTCTCTCGGAAAACAACTTTAATCGACATAGCAATTCTTAAAAACTATAATATAAATATCAAGCATGCTGAGAAAATAAACAAATGTGGGACTTGAACAACACACGAACTGTACCAGTTGTTATGTCAACGACAGGACTAAGTCCCAAAACACCTATTCAACAATTTAAAATACCTCGGTTTGGATGAACAGCTTTACAAACAAATGCAAAAAGACGTCCTGTTAGGAACAGCCCGGACGGTCAGGAAATTCATGAGAAACTGCCGCCTTGACTCCAACCACGGGCCTAAAAACCTGGTAAGGGCTCCCACAGAGCTAAACCCTTTTGATCTCTAGGATATCTGGGGTTTAGTGAATTTTCCCCTATAGGCACTCATAGCGTGCCTTAAAGGGTGTGTGATGCCATACATTATATGGTCAAGTTGGGATAAATAAAAATGATGTGAAGGAAAACAGAATATATCTGAAAAGAGAATAATTTGACAGTAGCTAAAACATAGTTGCTATTTCTTGAATAAAGTTTTATTTTATGACGATGCAAATTTAAGGAATTCAAACTGTACCTGAATAGTAGTAGTATATGATCATATTTCCTGACAGGAAAAAAGCTGTCTGAACGACTTGCGAGACATTCTCATGACGAGGATACGCAATGAATTATAATGCTATTGCATTTCCTTAAATCAAACGTCTTAGTGACAATTCACGTATACCTTACCCTTCGCGTTGTTTGCATAGAGTTTATTTTGGTTACACCACGTTGGAAGTTGTTAGATGTTGCTTTGAAGCTGCGAGCTATCGTTAGTGGACTCAGTTGTATCATAGATTTCCAGGCCTAAAAGAGGTGCGGAAGTGTTTAGACTTTGTAAGTCGTTGATGAATATCATTAACAGCAGAGGACCAAGATAGGAACCCTGCGGTACCCCAGAAGTATTAGATTTAGAACCCTACTAACAGCAAACTGCTGGTGGTCAAAGCTCGTCAAAAATATACCACGCCACCTAACTTCTAATGTAACTGACTGCCGCTATAATCTAGGTGCTTCTACATACCATCATCATAATCATCATATGCAGCTATATTCAAGCAATTTTTCATGATATCACCTCCTTGAAGAACTGAAAGTCTGCGAGGCCCTTTAAGAGCTGTGGAACTAGAGAACCTAAGGTCTTCAGAGGAAATGAAGAAGAAGAGAAAGACTGAAAGACTGTATTGAAAAGAATTGAAGATAGGTGGACAAATGGTCCTTTTGACTAACTGAAAAGAAGAAGAAGAAGTGTAGGACTGAAGAATTCGAGAACTGGCTCGAAGGACAGACAAGAACATCTTTTTGGCATTATTTATCGGAAACTAGAGAAGCTGAAGGTTAAGGAAATGGCCTTGAATAAATAAACGCATGAAAGGAAGTATTAGTGACGAGAAAAGCTTAAGAGCTGATCAAAAACACTTAAGATCTTGGGGAAACAGAAGAAGAGATTAAAATTTTTTGTTGGCAAGCATTGGCAGTCGGATGTTCAGTCCGCGCCCTTTGCGGTCGTGTCGGGTTGGTAACTTGTTGACGGGTTGGTATTTTGCGTAGCTAATTCTGTTTTATTTCGTTGTTGAAAAATTGTACTGGAGCAGTGTAGGGCGTTGTCCCTTTTGTTTAGTTGTCAACTTTTCTCGATTTCAGTAGCTTCTCGTATTAGTCTGGTTTTTTAATGGGTTGTTTATGCGATTTGTTTACAATTATCGAAATTAATTTTATGAACCGATTGTTGTTGGTGTTGGAACAGGGCCGATGTCGTTTGTTCATTTTTGACAGCTAATTTGTGTTCATCTAAACGGGCTGAAATTCTCCTGTTCTTTTACCCGATGTATACTTTGTAACAAATTCCGCAAGTTATACTATATACTTTAAGCAACATTTTTATGGAAAAATTTGAAGAACAAACAATTTTCTCAAAACCGATTAAACCTTTGGTTTGGTGGCGTTATGTTGATGACATATTCGTTATTTGGGAACATAATCTTGAGGATTTACATACATTACTTAACGACTTAAACAACACAGAACCAACTATTCAGTTTACACTAGAGCTTCAACAGAATAACAAATTACCATTCTTAGACATTTTAATAACCAAAACACAATCGACATTTGAAACAAAAATTTACAGAAAACCGACTCATACTAACCCGTATCTCAACTTTAACTCTAATCATCCAAGTTCAGTAAAAGAGGTATCATTAAATCTCTATATGACAGAGCAAAAACCAACTGTTCTAATATCAATAAATTCAATGAAGAAAAACGTTTATAAAAAATATACTTTCTGCCAATCATTACCCAAATAAATTTATTAATAACGAGTTAAACAAAATGGAATACCAAATAATCCCTAACAACCAACATCAAACTTCACCAAACAACACTGACTCCCAAGATAATCACTTTAATACAATAACTATACTATACATACAGGGTCTATCAGAAAGACTAAAAAGTCTGGGAAACAGATATAATATCAAAACATCATTTAAGACAAGAAATACACTAAAATCAATTATATTAAAAACCAAACCAAATAACACAACTCAAAATACAAAAAATTGCATTCATAAAATCCCGTGTGAATGTAATAAATTCTATATTGGAGAAACCTCTAGACCTCTGAATGTTGGAATAAACGAACACAAAAATTACATAAAAAAAACGACAATTTGAAAAATCCAAAATTTGTGAACATGCTTGGGACCTTGCTCATAAAATACAGTTTCAAAATTCAGTTATATTACACAAAGAAACACAACACCAAAAGAAAACTAAAAGAATTTGCTTTAATTTTGGTAAATGAAATTGATTTTATCGCTACTACCTCCGTAGAATTCAGTCGTTCCTGGTTGCCGATGATTAAGGAAGAAATTGCTAATGGTCATGTACTTGGGAACAACCCAATATCGGGATAGTTCATAAGGTTTTTTCCTAGGTTTTTCCTTGTGATTTTAATGGGATCACTGAATCAACAAAGTTCTTTGGTCGCATTTTTGGCGAATGCACTATCTTATAACAAATTTGCACCTAGGGGCGCCACATAAAATTCTGAAGATCTCCCTTTCAAATTCTTCCAATTTAAAAGGAACTTTATGATTATATGATCTTTAGAAATTTCTCTGCTACCCTGTATATTATAAATAAAATTCTCTTAGTTACGTCAAAAAATCAAATAATACACATTTTAATTTACATCTTAGAATTGTGCCTTTTTAATCCGTAGGTTCTTAACCATTGACAACGGGGTCTGATCTAGGCCCCGAAACGTTTGGAATATACAGCAATTTTGTTCTAACTATGGTGTTATTTCCCAAGAAGCACTTAGACATACCCCTTGGATTTCTAGTTTAACTTTTGGATTAGGATTTCATAAACTTGTTCCTATGGTTAAAAGTTAAACAGAACAGCTACAGAAGAATTTCATCAAAGATCCCATAAAACTTAAAGCTTACTTTTAAATTGTTTCTTAAAATTTATTACATTATCTATCTATTACCTACTCATTACACTTTTAAGAAAAATGTTAATAGTTGTATGTTTGTGTAATTTTGTATGTATGCACTGCTGCTGTTTTCCTATTTATACTTTTGACTCAAAAGTTTAAAAATGAAGGTTATGTTTAAAACAGAAGTTTCACATATATAATGGGTACAGAGTTAATTTTATTAATTGTCCTTGTCCTTGCTATTCATTACAGAAAATATCATGGACTTCGCCATCCTCAGTCAGATCCTTAATTAAAAAAGATTTCCAATTTAATTGCAAATTTATTGAAATTTATTTATCACATTGTTATTAAGGTTATTTTCTCATTGTGCTTCCTCCATTTTAAACAGTATTGATTTCTCTCCCTTATAGTATTGTCTAGAGGTAAATACTAAAGCCATTAACGAAATGAAATGTGGGAAAACAATAATCCGTAGTTGCTCAACTTACGAAGTTTCATTATTATTACGATATTCTTGCAATGATATGGGAAATGCGTTGCTAATATTGTTAATTTAATACCAATTTCGTATGTTGTACATGGCCATTACAATATTCTAATGATATGCCCTGATACACATATGTCGATTCTGTCCAAATATATAAAAACTTCCAAAATTTCTCGTAGTTGGGTATGTGTAATTGTGTTTAGTAATTTTACGGTATCAGAGTTCAAGTGATTGTAATGCGATATTAACATGTGAAAGGTAAATCAAGAATAATGGAGATAGGTAAAAAAGGGGTTTCACGACTTTTCAATTTTAAACAGGAACTGCGTCAAAAAACAAATTAACGCTTGTTAATACTGACTTAAGAAATGCTGAATGGAACTAATTTTACTAAATGTTGTTTTTGAAATACAAATTTGTCAAACAAATAGGGATATCTTGTGAGACTTATCAACAAGCCAATGTATCCATTTATTAACCGACTTTCAAAAAGGAGGAGATTATTAATTCGTTAGCATCATTTTTTATGCACGCTCAGTGATCATACAAAAATGGCTTGGGCAATTTTCATGATTTAAACTGCACTGTATTAAGGAATATTATAGAAAGGTACCATATAATTTTCTATAACCTGAGATTTACTGTTTTTCAGAAAATCAGAAACAGCAGTAATTAAGGTGAATTTCAATGAATCTACACTGTTTTCTCTAGAACCACTCAACCAATTTGAATATTTTAAATTGTATTTTACAAAGAGATTTTCCAGGTTGAATTCGTATAATTTCCTATAACATAAAACATGCACTATTTCTGAAAATCGGAAAAATATGTGCAAACAACGGTATATATCAATGTAGATGTCAAATATTCATTATAAATATCTACCTTATATGTCAAGATATACCATAAAAGTATATCGTATAGTATAATGGTTTTCATTTTGATTCATTTGAAGTCAGTTTCTTTTTGGAACGAAATCATGTTACGGGGCTTACAGTCGAGTGAAATGACAGAAAATATTCTATTAGTGTATCGAAATGAAAAATTGTTATGGGGGCGATTTTTTCTAAATACTATAAGTTTGTAGATGTGTGTGTGCGTGCGCGCGTTCCTGAGATACTGGATGGTACATAAGCAGTTTCTTATATAAGAAGTTTGAAATATATTATGTGGTACAAAAAATATTGTATTGAGTGGTAGTTGCGTTTACAAGGTAGTTGAAATAAAGGTGGAGTAACAATATAGAAAAAGGTTACCAGTTACAAAGTTGCCATTACATTTGTGTGCTGACCAGATAATACCAGATTATAAAGTAAAAATTTTGAAGTAATACTTCAGGAAGAATAATTGAGTTTAAAGTTTCAAAATTTAATTAAATCGAACTTTAGAGCTTATACTTCATCTCGGATTCTAGTGCCAGCAAAAAGGGGTTAGTATGCTGGTCCGACACCTCAAACGACAGCCTCTGTCTGGAACACCGCTGTGTTGGAACGATCGAGCCTTTGTGTTTAGTCTTCGGTCTCGATATACGCACCGCCAAGTTCCTCCGTTACAGCTTTTAATCCCACACCCAAAGATTACAGGCGCCCGGTATAGTGTATATTTGGACAGGAGATCCGAGTCAACCCAAAGTCTATGAACCCTATGTTAGGACGATGTTACCTGTCCATGAGCGGACCCAGAGCACCTTACAGCGGTCGGAGCTGTATTTATTAGTGTCCTTAAAAGGGCGTCGTCAATCCTCCGCTCTCAAGGGCATGCGCATTAATGAGACTCGGAGTTCACACATGTCCGCCCAGGGGTCTACTTAACTTAACCATTTGCCCCTGCGAGGCCAACACCAGACGGAAAGGCACCGCTAGCACATTACGGTGGGCTTCCTCTCCCCCGCAGTACCCATTTGGTCCTTACGGACATTGCAGAAGTCAAAGACTGGAGTGATGACCCCTCCGATCGTACTCCTGACCGCGCCCGTTTATGGTTTACCGAGAAGGCTATGCCTTCTCTCCCATGCTTGCTTTACTGAACTGGTGTTTCCACTAAGTGGCCTACAGAGCTAGTTTTACGAGTAACGGGCTCATGGTGGGCTAGAGGAACTCGTCCCGAATACTAGGTCTCGCCCCATATAGGACGATGATATCTCAAACGACGGTCCTCGCTGTTACCCTTAGCCTTCACATTACCAGTTCACCGTTCATAAGACTGCTATTTAGACGATGACCAGTTCCCAGGAGAGACCACGTGGAGGTGGTGATAGGTACTTGTATGTTTCTCTTAACTGGTGTAGAGTCCGAAAACCTTAACCAGCGAGAAAGCATACTTCTCTCCCTCCAGAATCGTTTTCTTTGTATTTTGAAGTTAAAAGTTGTTTTCATCGTAGAATTATAAATTGGACGACCATGGGCCGGATTCTCGAACCATTCGACTGTTATACCACTCCACTTTCGACGGACGTCACATGAAAAATTTACATAAATAAAGTTTAACCTATATATTAAACCTCATTGACGTCAGTTTTCATACGACATACGTCATTCGTCGAATAGTAGAGCCGTCGAATGGTTTTAAGGATCGGGGCCCAGTTTGTTATTCAAACACCCAGTATTCTGTAACAATCTACTGACAACAAACACGTATACAAAAAAATATTTCTGAATAAAATAATAATAATGAAAGGAGAAGTGTGAATGATGAACAAAATGTAAGGGTCAATAACATGAGAAGACAAGGGGAACAAGAGAGAAGTCAAGAAGGGCCAGGAAGAAAGCAAGTAATAATAGAGAAAATGAAAATCCAAATCAAGAAAGACAGTCAAATGAACAAAATAGTAATCAAAATTTTTAATCGCGCAGAATACCAAGAAAGATGTAAATAGTAGTATTAAGGATGTAGCAATTAAGGATAAACAAGAAGCAAACAACCTAAACTGTAGTTATCAACACCCAAGGGAATTAATAGAATTAGATGAACCAGTGAATAATGAAAATGAAGAAAATGGATTAATATTTATAAACGGAAGCATTAATGGCAAAGCAGTGAAATTGTTAATAGATACGGGATGAGAAGGAAGCTTATTAAGTGAAGCAGTGGTACAAAATTTTAATTTAGGTGTAGAAAACACAAGAAAAATTAGAAAAATTAATATTTTATCAGCAAATAACAAAAGGATATCTGACACAAACAAGTTAATGAACACAGAAATGAAAATATGGGAAGAATAGATGAACATGGAATTTTTGGTGGTAAGGAATATTCAGTACGAAGGTATAATAGATATGGATATATTGAACACGTACTCTTCAGAAATACTAATTAAAAGAAAATTGATCATTATGCAGGAAAAAGAAATGGAGGTGGAAATAAATGAATCAAATGACAAATATAAGTGTTATGTAGTACATACAGAAACCAAAAATGGCCAATGTATGAAAAGTGATGAAAAATATGAATATATTATTGTACTCTAAACTGGTGTAGAATCCGAAAACCTTAACCAGCGAGAAAGCATACTTCTCTCCCTCCAGAATCGTTTTCTTTGTATTTTGAAGTTAAAAGTTGTTTTCATCGTAGAATTATAAATTGGACGACCAGGGGCCCGATTCTCGAACCATTCGACTGCTATACCACTCCACTTTCGACGGACGTCGGATGAAAAATTTACATAAATGAAGTTTAACCTATATATTAAACCTCATTGACGTCAGTTCTCATACGACATACGTCATTCGTCGAATAGTAGAGCCGCCGAATGGTTTCAAAAATCGAGGCCCAGTTTGTTATTCAAACACACAGTAATCTGTAACAATCTACTGGCAACAAACACGTAGGTCAAAAAAATATTTCTGAATAAAATTAGTCTAGTATCTACTATTTTTGTTAAAACAGTGAGAACCCTGTAGATTATTAACGATCTTGAACGTCGTTCAACCGTTACACCACAAAATGCTCTCGTGTAACAAACTTTTGGTGCTCCGAGTATTCTCTTCCTTAATTTTATGGAAATAGTTCAAGAGATTGTTTTCGGCATAAAACCACTGGCCTATGACAAAAAATCTTACATTTCTCTCCGGTTCAGTATTCCTTCATTGCCGAGTTCATGGCTGCTTTCTCTGATTCTGCCAAGATTCATCGTTAAATCTTTCATAACAACTTTGATTATACAATGGAGCATTTATTAAGTTATTATGTATCGTAAGACTAATTGATGTGCGGATATCATCACACAGTACTAAAGATGAAAAATGATGCAGATGCTGCAAATATATATTTTTTTAAAACATTACGCTTAAGGTGTTTTTAATGACAACCTTTAGTTATTTAGTGGTTAAAACTTACAAACACCCTGTGTACATGATTATAGAAACATCTTTTGTCAATATTTATTGAATAATATAAACTGAGGTTTAAATAATTAATTGTTGTAAAGAAAAGTTGTGACAATTGTTTATGACTAATTTTTTTTTCGTCTTAATGAAAAACTTATTTTGTCTATTCATGGGTTTTCTCTCCTCCAAATTTTTTCCTGTAACAGATAAGTATTTAAAAAATTGTATATGTAGAACAAAGTGTAGTAAGGCAATTTCGTAAAATTGCCCGGATTACTGGTTGTCTGTACAGAGATTCTTCCTCACAGTTTTTCTGAGAGAAAGAGATGTCTATAAAATGATCAACCAGTATTCCTGTATATAAGTAATGTATTGTATATTGTGTAATACTTATCTGTGTATGGAGACGTTTCAACTCCGAGTCTGGAGTCGTTGTCAATCGTTTAGTGTTGTTTTCGAGGCTTTTTTCTAAAAAATTTTCGCTTTGATTTTGAATTTATTGTTTGTCAAAAAATTTGACACTGACAATTTGTCGTTTGGCGATCACTTGACGCTGAGGTTACCGTTTTTTTGTTCTGTTAGCAGTAAATTCTTCCAGTCCAAATGAAGGTCGGCTGAAGGTGCTCCGATTTCAGTGTTGTTTATCATCATACAGCTGGCTTCTTTAAGTTTTCTCTTTTTTAAGTTTTCTTCTTTCAACAAGATCTTTGTTTTATCCCAGTCTATCCTATGGCTGCCGGTGCTCGTTAATACATGATTGGCCAAATTTGATTTGTCCACATGTCTTCTGGAAATGTTATATTGATGTTCTTTTTTCCTTACTTCTAAAGGTCTTGAAGTTTCACCGGTATAAGAATGGCCACAGTCACACAAAACACTGTACACACAATTTTTAGAACTCTGGGTTGCGTTAAACGGTTTGGTATGTGTGAGGATAGAGCGCAAGGTATTATTTGTTTTAAAAACAGTTTTAACGCTGTATTTATTTCCTAACCGCTTAATTTTTTTTTACAAATGTACCTGTTGATAAATCATTACAAATTATAAAAAATAAATTACAACAAGATATTACCTTACACAACAAAACAAAACTAAACATTGACACAATTATGGAACTAACCGAACTTTGCTTAAACACTACATATTTTCAATTTGAAGGAGATTTCTATAAACAAGAATTTGGTATGGCCATGGGTTCTTCTTTATCTCCTATAATCAGTAATATATTCATGACATATTTTGAAGAAAGATTCATAGGCAAATATAAAAATAAACCAAAAGTGTGGTGGAGATACGTTGATGACATTTTTGTGGTTTGGGAGTATGGTGCTGAAGAACTGCACTCATTCCTAGATTACATCAATAGTCAAGAACCCACAATAAAATTTACAATGGAGATGGAAAATTTGCATAAACTTGCTTATCTTGATGTACTTATAGATAGAACAAACAACACAATAAGTACAAGTACTTATCGAAAACCTACAAATACTAATAGATATTTGAATTTTCACTCCAACCATCCTTTAAATGTAAAGAAAGGTGTTGTAAAGTGCTTATATGATAGAGCAAAAAACATATCTTCATCCACCCAAATCTTTAACAAAGAAGTCAATATTATCAAAGAACATCTACTTCAAAACGAATATCCCCAAGACTTTATAAATAAAACTATAAATCAGTTAGAAAGAAAATCGCAACAACAAACCAGCACAAATAACCATCACACTAATACCAACCAAACACAAACAGACAACCAAATTATGAACATAATTCCATATATCCCAGGTGTATCGGAAAAAATTAAGCGGTTAGGAAATAAATACAGCGTTAAAACTGTTTTTAAAACAAATAATACCTTGCGCTCTATCCTCACACATACCAAACCGTTTAACGCAACCCAGAGTTCTAAAAATTGTGTGTACAGTGTTTTGTGTGACTGTGGCCATTCTTATACCGGTGAAACTTCAAGACCTTTAGAAGTAAGGAAAAAAGAACATCAATATAACATTTCCAGAAGACATGTGGACAAATCAAATTTGGCCAATCATGTATTAACGAGCACCGGCAGCCATAGGATAGACTGGGATAAAACAAAGATCTTGTTGAAAGAAGAAAACTTAAAAAAGAGAAAACTTAAAGAAGCCAGCTGTATGATGATAAACAACACTGAAATCGGAGCACCTTCAGCCGACCTTCATTTGGACTGGAAGAATTTACTGCTAACAGAACAAAAAAACGGTAACCTCAGCGTCAAGTGATCGCCAAACGACAAATTGTCAGTGTCAAATTTTTTGACAAACAATAAATTCAAAATCAAAGCGAAAATTTTTTAGAAAAAAGCCTCGAAAACAACACTAAACGATTGACAACGACTCCAGACTCGGAGTTGAAACGTCTCCATACACAGATAAGTATTACACAATATACAATACATTACTTATATACAGGAATACTGGTTGATCATTTTATAGACATCTCTTTCTCTCAGAAAAACTGTGAGGAAGAATCTCTGTACAGACAACCAGTAATCCGGGCAATTTTACGAAATTGCCTTACTACACTTTGTTCTACATATACAATTTTTTAAATACTTATCTGTTACAGGAAAAAATTTGGAGGAGAGAAAACCCATGAATAGACAAAATAATTCAAGACCTCCTCAACAATCTTTTCGAAATTACTTAATGAAAAACTACCTAGGAATCTTCCTGAATACCATACAGTTTAAACCACCTAATTAATCACATAGTTGAAGACCAGAAATATCTAATAGTTCAGAGTTGATAACTAGTGCAACACCAAGCACGAATTACACCAGACTTCTCTGAAACTGATAATACGAGGGCTGCCTTTTATATTTCGGGATTAGAGAACAAAAACAAATATTAATCATCTAAAATCGCTTTATAGTTTTTCAAAGTATTCCCCATGAAGATCTATACACTTTTTCATGCGTTTGAACCAATCAAATCAATGTTCTGAGTGGTCAAAAATGCAGTTGTTAGAGCCGATGTGTGAGAGCTCGCATTGTTGTGGTGAAGAGTGATCCGTCTTCGGCGGTTGGTTTTCCTCATTTCTTGGAAGACAACTGGCAAACAAATGGTTGTGTACCACTCAGAATTGACTGTTCTGCGTTGTTCTAGTGGTACGGTTGCGACATGTCCAGTTTTTCCGAAAAAATAGGCGATCATTTGCTTGGGAGTGCTTCGTGCGCGAACAACTTTTGTTGGATTTGGCTCATCTTGAAACACCGATACAGTGGACTGCTGTTTACTTTTGGGCTCATACGCGTAAATCCACGATTCATCACCTGTCACTATGTCATAGACGTGATTTGAAGCACCGCTATCGTATTTTTTTAGCTATTTTTCGACCAATCGACACGACCTTTTTTTTGAACGATTGACAAATTGTGTGGGAGGCGAACAATTTTTTTTACATTCAAATGTTTATGCAATATTGAATGTATGCTGGTCCCACTAAGGTGTAAGGTTGACTCAATCTCACGATAGGTCACAACGATCTTGCAATATCAGTTCGCGCACAGCATCTATGGTTTCCGGAACAACAACTGTTTTTGGACGACCTCGATTAAATTCACCATAGCATCGATAAACAGTGGTCCTTGATGGAGTTTCATCGCCAAAAATTAAATTAAGTTCATCCATGCACTCTTGCTGACTTAATCCACGTCGAAAGTTGTAAAAAATAATCGCACGAAAATGTTCACGATTTAAATACATTTTTTGGCCAAGGTGAATTCTTTAAGTTAATGTAAACACCACATAGCGCTCGTATGTCAAAACGTTCTGAGTACGTAAAACCTCAAAAATGTCAAACTTTACGATAGAGCTGTCCGCTGTCAGATTGCAACTCTAGGTTGTCCAATCCCGAAATATAAATGACAGACAGACGTCTATAAAATTCTCTAATCATTTTTGTTACTACTACTCAAAATAAGGCTGTTATATTTTCCTCATATTATAGTCCCATCTTATATTATGGCATTTCCTTGTCTTTCTGCAACCCTGAGTTACTAATGAGTGATTTCTGTTGTCTACGTAATATATCAATTTCAACGTAACATGTCCCACTTTATTAGGATTCGGGGTTAAAAATAGGGGTTCCCATTTAACAAAAACCATACTGACCTTCAAATGATTTGAAAGTCAATTCTAAAGTAAGAATCTATATAAAAGGAAGTTGTTTCACATTGTTCTCAACAACTTGTACTAAAACAATTTTTTGTTCAACGTCAACTTTCTTAAATATTTGGATGGCTTGATGAAAATAAATTAGCGTATACACAAGATATAATATAATGCAGGTAATAGCACTGGCCAGTATGAACTAAAAACTCTTAACAAATACATATCTATCTTTTAAACTTATTACTATTCCATTATTAAGTTTTTGGAGATTTCAATACATCTGGTTACCTGTCCTTTTTGTATTTATTCTATTCATTTATATCTTAAAATTACTGCTCCTTGTCAATAAATTGTTAAGAAACTCTTTCAAAAGTAGTCATTCAATGAATAACAATGACAATATAATATGTTTGATGTACTTAAGCAATACAAAGGAATTCTTTTCAACTTAGAGATGTTTTCTACCATGTTCTTGACTGCGTAAGCATTTAGTAATTATAACTGATTCATCTACATTGAAATTTTCATTAATAAAGAAAAAATCAAAGTTTAGGTACCTCAAAAGTGTAATAACCGAGACTATCAACTTAGAATTCACAGACTTTACAAATAACATAAATTATAGCAATGTAATAAAAATCTCACCAATAATTCAGTTGCTTTTTATTCCATGCGTAAAATTTCCATACTCATATTTCGTAAATATAAATAAAAACATCTGAAAACAGACAGAAAATTGTTCAATTTAATGTTGAAATAAAACTATGTTAGCTAAACCCACCACGTCAAAATATTACCACAATATTCAGCAATAATTCCTTTATTATTACGGTCTATACTTAACTCAATTGAAAATATAAATTATTTTTGCCTTAAATAAAGGGTTATTTGTTAAGAATATTAGAGGATTTTGTTTATCGACGAAATTGTTGCAGTTTTGCAATTATATGGTTAAAAACACACGTAAGTGCTTACTTGGATAACTTTGAACAACTTTTTTTCGTAAACAGTAACCTTTTTGTTTTCTGAAGGATAGTTGTTGCATATTTATTTAGTCCATGTTTAAAAATTTTTGGAAAATAACACCACAAATCACGAAATTCCTGTATACGTCTAGGTCAAACTCCGTTGGCAATGGCACAGATACTATAAAAAAAACGCACAATTTTAAAATTTAAAATTGAGTTGTACAATTGTCCATTGATATAGGACTGGAACTATTAACATTTTGTACACAGACAACATATTTTCAACTTGATGATGACTTCTACCAACAAGATTTTGGCATGGCAATGGGTTTCTGCCGGTCTCCTACTTTAAGCAACATTTTTATGGACAAATTTGAAAAACAAACAATTTTCTCAAAACAGATTAAACCTTTGGTGTGGTGGCGTTATGTTGATGGCATATTCTTTACTTGGGAACGTAATCTTGAAGACTTACATAAATTACTTAACGACATAAACAACAAAGAACAAACTATTCAGTTTACATTAGAACTTGAACAAAATAACAAATTATCTTTCTTAGACATTTTAATAATAAAAACACAATCGATATTTGAAACAGAAGTTTACAGAAAACCAACTCACACTAACAGATATTTCAACTTTTAACCTAATCATGCAAATTCAGTAACAAGAGGTATCATCAAATCTCTATATGACGGAGCAAAAACCACCTGTTCTAACAACAGTAAATTTATTGAAGAACAACGTTTATAAAAAATGTGCTTTCTGTCAATAATTACCCAGAAAAATCGAATACCAAACAGTCGTTAACAACCAACAACAAACTTCACCAAGTAATACTGATTTCAAGATAATCACATTACTACAATAACTATACCATACATACAGGGTCTCTTAGAAGGACTAAAAATAGTGGGAAAGAGATATAGCATTACAACATAATTTAAAACAAGAAATATACTAAAATAAGTAATATCAAAAACAAAACCAAAAAACACAACTCAAAATACAAAAAATTGCATTTATATTTCCTTGTGAATATAATAAATTCTATATTGGAGAAACCTCTAGATCTCCAAATGAACACAACACGCAACGGAAATTAAAATAGTGTGCTTTAATGAAAACGATTGTATCGTTACTACCTCCGTAGAATTCAATCGCTCCTAGTTGCCGATGATTAAGGAAGAAATTGCTAATAGTCATGTCCTTTGAACAACCCAATATCGGGAAAGTTCATAGGGTTTTTCCTAGGTTTTCCTTTATAACTTTAATGGGACCACTCAAACAACAAAATTCTTTGATCGCATTTTTGACGAATACACTATCTTATAACAAATTTGCACCTAGGAGCACCACATAAAATTCTGAAGATGGCCCCTTTCAAATTCTTACAATTTGAAAGGAACATTCTTCTTACTTTCTTTAGAAGTTTCTGTTCTACCATTTATATTATCAAATTAAATTTTCTTATTAGTTACGTCATAAGCCAAACAATAAAAACATTTTAATTTTAAATTTTAGAATTGTGTCTTTTTTTGTAGTTTTGCCATTGACAACGGGGTCTGAACTAGACCCCGAAATGTTTTGAAATATATAATAATTTCGTGATTTGTGATGTTATTTCCCAAAAAGTGTTTAAACATTGATAAACTTTTTCATAAAAGTTATGTAAGACTTTATTATGTATACTGATCAGCTCTATCATCTACGAAGATATCTGCGCTGCATTACATGACACTCTGTATATGAAATAAAATTCCGAAAAGATACATATCAGATTTTCTTTGACAAGTTCAGGTACCCACATGGGTGGATCTAAGGAGGTAGCGATGGGGGTGATCGCCCCCACCGATCCCAAAAGTTAGTAAATTTAATATTAAAACAAGATCATTTTAATTCCTGGAGCATAGAAGAAGGACACTTCTATGGGTTTAAACCTCAGAGCAACTATTTTTAAATTAAATTTAGGTAAATTTAGGACAGGATCGCCCACCCCCCCTCCTGAAGGATGCAATCGCCACCTGAAAGCACTTATCTGGATCCGCCCCTGGGTACTCAAACAATTTTTTTTGCGGAACATCTCATACATTAAAATCAATCCTTACTCAACAGTTGTAACATAACGATTAATTTTGTTCCAGGGTGGCAAGGCTGCACCTTACTACATGGGTTCCACGACCAGCTTACCCAGAGGGACCACTCTCTTACGAACATATTCTCCAGCAGTACCAGGCTTGACTGGTGATCGCATAAAAACCGTACCAACTGGTAAGCTTTGCAATCCAATCAGACCTTCTGGGATTTAATGTTAAAATATGTGGCGCATGGCATTTTTAGCTTGCGTTAAAAGGAGATGTTTTGTTTGAGGAGTTCAACGTGTAGTAGTAATTGCTTTAACCTAAATTGTAACCTCAACAGGAGAAGGAACAATCTCAATTTTTTTTAAAACAGGAATTTGTCAAAATTAAAAAAATATATAAAAAGCTTTCTACGTGTAGATTTGATGTATATTTTTGTTGCATTATATTTTATTTTATAACCCAGTGATCCATTTTTAAATTATTTTTGCAAATGGAAAATTGTTCGTTCATGTTTTTTTTGTTAAGTTAATGCCGGTATTAGTAGTGAAATAAATGGTCCAATAGTAAGTAATAACTTATAAAGATATTTGAGCGAAGGAATGCGGAATGGGTTGAGTTGTATAAAAATAATGATATTGTGCGCGAAATCAAGCCCCGGAGACTACAATAGGCCAGACACGTCCAAAGACAACTGATTGATAGACGGGTGAAACTGGTCTGTAATCCAGTCCAAAAAGTCAAAAAGTGGAAGTACCCATAAAATATGGAGAAATAATATCGAGAACTATATTAAGACCATGGACTTGATCTCATGATTGATAATGGAGGCTGAAGACACACAGCCACACAAAACAAGGTCTTACCAGGGCACCCCACCATATGTACCGCATGTTTTTGGGGTCGCTCAATCCGAATACATGGTCATTTTCATCCCTGCACGATCCGGTTTAGCCATAATTTCAATAAGCACTCTGAAAATTACTATACAGTGATGGGCAAATGTGTGAAACCAAGTAAATATCTCTGGAATTATTAGAGATATCAAAATGAAATTTGGAAGGTGGATACTGCAGTAGATTGCCTATTTGTTTCATAATTTTTTTACAATTTTGAACTTCCTGTTTTACCGGAATTAATGTCGATTTTAAAATTTGCAATGAAACACCCTGCATAGTATTTTAGTTTCTGATGATACATTTTATTGCGAATACACAAATATCGGGTTTGATATTGTTTACTTCAATACGTACCGAGATATTAACAGAAAAGTAAGTAAGGAAAGGAAAAATTCGATGGTAGCTAAACTCGATTCAGATTTCATTTACGCCCGATATAAACAAACCGCTCGGTAAGGATTTGTATTTCTATTGGCCAATCGGTGGCATTATACCGTCACAGCCAACAGCACTGCTTGTTCCATAGTCGAATACACATAGGGTTGTTTAAATCAGGCGCAAATTAAATCTGAATCAAGTTTAGTAGTCCATGAAATTCACTGCAGAAGTGACAGTAGTTGTCAAAATAAGTTATTACTTTTTTTATTTGAACGTAGAAAGATTGTATTGTTTTAATTTGATCGTAAAATGGCCGAATTAAGTGAAAGAGAAAGAATAGAAATATTAAGGATGTTTGGGTATGGGGAGAGGAAAAGGACGCATCAAGAAGTTTGTGCCCTTTTTAACATTGTTCATCCGAATACAAAAATATCCCGTTCAGTAGTGACGAAAACTTTGCGAAGGTACGACACAAGTGGAACAGTTAGCAATTTACCAAAAAATGGACTGTTAAAAAGTGCAAGTAATGAAGGTGTAGCTCAAAATGTTGCTATATCTTTCGAAGAAAATCCTCACTTATCCACTACCGACCTCGCCAATATGCATGGAATTAGCCGTCGTTCAGTAGGAAGGATATTCAGACAGGAAAAATATCATCCATACAAAATTCGCCTCGTTCAAGAACTACCCGAAGACGATTTCGACAGACGTTTGCGATTTTGTGAAACGATGATGGATATTTGTAACCGTGATAATAATTTTATAAGAAATGTGGTGTTTTCAGACGAGGCTACATTTTTTTTAAATGGTACGGTTAATCGACATAACTGCCCCTACTGGTCGCAAAGTAATCCTAATTGGCTACAAGAGGCTCATACACAACACCCTCTAAAATTGAACGTTTGGGTCGGCATTTATAACAACAGAATCGTGGGACCCTTCTTCCTACAAGAAACTTTAAACGGAGGTAGGTATTTACAGCTCTTGGAGACACAAGTTATTCCGGCATTGGAGGTAAATCGACAATTACCAAATAATATCTGGTTTCAGCAGGATGGAGCACCACAACATTACGCTCGCATTGTTCGAGATCATTTAGATAGGACATTTCATCACAGATGGATTGGAAGAAGGGGTACTTATGAATGGCCTACACGAAGTCCCGACCTTAATCCACTAGACTATTTTCTGTGGGGTTACTTAAAGTCTAAGGTTTAGGTTGATAGACGAAACAATTTGTAAGAATTAGCTGCAAGAATAACTCAAGACATCCAGAGAATTACACCAGAAGTAATAGCTAATGTTACTAGAGAATTTAAAAACCGACTTGCTTATTGTCAAGAAGTAAACGGTGCTCAGTTTGAACATCTAATACATTAAGTTTAGATAAGTTAAGTTTCAATGTTTTGAAAATCACTTAGATTTAGTTATTAATTATGATTATGTATTTCTTTAATGGATATTAGATTTTTCCTTTCCTTAATTACTTTTCTGTTAATATCTCGGTAGGTATTGAAGTAAACAATATCAAACCCGATATATTTGTATTTGCAATAAAATGTTTCATCAGAAACTGAAATACTATACAGGGTGTTTCATTGCAAATTTTAAAATCGACATTACTTCCGGTAAAACAGGAAGTTAAAAATTGTAAAAAAAAAATGGAAACAAATAGGCAATCTACTGCAGTATCCACATTCCAAATTTCATTTTGATATCTCTAATAATTCCAGAGATATTTGCTTGATTTCACTTGCCCATCACTGTATTTCCTTCAAACCACAAACGCTATTGCTCTAAATCCTCAAAGTGAACACCACTACTTAGAAAGTCCCAAGCTCCTATAACAAAGCTTCACTTTAATGAAAAAAAGAATGACACCTCGAAGAGAGTACCTCTTACAGGTGAAGTCATCTGAAAATTTTATCCTGACATTCTGTCATAGGTATTAAAGGTGGTAAGGGAAAACAGCAATTACATCGAACGGCTCCAGATTCGGAACCTCTGTGTGCTAGTTTCCCCGAAAATCCTAGATGTCACGTCTACAAATCTTATATCATTGACAAAAATACTCAATAACAAAGGAGTAGTCTGAATACCTATCGGGTCATGCTGCATACCTTTTTTCAGGTAAAATGGACACGGGTATACTAATCTCTTCGACAAACTCAATATAATTAATTTAGGTTACGATAAGGCAATATGTTGATACTCTCGATCAAACACATTAAGTGACTTACTATACATGACATTTACCTGTTTTTTGTTAAAAATCACAAAAACTAGACTTCCATACACGCAAACGGGCGGTACCCATTTGCTTTTCTAATAACTTCGAGTAAACAGTACACTTTACGCATTTTGTTTTCATTTTCTTAATCCTTTCTTCAGCATTCACTGAAATGCCCTGCTTTCACCGTAGCATAAATGCATTTTTCATAAAAGAAAGGTGATAATGAATACGTAATCATACCGTTTATCGTACATTTAAAAGTCCAGTCGTACTGTTTTTTAAACGCACGAAGGGCGTGGCTCATTACGATTTATTCGAGAACGTCATGGAAGATCCCAACGCATACAAATGGAGAAGCATCATTAGTATGACTACGAAATTAACGGAATTTGTTTTCTTTTATTAAGCTATTTAAAGAAATTTTGCATATTTTTTGTTAGCTGTTTATATAAAATTTTGTCAAAATCATAAATCAAAATCGGGAACTGTGCATGTTTTTGGAATGAAACGTATCGTGTGACACTTTTCTGTCCATGAACTCTCTTCATGTAAAATAATTTGGTCAAGTGCGAGGTGCACTCGCATACTAAGGGTTCCGTACCACCTTCAAGATTCTAATATTCCAGTTTCAGACAAGCAGGGAATGAGTGCATTTTCTTATATTTGCCCTAATATCTTTTAAAGGAGGCGTTTTAAATTTATAAAAAATATACTCTTTCATTTTTCACACATAGACTTATTTTATCTGCTTCAGGATTCGCTTGATTTTTATAAGAATACATATGTATTTAATTTTCTAATTTGGCCCCCTAAAATTAACGTTAGAGTTTTATTTTACTAACAAACTTTCAGGGAAGCCGTTTATAATCTGCTGTCTCAATTTTGAGGCTCTGTAGATTGGAAGATATAGGGCAAAATAGGTCAAGTTTTAAATTATAAATTATTAAATATATTATTCAAATTATTTAAAAATACAATAATAATATATATATATATATATATATATATATATATATATATAGTATTCTAAATTAGGGAATTGAGTGGTGTTTATATTTTCTTGATTTGAGGTCGTTAAAAATGAAAGGATTGTATTCATATCATGTGTTTTAATGATAACGTTTCGGCCAAAATTGAATTTTTGGCCTTTTTCCACTTAAATGTATTCTAAAATTTGTCCTAAAATTACTTGGGGGTTTTCTACATTTAAGAATTTATAAGATTATAATTTTGAGCTTACCAGTACAGCGTCTAGTATTTGTAGAATCACAATTTTTTTTTTAAATTGAAAATCATTTTTTATATCTTTATGTTAATATCTTGTACACAAACTTAAAAACTATGACATTGTATTCGTGTCCTTTCGGAGACAACGATATATACTAATCCCAAACTGACCTGTTTGTACTTTTAATAGATTTGAGGTATGATTTCCGGAGTATACTAAAGGGGGAAATGGTTATTTGTTAATAAGTCTAAAAAAATATATTGTACTTCGTCATAATGAGCCTTTGATTTGATGTAGTACGGTTGATATTAGAAACAATTATAATTTTTTATTTTTATTTAATTCTACAATTTGCTACCCAAAATGAATACTTAGGGGTTTCTCCTTATTTTTCCAGTAAAGTTCAGGTGAGGCGCTATACCTGTATTTTTTTTTAAATTTTACAGCTTATGGTTTCGGAGATAAGGGGGAATGGGTAATTTTTTAAATATTTTTATTATTATCTTTTAATTAATTAATTTTTATAAGATGAAAAAAATATATTTGTTTTCGTCATAATGAGCCCTTTCATTTGATATATAACATGATGGGTTAGAAACATTTTTAATTTCATATTTTCCATTTAATTCTGTATAATTGAGAAATAAGGTCTCCTTATTTTTCCAGTAAATTAATATTAATGGTCTCCTTATTTAAATATATTTGTGTTCCTCAGTAAATTTGAATTTAATTTTATATTAATATTTAATTCTATAATTTGCCCCCCCAAAATTAATATTTAAGGGTTTCTCTTAGCGCAACGATCTATATTTCCTATTTTTTCAAACTATACAATGATACCGAATTTCAACCTCTTCCGTCCAGTAGTTTAGGAGAAAATTCCTGTGATGTGGCAGAGACATAAATCCGGAGTGATATTATAAGGGTATCCGTATATTGTATATACGGAACCCTAAAAATGAAAGTTGTTATCAACTTTTCAGTATGTTTTATATGAGTTAAAAATGCTTTTTCCTCTATTTTTAAAATGAGATATTTCCTTGGGGTAAAATGTATCGTATGTATTAAAAGAAGTACAACTAAAGTACCTCTAAGCCATATTGTATCCAAATCCATGCAGTATTTTTTTGTATGAAGTGCTTTTAGAAACAAACAAGTAGAAGAATTCCAAATAAAATGTAATTTGTATTCGTAATCGACGTCTATTTACACCCATCAGAATTTTCAACAAATATGTCGTGTACAGACACTGTCTGGTGCAATTTTATGGTACTAACACTTTTTTGTCAGGCAGGATGCATTTTTTTAATTATAGACTGTTAATTACTATTGTACCTTTCCCTTATAAGAAATAATTATATAGTTTTAAGTGATATAGCATAATAGGACGCAGATGGCAATTCTAATAATCTTCGTTTAATTACAATTTGAGAATTTATTATTAAAAAAATTAAAAATAAAGGTACTCGCTATAATTACTACTTTCAACAATTTAACAAATTTTGGTGTTTTTTTTTCAGTTAAGGCGAGTCTAGTTCCAACTTCCTAACCTATTATCTCCTGTACTTGATTTTCCTATGCTACCCTGTATAACAACGTGTATTTATACAGTGATGGGCAAATGTGTGGAACCAAGTAAATATCCCTGGAATTATTAGAGACATCAAAATGAAATTTGAAATTTGGATACTGCAGTAGATTGCCTATTTGTTTCCAATTTTTTTACAATTTTGAACATCCTGTTTTACCGGAAGTAATGTCGATTTTAAAATTTGCAATGAAACACCCTGTATAGTATTTTAGTTTCTGATGAAACATTTTATTGCGAATACAAAAATATCGTGTTTGATATTGTTTGCTTCAATACCTACCGAGATATTAACAGAAAAGTAACTAAGGAAAGGAAAAATTCGATGGTAGCTAAACTCGGTTCAGATTTCATTTACGCCCGATATAAACAAACCGCTCGGTAAGAATTTGTATTTCTATTGGCCAATCGGTGGCATTATACCGTCACAGCCAACAGCACTGCTTGTTCCATAGTCGAATACAAGTGCGTTTGTTTAAAATCAGGCGCAAATTAAATCTGAATCAAGTTTAGTAGTTCATGAAATTCATTGCAGAAGTGACAGTAGTTGTCAAAATAAGTTATTAGTTTTTTTTTATTTGAATGTAACAAGATTGTATTGGTTTTAATTTGATCGTAAAATGGCCGAATTAAGAGAAAGAATAGAAATATTAATGATGATTGGGTATCGGGAGAGGAAAAGGACGCATCAAGAAGTTTGTGACTTTTTTAACATTGTTCATCCGAATACACAAATTTCCCGTTCAGTAGTGACGAAAACTTTGCGAAGGTACGACACAAGTGGCAACAGTTAGCAATTTACCAAAAAGTGGACGGTTAAAAAATGCAAGTAATGAAAGTGTAGTTCAAAATGTTGCGATATCGTTGGAAGAAAATCCTCACTTATCCACTACCGACCTCGCCAATATGCATGGAATTAGCCGTCGTTCAGTAGGAAGGATATTAAGGCGAGAAAAATATCATCCATACAAAATTCGCCTCGTCCAATAACTCTCTGAAGACGATTTCGACAGACGTTTGCAATTTTGTGAAACGATGATGGATATTTGTAACCATGATAATAATTTTATAGGAAATGTGGTGTTTTCAGACGAGGCTACATTTTTTTAAATGGTACGATTAATCCTAACTGGGTACAAGAGGCTCATGCACAACATCCCCAAAAATTGAACGTTTGGGCCGGCATTTATAACAACAGAATCGTGGGACCCTTCGTCCTACAAGAAACTTTAAACCGAGATAGGTATTTACAGCTCTTGGAGACACAAGTTATTCCGGCATTGGAAGAAGGGGTACTTATGAATGGCCTGCACGAAGTCCCGACCTTAATCCACTAGACTATTTTCTGAGGGGTTACTTAAAGTCTAAGGTTTATGTTGATAGACCAAATAATTTGCAAGAATTAGCTGGAAAAATAACTCAAGATATCCAGAGAATTACACCAGAAGTAATAGCTAATGTGACTAGAGAATTTAAAAACCGACTTGCTTATTGTCAAGAAGTAAACGGTGCTCAGTTTGAACATCTAATATATTAAGTTTAGTTAAGTTAAGTTTCAATGTTTTGAAAATTAGATTTAGTTAATAATTATGATTATGTATTTCTTTAATGGATATTAGATTTTTCCTTTCCTTAATTACTTTTCTGGTAATATCTGGGTAGGTATTGAAGTAAAAAATATCAAACCCGATATTTTTGTATTCGCAATAAAATATTTCATCAAGAACTAGAATACTATATAGGGTGTTTCATTGCAAATTTTAAAATCGACATTACTTCTGGTAAAACAGGATGTTCAAAATTGTAAAATACTTTGGAAACAAATAGGCAATCTACTGCAGTATCCACCTTCCAAATTTCATTTTGATATCTTTAATAATTCCAGAGATATTTACTTGGTTCAACACATTTACCCATCACTGTATATCTTTCTATTGTTTATGTTTTTAAAAATCCATGATAAATCAAATTACATACAACATCAATCACTATTTAGTTTTTGAAAAGCATAAATAAACGTTAGCATGAACGAACGATTTTCCATTGTTATCAATTTCGACAATATAATTGGCAAAGTTGGAGCAATTTGACATAAGTGTTGATGTTCTGTAAATTGTTGTAAGGTGCGCCCCCAAAGCCGCAACGAGCATACACCAGTGGGGCGCCCCATCGGTCGAGTGATGGCCCACCTAGACCACCTCAAGATCGATTCGTCCCCTTCCAAAGGCCTGCCAACCCTTTATATAACATTGCAGGTGGGTCAACACCACCATTAACTTTAACAATATCATATTACTTACGTATTTTAGTTTGACAATGGATTTTGTTCAATGCATAGTTAAAGTCGATGAACTATAAAAATGTCTAGTCCTAATAAATACTTCCAATTATATCATTTTGTTTTTTATGTTTGTTTTAAAGTATTGTTCAAACCAAGAGTATTTTAACGGAGGACATTAATATTATGTTATATTATTATATGTTTATACGATATGTATTAAAATTTAAAGTGTGTCAAATCGAAATTTCAATTGAAAATGTTAAATTTTACAAAAAATGCTTTACATGAAAATTATAATATTTAAGAATATATTATTAAGCTTGTTTATGAACTAAAAATAGTCAAATAATAATAATTTTGAAATTTAATGTTTTAAAATAATTGGCGCAGTCAGTAGGATTTTGTAAATTTTCAAATTTTAAAAACCACTTTAAGTCACAAAATGGTTTCTGGTATTTTAGGGGCTAAAACTGTATACCCTTCATAAAAAGAACTGTTTAAATGTGTTGTCCAAAATAAGTGTGGTCCGAACATATAAGTGCTCTTCAGTGAAAAAGTTTGGGCACCGCAGGTCTAAGAGATTAGAAATGTTCAGTATTGTACATTTCATCAAGAGTTAATTTGTTGAGTTTTCTGTATTCAATAGTAACTAATCAGCTTTGTTGATTCGGTCAACAAAATATATTTTTCTGGAAACAACTCGAAATAGGAAGAACCATGGTGACACTGAGTATCTAATTAATCCTTGTAGTGACGTTTTGGGTATTTGAGGTTTAACTTCTGCTCTACGAATTAGGAGATATTTATTTGAAATATTTGGTAAGGCTGATGTTAAACTATTAGTTTCAATGAAATGTTTAAAATCATTTGTGAAAGTCAACTTAAAGGTAAAATGGGTCTGCAAATTCTAAACAAGGTTCAGAAAGTTAATTCGTTTTCTTCTTGGTTTAATTTAATAAACACAATTTCCAGTCAATTAATGTAATTTTGGCTTTTTTGATTGCCATGAAGTTTGTACAAAAGAACCTAAAAATTATAGATCGCCCTCGAATGTTGGACTTTCTAATGTCACATAAAAAAGTGTGTCTTATTTTTTTATCATTTTTTTCATGTTTTTCCCGGATTTTTAGAAATTCTTGCATACATCTCTTCCTAGTAGAAGGGGATTTGCCGTCCTATATGAGTGATTTCGATTTTGGGTGTTAAAATGACGTATGGATATCCTACTGACTGAGCCAATTAGTTTATCATGTATAAATAACATTTTTTTGTTATTTTTTGTTTTAAAACGTAACTGTTTTAAATTACAAATTATTCTTACTTAAACAATGGTTTGTAACTTCAAAGTTTACTGTTTTACATAAAACAACAGAGAGATGCTGAATTATGTAAATATAAATTATATAAATACCCACCCAATTGAACTACGTTTAAATATAAACTGTTCTTTACTATCGTGAAGTACGAGAAAAAACGTTCATTGATTCAATCAGCATAATTATATGCAAATATACTAAATTAAAATTATATAATTTTTATTACAGTGTAAATAATTTTTCTTTTTCACTTTGAACAAAATCCATTCTGGGAATGTGAGTTTTTGCATGTTTTGGTCATTTATAATTGGCTGGTTGATTGTGGTAAGATTTTTTTTGTAGAACCGTTATTTGTTTCGTAAGTTTCTTTAAATTGAAAGTAATTTTTGATTGTCCTAGGAACTGCGTCTTATTTACCACAAACGCAATTAATATTGTATGTATTTTTTTATCTAGATAATCTGGAGATCAAAAATCAATTTAAGATCTTGGATAATACAAAAATGAATAAAAAATAGCCTTATTATATACTGAGTTAAACTTATATTTTTTCAGACGTGAGTTACATTAAACTAAAGTTATTGATAGATTTTCAAACTGGTTAAAACTGTCAAGTAAGTATTCAATAAACATATAGGGTGAGTAAGTAATTAGGACGTAAGAATAGCAAAAATATGAAGATCTATGTCTACAATTATACCCCATCCTACGTCTTATAATTCAAATATCCTGCTTATGCTTATAAAACAAAGTTTTGATACACTCTCAATTTCTTCTTAAAACTGACACAAGGATGACCCCCTGAAATATTGACATTCAATTAGGAAACACACTGTATATTTTAATAATTTAGATTTTAATTAGCAAGGAATTCAAATTAAGACTATGAAACGTTTTAACTTTTCAAGAAGATCTTGCCTTTTTTCTTAAAAGTGGTGTTATTTCTCCCTGAAACCATAAAAAGAAAATATAACGTGACACAAATTAGCTCTAGAAACCAATTTAAAACTGTAATTTAACCATTTTGGCATCGGTTATTTTGATAATATATAAATAATGTTGCTTTATTGAATTATTTTCTCCTTCCTTTCTTTCAACAAAACTACATCATTTCGCACCTCACAATCGAAACTCAAGCTTACCCAAACGAAGCCCAAGCTTAAGAAAAGCCATAACACCTATGCGGTTGACAATTTCCCAAGTAAATGTACCAAATTACTATACGTAATCATCTTTCAACTGGCAACACATACAATTAGTTCATGAACCCGTGTATGTTGACCTACTTGTCCCACGCCCCATACTAGACATTAATTACTCTGCTCATTCGTCCCGGTAAAGACATTAATCGTAACACGGGGACTTGTTCCACGCACTTCGTGAAAGCCTTCCGACCTAAATTGATGGAACGCCTCAGGGGTCTCAGGTTAGGATAGGGAACATATATCGAAAACACTCACGCTTACTGGCGAGCTCCAGCTAAAATAAATGATCAAAAAAACGAGCGTAAAGGTAGCAGACGAGATGAATCGAAAATGTTGCGAAGGTCTACTGCCACGAAGAGGCGCGCCTAAATAATAAATTTGACCTCAATTTCCCTGGAAAACCCGTGTGAAGAATAACAGAGGAGAATAGATGTATTGTTTGGAGTTAAACGCTTCATTATTATACTGAGCAAACAGCAATTATGGGGAGTAACGAAAAGTCGACGAAAACGAGAGTAAATTTATCAAATTGAAATAACAATACAATGCGCATGTTTCATGAAGGGTATAGATTTTTTTGGAACTTCTGTTTGAGCAGTTACAACATCAGAAGGCAGATCATTCGTTATTGAATAACACTTGTTGAAAACAACACAACGCTATGGTATGTTACTTTTTGTTAAGGTTTTTTGTAATTTTAATGTTGATTCATCATCATAAACATTTGCTTCTTCGAGACCAATTTTCTCTATTTTAAGCCCCTATCATCCAATTTGTTGCTATTTTAACCGACTTCAAAAAGAAGGAGGATCTCGTCGGTATCTACATTTTTTTTTGATTTTTTTATTTTTTTTATGTTTGTTCACCGATTACTCGGAAACGGCTCAAGGAATTTCGACCGTTTTACTCAGTCCTGTTTAGGGGGATAGCGAAGTGGTCCCATATTGTTTTCATTAACATAGCTTGTACCGTTTCTTAGAAAATGGGGAAAAAACTATTTTTACTTATACTCATATACTCTATGTCTTGGTGGAGGCGCAGGACTATTAAAATGGGATTAGTTCCGGGATATCCTCAAGTAGTCAGGTATTTTTTTCAATAACATAGCTTTATAGTTTCCTTTGAGAATGGGGAAAAACTTTTTACCTATTTACTTATACTCTATGTTTTGGTGGATTCGCAAGATTACAAGCTTTGATGCAGTTGCTGGTATTGACTGTTCGGAACTTGTGGTAAATTGTGATTAAGATGAATTAATCTAATTAAATGTCAGCTAATATTTATGCACAGTGTTTATTCATAAATCAAACGATTTCTTTTATAATTAATAATAATTTTAAGAGAAAAGAATTTATTCTTCACAAACAGATTTACATGATCTAAAACGTAAACAGTAATCATTCCATGTTAAGTTTTTAACTTGATTACAAATTATAGTATCTTCAGTTCTGTTAAGATGGAATTTAAAGTTGATTGGAAATAAATCCCAATAAATGTCAGTTAATCAACTTCAAGGTGAAGATTCTCATTTGGTTTCTATAACGTGTGTCTTCATAAGTTGAACTCAAACGGAAAACGTTCTTATGAATATAATTTAGAGAAAATATTCTTCATAATCTTTTTTTTTTGTTTCAAAGCTTATAGTTGGACTTATAAGATGTGGCATACATTTTATCTCCATAAATTGACAGAAACGGCAGATATAGGGAAAAAACGACTACCATTTTCGGTATTACACAGCATACACCAAATATTAGATACTTGAATCACCTTAGCTTCATTCAAAATTCGGAATATGCCAATGTAACATGTTTAGCTTTAAAAAATTCAACTGATATTTAAGGTGAAATTTTACGATGTTCCATATATAGGATGAATTACATGTATTTAAGAAATCGTGAAAAAGGTATATTAGTAGCTGCATATATACAATGTGGTTGAAATAAAGCGCAAGTCATAAGGGGTGGTTCGAAAAAGATATATTAAGTGGACTATAAACAATTGTATATATCAGGTAGTTGAAAAAACGGGTGAAGTTGAATTATATTTATGCAGGGTGAATAACCTAACGGTCATAAGAAGTAGCATATACTATGTGGGTGAAATAAGGATAAAAATGAATTATATTTATACAGGTTGGATAAAAATAAATGTTATTTACGTTTATAAAGTAGTTTATAAGTTTTCAAGAAACATATTATCGGATGGTTGAAATATGTAGCAGTGTATGATAACAGCTAAATGGGAAGGTTTAAAAAATATTAAAAAGGAATGTTATGATCCAAAAACAGTTTCACATACCTGATAGATGAATATTGGGTGGACTAGAATTCTGAATAAACAGAGTGGTGAAAAAAATTTATATTGGGTGGCCTATGGCAGTGTGGGTAAAAAAATTGAAGCATTTTGTTATATAGGGTAGAGCATGAGCTGTTGTATATATGGAGTACCTGAAATATGGGGCGAAGTCAAGTTATAGTTGCACAGTGAGATTGAAACAAGGTTAAAGAAATTCGAAAATGAAGGATGGTTTTAATGAAGAGAAAATATATTTTATAGTGAGCTTTAAAAAATATGGTGAAAAAATGTTAAATAGCGTAACTCATAATCAGTTGCACAGATAGGATACTTGAAATATAGAGAGGAGCAGAGGTAAGTAGTTTAACCTTAAAAAATTGTTACAAAGGATGCTCCACAAGCAGTTGCAGTTTTCATGAAATTTTTTGGAAATTAATGTATTTATATTTATACAGGGTGGTACAAAAATGTCAAACTGGTTGGTCGAAAAGTAGGTGCACATACAAGGTGGTTGATATAGAGGATAGAGTGGAAATATTAAATAGTGTTGATAAAAATATTGTTCTACATTATTTTTAAGATATAACATGAGCTGTTGCATACATGCAATATTTGAAACATGGGGCAAAGTAACATTACAATCATACAGTATGATTAAAACATGTTAGAAACAATTGCATATATGGGGTAGCTGATATATAAGGTGGAAACAAATTATATTTTCAGGATGCTTACAAAATATCTCTAAAAAGGTTTTTAGCGTAGTTATACAGAATGGTTAAAAAACTGATACACCAGTAAGTTTTAATGGGTGACTAATTGGCAGCAATATATACAAGATAGTTTAAATATAGATCAAAATTTTAGCTAGAGAAGACAGTTCTTAAAAATAAGGAATAAAATTGTTATGTTAGGTGGCCATTAATAGTTGCGGTTTGAGTAAAAGCAATATCGAAAAAGTTAATTAGATTTGAAAACTGCATCCAATTAAGCCATTGCATCACTAAAAATTGTGAAATAAATATATTTTTTTAAAAAACAAAATAAATAAATTATTTCGTGCTTTTTAGTTATTTTTATTTTGAAGTCGGTTTTTGTTTCTTTTTTTAAATATTTTTTGAGATCGTCTGTTTCTCGGGTCGGTGATCTACCAAAGTTGCGTTTATCTGACCTCGCTCTTCACTCCAAATGTCTTTTCATCCATCTGTCATCCTTTATTCTGACCACATGTCCTTCACGTTTTCATTTTCCTTTGCAATACGCAATTTATTACCTCCAAACCCTTTCTTGCTCCTATCTTGTTTCAGATTAGTTACTTCTGGGAAATATCTAATATGAATTTCTTCATTTTGGATTATATTCCTTACAGTTTTCTAACAGGGCTTTAGTTTTTCATGCTTATAGGATTATCCATTTTGAATATATGTCTCAGCTTTCCATTAGCTACCAAATCCATAGTTCTTGTTCTCAATTTTATGTCCAAGGTTGGTGTATTTCTATGTGATGTCGATACTCTCAGTTTCCACTTTTAAACCATCGCTTGTTCTGTGTTGGTCAGCATTTTCGTTTTATTATTATTTATTTTCAAACAAGTTTTAGGTGTTGTATCTATTGCGCTTTTTTGCCAATATTTGACTCTTTGGAAGTCGTCTGATGTGATGTCTGTCATCCACAAATCTCAGATGACTAATCACAAGACAAACATTAATTAATACACGCGTATTTTTGCTTTATTTCCCTGTCTATCAGATGGAAAAGATATTGTCCTTTTATTAATAAAAGCAGATATGACAAAAATCAAAATATGAATTGTCAGATTTAATTTAATATATTTGAAACTAACCACGATGGATTGTTTAGAGGAACTACCATGGGGTTCTCATTTCAAAAATCTTTATAAATAACTTAGGAATTGCTTGTTAAAGTTTATTTGTTCTTCTTGTTTTGGTTTAGAATCCCAAATTTGTCAAAATTCATTTCCTTTCGTGTATTAGTATGCACGACATTTGCTGAAACAGAACGTTTTCATAATTTTGTTAAAAGTTTCCATTTAATTTATATTTCTATCAACTGGAGAATTTCACAAATAATTAAAAATAAGACTATTTCTAAAATATCGGAATGTAAAATCAAGTAAATACAAAAATTATTTTTTAAACGACTTCCAAAAAGGAAGAACTTATCAATTCGTATAAGAAATTAAATAGTAAAGCTACTACAGAAGAACCATATCCTTGGTAATTGATGCTGAAATAGCTACATTAGAACATTTATTGAAAGAAGGAGTTAGAGTAAGGGGCTAAGGTGCTACAACTGTTGAAACACGTAAGGGCCTCTGACATTATTGTTAAAAAAACTTATGCGTTTTCAATTACTTACTAACCCTTTTAACATGGAGTTGTTCAAAAATCAAAGCTGTAAAAAAGCATTTGTGGGACAGTAAAGTCAATAAATCTTAGCTGTAAAGCAAGGTATTGCCAATTTTTAGAGAAAAATGTAAACACTCGAAATTGTGAAGGGTAAAAGTATTTTACCAGCTTAGTACTTGTCTTAATATCGGTACTTATTATGGTTTACATGGATGAATCAGGTATATGCAAATGTAAGGTTATATATACTCACTGACCAACTTAACTCACAAGAATAGAGATATCCACAAATATATGAGATAGCCATCTGAAACTGACTGACTGACTGTCTTGGTGTTCGTCATTAAAGTGAAACAGTTTTAACCAGAATTTGAAAAACAAGTTAACGTAATTGTTATTTAATCTTTGCTTTCATCAATTCGTTTAAAAATCTCTCTTGAATTACAAAGACGCAAAATTATATTTTTTACCTATTGAACAAAAGCTTTTCACTATTACAGCGCACAATTATATAAATATGTGTATGTTGAAATTATTATAAATTCTCTTTGTTGTCATAGATGGGTACATGTCATCTCCTGAAAGAAGTTCAAGATATGAAGATCCTTATTACACTCAATACGCCACTAGATCTGGTTCAATCACACCAGTCATTGATGAGGAAATAAGGTAAAGTATATTTATGGACCAAACCAACCATGTTTTATAATTGTAGAAACTTCCAGGAAAATTTTTGAAAACTAAAATCTGATCACTCATTTTGATCAAGCTGATTTATGATTACTTTTCTCCTTTAACATTTTCACTATTGTTCCCTTCTAATGTTTCATCGAATTATTGCAATTTGTCAAATCGTTAAGCTTTGTTTTTGAAAATATTATACGAAGGTTAATTATAGATCATTTATTTGTATTTCGCAGTGACACGGAACTTTTAGAAGAATCCTACTCCTTATATGGAGTAAAAATACCACCTGGTGGTCCAAGAGTGGCTAGATCTACGTTCCCAGCAGCGTCGATACCACCTTATGACGCAACAAGGTACGTGAATATTTACGACATATTATTTGTATGATGTGTTTGCTAAGAAAATCAAATTATATCAAGTTGTAAATTCAAAGTTTTCCAAGTGTTATTTATATCTCATTTCTAATGGATTCAAATCATGTTCTTGTTAAATACCTTATCTCACAATACCTACACTAAGTTTCAATAATATCTGCAACTCTTGCTTAAAAACCCATTTTCTCCTAGATGGTTTTTTTTTTCTTATATGGTCTTATTTAAAGGTACCATAGCTACTTTCCCAGAAATATAATTAAGGGAATTCGTTTTCAAATTTTGAGGGTAAAAAATTTTTTGAGCGCACCAAAAAGTTTGGCTGAAAGTCTAGTTTTTAAATCCGTTTGGTGTTTTCTAACAAAAATTGTATCATCAGGAAAAATGTCTGAAGTCAGGCACCTCGCTGAAAAATGCCATTTATCAGTCAAAAATGATTAAAAAAAAAAAAGTTTTTCAATAGTTTTAACCAAATCATCAGAAAAGATATTTGGGGGTTATGAACAAGAATTCGTTGTCAGATTTAAAATTCAATATGGCGGATCCAATATGGCGGAAAAATTTTTGAAAATAATTCCGATTCACACCAAAATTGGTTTCGGATCGTTTTTAGGATCTCTGATCACGAATCCGAGGTCAGGTTAACAAAATTCGAAATGGAGGATCCAAGTTGGCGTATGAAAATTCTAAAAATCAACTCCAAAATTGGCATAGAGGGGTTTTTGGGGTCTCTGATCATGATAATTTTCTAATTATACGGAAAAAATGCACATCACTGGTCCCAAAACAATAAAGTGATTCATTGTAAAGATTTACTAAAAGTTAGATAAATAACTAATTTGCAGTGTTAACCTCTGATTCGTAATCACAGACCCAAAAAACTTCTTATACCGATTTACGCCAAAATTGGTATTTGATGGTTTTTTGGGCCTCTGATCACGAATCAGAGGATAACACCCGAAATTACTTACTTATCTAACTTTTACTAAATCTTTACAATGAATCACTTTATTGATTTGAGGACCCCTGATCTGCATTTTTCCGCTAAATTAGAACATGATCATGATCAGAACCCAAAAAAAAATTCTATACCAATTTTGGAGTTAATTTTCAAAATTTTCGTAAGCAATCTTGGATCCGCCATTTCGAATTTTGTTAACCTGAGCTCGAATTCGTGATCAGAGATCCTAAAATAATTTTGGTGTGTATCGGAATTATTTTCAAAAATTTGTGCGCCATATTGAATCCACCATATTGAATTTTATATCTGACAACAGTGACCCCCAAAACTATTTTCTGGGTAATTTGATTATAATTATTAAAAAATCATGGTTTTCTCAATAATTTTTTACTGAAAAATAGTATTTTTCAGCGAGGTGCTTGACTTCAAATAGTTTCCGACAAACTTTTTGGTGTGCTCAAAAAACTTTATAGCTCAAAATTGTAATGGACTGGGAGGGGGGTGGCTGATTTGAAAAAGAATTACCCAATAATATTTGTATTTATTATTTACTTGAATATTTAAAATCATTATTTATTGCTCATATGGCTCTTCTTCAATATCTTCATGATCTTCTATCTAAGCTTGATAACTGAATTCTCTGAATTGATCTTCTGAGTCGCCATTAGTTCATGGACTTGTTCATAATCAGCTTTCAAGAACTACGTCCTTTTGCATTTTTTTCTGTTATAATATTTCTTGCAGGACCGCTCTAGAATTTTGAATTTTGGTACATTGCATTTTTATATTTTTATTTCTGATTTGTTGGTTATTCTTAGGTTCTTCAAGTTAATTTCATCTTAGATGATCTCGAAGTTGTGTGGATCCTAGGGTTTCTATTACTTGTGTTGCATAAAACTTCCACTTATTTTTGAAGGATAGTTGTGGCATATTTTGTTAATATTTAAGGAAAATAACACCATAACCCATGAAATTTCTGTATATTTGCAAGCGTTTCGGGGTCTAGGTTAGACACCGTTGTCAGTGGCAAGTTTAAAATTAAAATGTTAGACAATATTATTTAAGTTAGGAAAGAATTTAATTTGAATTTATACAGGATAGCACAGGAACTTCTAAAGATCATATAATAATAATGTTCCTTTCAAATTGGAAGAATTGGAAAGAAGTGATCTTCATTTCTTTTTTATGTGGCGCTCTTAGATTCGACTTTGTTATAGTGGATAGTGCAGGTAGTGCATTGGCCAAAAATGCTATTAAAGAATTTTGTTGATTCAGTGATCCCATTAAAATCATAAGGGAAAACCTAGGAAAAACCTTATGAACTATCTGGGTATTAGGTTGTTCACAAGGACGTGACCTAATTAGCAATTTTTTCCTTAATCATCGGCAACCAGAAACTATTGAATTCTACCGAGGTAGTAGCCATACTATGGTTATCATTTAACAAAATTAAAGCAGACTCTTTTAGGTTTCTTTTGGTGTTGTATTCTTCTTTATGCAATATGATTGAATTTTGAAATTGTATTTTATGACCTAGGTCCCAATCATGTTCACAAATTTAGGATTTTTCTGTCGTTTTTTAATGTAATTTTTGTGTTCGTTTATTCAAACATTTAGAGGTCTAAAGGTTTCTCCAATATAGAATTTATATAAGAATTTTCTTAGATTTTCCCTTTTGATTTTAATGGGATCACTGAACTAACAAAATTCTTTGATCTCTTTTTTGGCTCCTAGGATTTCCACATAAAATTCAGATCACCTCTTTCTAATTCTTCCAATTTGAAAGTAATTTTATTATTCTATGATCTTCAGAAGTTTCTGTGCTAACCTGTATATTATCGAATTAAATATTTTTAATTACATCAGAAATTAAATAATACTGTCAAACATTTTAATTTTAAATTTCAAAATTGTCCAACTTAAACCCCAAAACTTTTGGAAATATACAGTAGTTTCGTGTATTGTGGTGTTATTACCCAAAGAACTTCAACATTCCACTTTTTTGTTTCATTTTTCACAAAAAGTAATGAGTTTAGTTTCAAGATCAAGTATTCGTTATAAATATTTCATTAGATGTGAAAATTCCCTATCACTGTTACAATCATCCTGATGTCTTAAGTACACATAACTTTCCAGCTCTTTATAATAGTTTTCGAGTTTTTTGTATTGTTTTCGTTCTAATTTTACAATGTAATTGCAACAACATGGAGAAAATAAATTGATTTTCATTTGTTTTTCCTGCGCTGTGCTAAACCTGGACAATTTTTTTATTTAGTCTTATTTCCCAAATTTGCTTCTGATCCTATTCTAAAGTCTTATTTTGACATGATATTGAAAGAGATTATCAACTTCTGATATTTAGTTGTGTTGCGTTTGGTTTGTGCACATTCTTCTAGACCAACATCTGACATAGTTATCGCAGCCATAACATCATTGTCGTTAAAATTATCTACAGCAAATTTCTGAACAGAACTTAAGAGGATACATGGAGGAACCTATACGCCATATGTAGAGAACACAACGAATCACATTGTAAAGCTGATGGATCTAAACCGTTTTAAGCACACACAGTAACTTTGCCAAAGATTTCCATTACCTGAAGATCCTAATGGCCTCCCGTCCACTGGAACAACTTCACTGTCCAATCAGGGCACGGTATGCTTCACCATATTCATCTTAAGCAGTCTGCAAGGTATTGCCTACACCAATGAGAACTGCAGGATATCAGGGAAAACCTACCTAAGTTTTGAGTTTTTTAAAAATTGTCACCTATTAAACTAAATCCAAACCTAGAAAACGTTTCCCAGTTCTTGTTGTTTACTCCAATTCCATGGCAACTTTGCCAGAATGGCGTTAAGGATAACAAAAAAAGTTTGATGTATGTTTATTTAGTAAGTTCTTAAGTGTTGCTATTTAGAAACTGCATAATATTGTGTACCTTGTTCTGTGTTTAGCGTAGATTATTTTCCTCAATTTTGTCGAACATTTATTTGATTATGTTATCTTTCTTTTTTGGACTGCTTCTACAACCTTTTGGAAAATTGACGAATAATAATGGGTTACTCTGAAGCTATAGGCAAAAGTATATATCTGGATAAAAGTACTCTTTCCATAATTCAAGCATTCATTTTAAATCCTTTCAGGTTACGCGTGGAAAACATGGAAAGACAGCTGGCAAACCTGACTGGATTGGTCCAGAAAGCTTTAACTCAACCAATCGGTACTCACCTTCAAGTACCTGGAAAGGAAACATACCGAGGTAGTTGTTTTTAATCCTTATGTTCATTTTTTTAATTTTCGAAGTCAAATGCTTGTAAATGTCAAATGGAATGATGTTCAAATAGTGTGTAGCAAACGTTTACATATTCACTAGAAATTTTTGATATAAATGAATGAGTATTCCCTGCATTATTGGCATACAATCGCATGGACGTTAGTCCAAGTTAACTGTTGCAATGAGAGATAGAAGTAGATTCAGTTTTTGACTCATACCATCGCTAAAAAAGAAGCTTACTTTACTCATTTTACATTACAACAATTTTATCTTCATTATATTTAGGTGAACAAAACTAACAAATACCAATCGCACAATGGATATATCCACAATTAGAAATTAAAACAAACTGATCAACACATATTACTTGAATGATTTGTAATCATATTATTTCAGTATTTTCTTTAATTATAAATTCTGGAATATTTAATGCATTTTCTTTATGCCCATGAAGGTGTTATACGTAATTAAAATACAGGAAGCATTGAGAAATCTGTCAAAAATGAAACCGAGCTACATTTCTTGTATTTTTTTACATTCTCTATACGCCAAAAATATATCTAGTTGTTTGGGTGTAGATTACACTTGGTATTGAATTAGTAGAAAACCTGTTAAATAAATATTAATTTCAGTTTTAGATGTTCTTTAAATTTCGATGATTAAATGTTAATAAAAATAAATTCATTAATAATAATTATAATCAGAAGGGATATGTTCCAGGGGGATTCTCTTAGCCCGCTGTGGTTCTGTCTTGCCATGAACCCTGTCTCAAACAAACTGAGCTCGACTAATTTTGGGTTCAGTCTAAAACACAACAACGGACAAGCATTAAAGATAAACCATTTGTTATACATGGACGACTTAAAGTTGATGGCAGCTACGAAACAACAGCTGAATGATATGCTTAAAATAGTAGAAGGGTTCTCTAGTGACATCCATATGAAATTTGGCCTAGACAAATGCCAAATTATTAATATAGTTAAAGGCAAATTTTTACAAGGGCTACTATTACAGTTCACCAACATCTGGACCAACATTACTTACCTGAGTTAACACCCCCTGGTTATTACCGCTAGGGGGTTGAAGGGGCAGGTGAATTTTATTCAAAAAGTGTAGTTTCAGACATACAATTTGACATGTTTCAGGATTTTTACTTTAGGATCTCACTGTATATGAAGTACCCCAATCATTATTTTCTGTGTGATATAATTTTTCCAGTGAGCATATAAATAATTAACTTTACGAAAGCTACTTTGGTCATAATCCCCGGATTATTATCACATCCTGTGATTGTTGAGGTGTAAAAATATGTTTTCTAAATGATATTTGTGGCATATTTTTCAATGTCTAAGTACTTCTTGGGAAATAACACCACAGTTTAAAGCAAATTGCTGTATTTTCCAAAAGTTTCGGGGTCTAGGTCAGACCCCGTTGTCAATGGTTAAGAAACTTGGATAAAAAAGGCACAATTCTAATATGTAAATTAAAATATTTGACAATGTGTATTATTTGACGTAACTAAGAGAATTTTATTTGTAATATACAGGGTAGCACAGAAACTTCTAAAGATCATATAATCATAAAGATCCTTTCAAACTGGAAGAATTTTAAAGGGAGCTCTTCAGAATTTTATGTGGCGCTGCTAGGTGCGACTTTGTTATAAGATTCGCCAAAAATGTGACCAAAGAACTTTGTTGATTCAGTGATCCCATTAAAATCATAAGGGAAAACCTAGGAAAAACCTTATGAACTATCCCGATACTGGGTTGTTTACAAGGACATTACCATTGGCAGTTTCTTCCTTAATCATCGACAACCAGGAACGACTGAATTCTACGGAGGTAGTAGCGATATAATCGTTTTCATTTAACAAAATTAAAGCAGACTCTTTTAGTTTTCTTTTGGTGTTGTGTTCTTCTTTGTGTAATATAACTGAATTTTGAAACTGTATTTTATGAGCAAGGCCCCAAGCATGTTCACAGATTTTAGATTTTTCAAATTGTCGTTTTATTATGTAATTTTTGTGTTCGTTTATTCGAACATTCAATTCTTCAATATAGAATTTATTACATTCACAAGGGATTATATAAATGCAATTTTTTGTATTTTGAGTTGTGTTACTTGGTTTGGTTTTTGATATAATTGATTTTAGTGTATTTCTTGTTTTTAATGATGTTTTGGTATTATATCTGTTTCCCACTCTTTTTAGTTTTTCTGATAGACCCTGTATGTATGGTATAGTTAGTTTTAAATTTTATATTAGAATTGTGCCTTTTTTATCCTTAACCATTGACAACGTGGTCTGACCTAGACCCCGAAACGTTTGGAATATACAGCAATTTTCTTTAAACTATGGTATTATTTCCCAAGAAGTACTTAGACATAAAAGTTTAGATTTAACATGGAATATTACAATTAGTTTGAAATACCTAACTATAAATTCCTTATAAACTTAATTGTGGATATAACTATGAAAATTGATATTCGTTAATTTCCAACAAGTGTCATCCGAATAAATTAATTAATTCTGGTAACGCTGGGTCTACATTTTCTGTCACAAAAACAGAATAATTATGTAAATTTCTAACAATAAAACATTACCTAAACTAATCATTAATTAATAACATTTGTGAGTTTTACACTGTAAATAACACTATGTAAAAATTTAATTGGCAAATCAAGGGCCGTACAAAATGACAGAGCACTTGCTCTATAGCGCCAAGCTAGAAAAAAACTATTGCTAAACTTCACTCGCCTGTAAATAAATGTTGCTAATGCTAGTTTCGTTTCTACCACAGGAGAAGAGTTCGATATGAACTCAACATCGAGTTCGGCCTCAGTACAAGGTTTGTAAGGATGCCAATTTTTTTTTCTTCTTCTTATCATACCTAAGCGTATGATTTTACAACAGAAATGCAAACGGTTTTCAGCTTGTCGTACATTTTCAAACTATTTGGTTTTCTATTTCATACTAATTCTTAATTATTTACAAACTAATGTCAGTTCTTCCTGCATTCGGGCAAAACTATATATTTTCGTGAAGTACAGTTTCACTAATATCAATAACAGGTCAACATTTGATCTAAGTCGGAACACGGCATGCCGTATGGGGTACTAGGGTCGCTAAATACGATGAGCCGGTCAGTTGACCTTCATCACGTCAGAGTCAAGGGCATTTGAAGGTCAAATCGAGAAAATTCAACTAAACAATCTGAAAAAATTGTTGTTTATGTTTTTGAGGTCTCTAAGTCCGAATTCGTAGTTTGTTTGACTGCGCTTTTTGCCAGAGGTCACTTGAAGCTCAAATCGAGAGTTCTACCAAAAAATGTGAAGTCTCTGAGTCCGTATGCGCGGTTTGTTTGACCTTGGGCTTTTTCCCAGAGGTTATTTCAAGGTCATTTTAAGGTCAAATCTAGAGAGGTCTACCAAAAAATCTAAAAAAACTGTTGCTTATGTTTTTGAGATCTCTGAGTTCGAATCCATAGTTTGTTTGACCTTGGGCTTTTCCCCAGGGGTTATTTCAAGGTCATTTGAAGGTCAAATCTAGAGAGGTCTACCAAAAAATCTAAAAAAACTCTTGCTTATGTTTTTGAGATCTCTGAGTTCGAATCCCTAGTTTGCGCTTTTCCCAAAGGTCATTTCAAGGTCAAATCGAGAGCGTTTTTGTAGACCTTCAAATACGCTTGAACCTTAAGTGATGAAGGTCAACCGACCCTCTCATCGTAATCAGAGAACGAAAAAAACCCTAGTACACTATAAGGCATGCCGGGTTCCCGCTTAGTTCAAAAGTTGACCTGTGTAATGGTTTCAAGAAAATTCTTTAGTTTAGCCCAGTTATGATCGACCCTGTTATAAACATTCTACAAATATATTTTGAATATTCCTACATTTTCTTTTACAATCTAACGTCAAAAATTGGCACAGTTAAAACCAAACGGTTTTGGTACTCCAAAATTCTATTTCGAAATAAAAATTATAAATTTGTAAACTATAACTAAAACGATTGGTAAACAAATAACAATAAAACTGTTTTCATACTACGAAAACCTAACTGGAATTGACATATATTGTATCTAATAAACTTAAGTAAATAAAACAGTTCATAATGATCAAATACAGAAAATAACTACTTTGTCTTTCTGTCACTGAGTAAGGTAGGTACAATAAAATTTAACTCTCCTTTCCATATACAGAGAGGACGCGTGGGTTGGAACAAATTCATTTAAAATTCAGGTGTTGGTTTTTTGGAAGAACGCTCGGACACATCGGTTCTTTTTGGACTGCTGTTTTTGTGATAATAAACTCATTTATACAGTATGGGCCAAGAAAGTTAACGTATGGGCCGGAATTGTGGGGTACTTCAATTGTGGGTCCTTTTTTATTGAGGGAACACTTAACTCGGAAAAGTATTTAGACCTATTAAAAAATGACATAATACACTGTTTAACCAGAACTTTACCCGAGTGGTGAAAACCCCAATATACTGGCAGATTCGGTATGGATTCCACAGGATGGAGCGCCCCCGCACAATTCGCGAACAGCGCGAGATTATCTTGACAATATTTTCCCAAATAAATGGATCGGAAGGTAATATCGAATGGCCAGCTAGGTCTCCAAATCTAAGCCCGTTAGATTTTTATCTTTGGGGTTACGTGAAATCGAAATTTAATTTGATATGTTGATGTTTTTTTTTTCTCAAATTTTGAAAGAAATGTAATTGTTTAATATCTGTTAATTTTCGATATAAGACATTCTACATGAAAAACAGAAATAAGAATTAAATGCAGAATTCAAAAATAAAATAAAAAACAAATGTTTCCATTTGAAAAAATTAAGTTGATGGTCGCAATTTATTTTATCATCAAAAAAACTGCAGTCCAAAAAACAACCGAGCGTTTGTAAAAAAACCAACACCTGAATTTGAATTTGTTCCTACCCAAGCGTCCTCACTGTATAACCTGGCCTCTGTTTCATAGAGAGAAAACTAAGTTGTATGAATATGCCAAATCCAAGCCCGAAGAGCTGTTCTTTCGTGTGATACTGACTTGATTTTAGTGTAAACAATACGCTCGATTTTTAGATATATGCCCAACTCGGTGATACAGAACAAAGTAATAGTTTTTGTGTTTGTTCATTATGATTGACTCCTGGAAAATAAAGGCTTCCATTGTATTTATATGTTTGCATTTATGTTCAGACAAGCAGAGAAAATATATAACATATACTAAAACACGCCCTGATTTATCTAAATCATTTGATAACAAATTTTAATTATGAATTGTTGGAAAGTGAAAAAATATTTTCTCTGTAAAACACTAGCCAATCTCAACTCGTGGCTTACTGATGAAGAAAAAGGTACTTTAATGTTTTGCTTGTTTCGGCAGATGACTCATACCTTCGATCTGATACCAAAGCTCCCAAGTTAGGCAAAAGTGGATGTCGTAAGTCCCCAGTACACTATTAGGCATGATGTTCTTACAAAAACACTTCTTGCATTATCTAAAACCTAATCTGCATGTTTTTAACTTGCCTCGATAAATTTTATTGTTCAAAAATGAGTTTTGAGATAATACATTTTCAAAAATGTCACAAATGACAGATATAGCAAAAAAGGTAAAATGACAAACATCTTTACAAAGTCAACAACACTGTTAAATGTCAAAAATACCAAAATTAAATTAAATATAAAATCAACAGAAATCGTAAACGAATTTCGTAAAGGGCATCAGTACACCAAATAAATATTATGTCCCTGACATATATTCTAAAATAAGTACGTTAAACACTCCTGCTTAAGTTTTGAGGTGACAAAATGATAGATGGATCATAGATGGATAGACAACTACAATCTGTTATACCTCCCAACCGAAACAAATGATTATTGATTGTTTTTATTTGTTGATTAGTTATAGCTATATTCTTTCATGCTCTATCTAGATGGTTCACAAGTTTTTTATCGTTTTCTCTTACGAGTTTGATACATTTTTAAGCTCAATTTTTGCATATTTTTCTCTTACGAGTTTAATACATTTTTAAGCTCCATTTTGACATATTTTAAAATTGTGTTTGATATAGTCTATACTTCTCAGTGTCTATTATTTATGTTCGAAATGTTAGATTATCTGTATTAACCCCGCCATTTTTACAATCTTTCTAAAAGGATTGCAGTAGCGTCTGTTTCCCGCATCTCTGCATTGACCGTTTCTTGCTGATGCAATTGATGCCCACGAACAATCGTATGTATCATATATAGGGTGAGTTTTTTTTGATGATCAATATGGGGATCTCGGAAACTAGCGGAGATAGAGCAATGGTTAAATTGGGAAAGATTTGCAGTTTTACTGGCCCAATTTAATGACACTTTCGGATTTTTGTGTTTACTAGATATTTTGAAATAACGAAATTCTGTCGATTTAGTCAAATCCCTCTAGTACCTTTGTTTTTGATTTTATAAAAAACTTTAAATCTCAAAATTGAAGGGAATTGTATCCCGAATATGATTGTCATGTCCTCGTTTGCGTGACAGCTCTCGTTTTCGAGATATGACATAAACTTATATTTTTTTGAATGGAAACCATAGTTGGCTATGACCTCAAAATATCTACATTTTTAGAGCTTTTCAACGATATAATACTCGATATAGTTATTCATAAAAACAACGAAGTTATGGATCCTTTTCCCTCTTATTTTCACTTATAACGTTTCCTCATTTAAGAGTTTCCATTAGTAGTGCTGAACTGACAGTCGATATTAACAAGTTTTAGTGATAAAATGGAATATTCTAACGAAGAAAAACTGAACATGGTGGAATGTTATATCATATGCCATAAAAATTCAGTTCGTGCAGCTGAGGAATACTTTCATAGATATTTTAATCGTCGTCAACCTGCTCTATGTACATTTAAGAGGCTTTACGATAGTTTACGCAGATATGGATCTTTTACTAAACCATCAAAGGACCGTAATCAAATTAACGAAGCTGCACAAATAAATGTTTTGGCAATGGTAAATCAAAATCCATCTACATCAACTCGTGAGATTGCGGCAGAAGCTAGCACATCTCAACGAACTGTAGTTAAGGTGCTGAAAGCGCACAAGTTCCACCCGTACAAACTTTCAGTTTCTCAAATTTTGCATGCTGGTGACGAACATCGGCGTATTTTGTTTTGTACATGGTTTAGAGACATGTGCCTTGACAATCCACAGTTTCCATTAAAGGTGTTATGGTCAGATAAAACTAGATTTACTAACTTTGGTATGTTGAATAAACACAATGAGTATATCTGGGCTAAAGAAAACCCTTTCCATGTAGAACAAAGACGACCCCAGATAAAATTTGGTTTTAATGTTTTTTGTGTTATCATAGGTTCTACTATTCTGGGGCCTTTTATCTATGACGAATCACTTACTGGGGAGTGCTACTTGCATTTCTTGCAATACACTTTCCATGACATGTTGCATAATTTGAATTTGAGAACTCGTTTAGAAATTGAGTGGTTCCAACATGATGGAGCACCTGCTCATAACTCGTTATTAGTAAGACAACACTTAGATAATATCTATCCAAACTCTTGGATAGGAAGAAAATGCCCAAGCGATTGGCCACCCCGGTCTCCCGATTTGGCAGTTATAGACTTCTATTTATGGGGTGTGCTAAAAAACAAAGTATACAAAAGAAAGTATGAGATAGTTGGTGATCTAAGGGAGGCGGTATTTCAACCAATTGAAGAAATTGAAAGCGCTAATGTGAATCTTAAAAAGATGCAATTTTTGTCTAAATTACAATGGTGGACTTTTCGAACATAAATTGTAACCATGATTACGTACTGTAATTTCTTAAGTTTTTAGTGAGTACCTACTTATTTAGTTTTTTTTGTTATATCTGATATACCTAATAAAAAAAATCGTTCAATGTTTTTTGGAATAGTTATTAATAAATCAATCTATTTCATGGCTAACTACGTTAAAAGTGAAAAAAAGAGAGAAAAGCATTCATAACTCCGTTATTTTTATGAATAGCTATATCGTGTATTATATCTTTGAAAAGCTCTAAAAATGTCCGATTTTTTGAGGTTATAGCCAACTATGGTTTCCATTCAAAAAAGTTGTCAAGCAAACGAGGACATAAAAATCATATTCAAGATACAATTCCCTTCAATTTTGATATTTACACTTTTTTTATAAAATCAAAAACAAAGGAGCTAGAGGGATTTGACTAAATCGACAGAATTTCGTTTTTCAAAATATCTAGTAAGCCATGACTTTTTACAAAAATCCGAAAGTGTCATTAAATTCGGGCAGTAAAACTGCCAATCTTTTCCAATTTAACCATTACTTTATCTCCGCTAGTTTCCGAGATCTCCATACTGATTATCAAAAATAACTCACCCTCTATATATATATATATATATATATATATATATATATATATATATATATATATATATATATATATATACCAAATACTTTATTCCCCAATCCCGTGTATCATATCCCACATGCCGAATTCCCACATCCCGAATACCCGTATCTAATTTCCCTAATTTTAATATCATATTATATATACCGATGAACAGCACCTAAATAGTAGTCTCAAAGACAATTACTATTACACTGATTTGCTAGCAAGTACAGCAGAACCGATAACCCAGATGCGACGGTCCCGGGCTCTAAACCCCACTCAAACTTCCACTACCGCCGCACACCGCAACCCTCAACACAACATTTCTAATTTAAAATTTCACCAATTAACTTTCCCGCCTTTCTGGGCTTATTTGTGGTTCAGAAGTAATTTTGTTCATTTACTCAGCAGTATTATCATATATGAATTTGGATTATTAGTGATATTCATTATTATACGTAAATAAACATTAACGATTTTGTAGTAATGTTCATTTAAATTTAAATAAATAGTGTTGAACTTTGTCATCAAAAATTCGATAATAATAACCACAATTTTCAGTTGTTGACTATCAGCTTAAGATTTTATAGTGATCAGAGGTTCTATGAATATATTTGTTTTGTATATGAATTTCTGAATTTTCAGGATTATTGTACGTAGAAATAAATATATTTTTTTTCTACAAATTATTGTCATGTATATAAATTTCCTGCAGAGCATTTGTTTTTCCTATTCAATACAGTTTAATGATTCAAGCACTTTTTATTGTCTGATCACAGTCTTTATATCTCTTTTACTACAATAAATGGGTTCGCAACTTTTATTGTTTACAACTCAAAAATCTGCATGGACAATCTTCCCAATAATCGTGTTTTTATTACGGGTTCTAGATTTCTCCCTACCACATCAATGTTTGCCGTTAATTGCATAATGAAGGAAACTTTTGTGTAATTTTTAGATAAATCAGTTTCTTTTGAGAAGTCGGTCTCCTTCAGTGACGAACCCCCAGACATGAATTCGCCGAAACAGCACAGTCCACAGCATGCAGGTAAGGGGTTTAAGACATATTTATGTTCGATATGAGACATTAAAATGTGAGAAATACGGTTATGATACTAAGGCGCTGCAATTTTGGAAAAATTTAAACCACCAACAAGGAAATAGCAAGAACTCAGTCATGCTTTTAGGCTAGGCATATTAATATTTTCACTTGCTTAACATTTAACAATTATTTTATTTTTCTAAAAAAAGGTACAAATGTAGAGCCCATCAAAAATATATCAGATCTAAACATGTGTAGGAACTTATAACTGGAATCTACAACAGTCTACACTTGAGTCAAATGAAAATTGATGCAGTCCTTGATATTTATCCTACCAAGTCTTAGTAGATAATAAATTAGTTTCATTTATTTCATATAATTACTCTCATTTAATAGCCTCGCCTTCGCCAGATTTTATTGCAGAATAAATTTTATTTCTCTAACCTGCAAAACTACCCCCGTAGTAGAAATATGATCAATCTGGAAGTGTATTATTTCAAATATGTACAACAAATTATCCAAATTGGTTCGGCGCTAACAGAATATAAAAAATACATCCAAATTAAGACGTTGGATAAAAACTGAAATGGTCTTAACTGTACAGGTTACCTGAATTAAATAATACATACATTTAGTATTTTGAAAAAAAATAGATAAGGGTTGCTTAGAACAACTCATTACTTTTCAGTTAAGAATAACATTTTGTTTGTTATTTTTTCGGATTTATATAATTAAACAAATTAGAACATTTAAAGAAATAGTTTAGGTTAATATCTAAGAGAGAAATTACACTAATAATAGATGATTTTGTTGGCATTTAAATTTTCTACATTTTCCATTGTTTCATTAAAAAGGTTTTGATGGTCGCCAAAAAGTATATTTTCGTAATTGGCTTGAACTAGTAACAGAATGCTAATATTCCGAGTCTATAAACAATTTTGTGAAATGCGCCTGTTACGGTATTTTCCACATTTTCTACGTTTGTGTGTGTTGTGATGTTTTAAGATATTTTTATCTACAAACTATTAATGTTTCCATTAAAGTCTTAACACTTATAATAATTGTAGAAATAAATGCAAAAAAAATCGTTGAAACACAAAACTCATAATCTTAGAGCTTATTGTGAATTATATCTATTAAGGGGAAGTTGAACTGATATGTTTCAGTTTGATTTATAGAGATTTCAGTTATTGTTGAACCTTTTCCCCCAAAATTATAACAACGAAAATATACACTTAGATATATTTCCATATCCCTTCCAACATTCTAATGCAAATGTGATCAGGTAAGTGATCCCAATCCTCCATTAATTTACGTCCAAGTCATTCTTAAAAATGGACAACTATTAAAAGTCTAGAAAAGATAAAATCTGATTTTGGAAAATTTTCCAATGGTACTTACCCTTTGGCAGTGACTGTACTGTCATTATTCCCCTCTAACGATTGCTTAAACATATTACATACAAGAATTGGGTCTCAACCTAAAAATTTAGTCAGTTTAAATTGGATTTCTCCCTCTTGATTTAAATGTTGTTTACATTCCATTAATCCAATGCAACTATTAACTAAACATTCTGGTGTAGAAATTAAGCCTTAATTCAAATTAATATTATATTAAAATAAATACACTGATGTAATTTTGAAATAAATTTATTTACTATTGACAATTGTTTCACCAGGTTACTGGCTTCTTCAGAATACAACGTAAGACTAACAGTTAAATGCCTACAAAAAACTATAGTGATGCAATTACAGAGGTATTTAGAGGATTATTGAAGCAGGTAGGAGGGGATTATCACATTGAGAAAGTACAATATTATAATTGGGTTTTTTACCATACCTCTTGAATGATCAAACTGAAACCAATTCATCCCCATTACTTCATCTTTTCAATAGAATTATAATTATGTACTTTCTTAAGGTGATAATCCCCTCCTAGCTGCTTCAATAATCCTCTAAATACCTCTATAATTGCATCACCATAGTTTTACGTTGTATTCTGAAGAAGCCAGTAACCTGGTGAAACAATTGTCAATAGTAAATAAATTTAAGTGAAAATTACATCAGTGTATTTATATTAATATAATATTAAAATGAATTTTCATCAAGTAAAGACTGAAACTATCATCAGTTAATTCAAAATCCTTATACATTATAAAAGATTAAAAATTAACTCTTATAAATCACTATTGCAAATTTCTTTATACAAGTATAAGAAACTACATTTACCCTATTTTACAAATTTCTTTAAAATAAAATATTAAAATTTAAAATAGCTATTTAGGTTTATATATTGTAGTGATAATAATAAAATTGAAAATAATACAAACATAGCAGTTAACCAAGAAACTATACTCGAATTTACGAATATGTATGTTTAAATTACTTAAACATTAATAAAAATATAAACTTAACACTAAACAGTAAATAAATGTTTTATAGTTGTAATAAACAATACGTTTATATATTGGATATACCTTTAAAACATTTAAATATTAAAATATTTAGTTAGTTAATAAAAAAATTAACAATTAAAATATATTTTATAGATATAAAACACCAAAAATAATTTTGACCTTTTTAAATTGTGTAAATATATTTTAATTTAATTTAAAACAAATAAATAATAAAATAAACAGAAAAAGTTGATTTAGGAATATGGAAGACCCTACTCCAATTAAAAAAAATTGTAAAATTCTTGAACATAAAAAGTAATCAAAACGTTCTAAATTTGTTAACTTAATAAATTGAATAATAATAAGATAGTAAAACTTTAAATTTTTTTAAAGTTAACCACGATAAAACTGTCTTAGAAGATATTATAATATAAATTACAAATAAAAGTACTAAAAATTATATTTACATTTTTTGACAGTATTTATATTATAGCTTAAATTAAATCAATTCATTAAATGAACCACATCTCTATTTTATAATTATAAGAAATTGTAATTTAAATTGCATATACTTTTAAAAAAAATAATTTCTTAAATTTGTTTAAATGTATGTTTTAGGTGATTATTATTAAAATTTAATGAAGAATTGAACATAAATTTCAAATACATTTCAAATAGTTAGATATTAAAAACATAAATCTGTTTAAAACTTTCTCAAACATCATGATCAAATACAAAACTACACATTTTGTTTCCTATCTTCTATCAGCGAGAAACAAAGTAACTACCACCATAGGATTCTTAGCTAATCTTAACATTGTTTATATTCACCACTTTTTTAAAATAGACTTTAATGGACTGCATGTAAAAATTTGTTACTAACATTTTTTCGATATTTACTCTCAACAGCAGACACTAAACCACCGAAACCAGCGATAAAATCTTCCACTTTGCCAAGAACATCTTCACAAGGTGAGTGTCATTTTTTTGGCTGGTATTTGCTTTTCTGGTTGACATTTTGCTCAAAAAATCACGATGTTGAATAAATTGGATTTATCTTAACCTAATCTTTAAAATGAATCTTTTGATTACTTTGAATATATAGGATATATTGTGATTCTGGTGATTTCTAAGTTGATTATTATTCTTTTAGATTTATTTCTTACTTTTTTTGTACAGAAAAAGATCGTCTAAAACCAACCCCTCCTCCGAAGCCTGCTTCTCTATCACCAGGACAGTACGACAGTCGACTATACAGGGATCTCCAGATAACCCCGGAAATGTACAATCAATTGAGAGGACTGCAGAAAAAAGCCAAAGATCTTAGAACCGAGGTGAGGAATTTGAGAAGGATGTCACAAGCACAAGCGCACTCCGTCAAAGAGACCATTAGGGATACCTTCATCAAAATTCGAGCTATGTTGCTAGCTGGAGGTGAGCAAGTATGGCAGTCAGGTAACTCGAATCTTACAAAAACATTTTACTTGGCTAACTCTAATGGCCCTTTGATAGGTATGGATCAAGAACGTATTCGTCTAACAAGAGAAGAAGATTTATACAAACAAGAAATGTTGCGGTTAGAGAAAGATCTGAGTGACCTGGAATCGACAGTTGAAGAACTAAGAGGCAATGTGATCAATAGGAAAACTAGAGTGAACATGTCAGACGTAGAAAATATGGCCTTGATATTGAGCAAAAGCTCTAAGACCGTGGCTGATTTAAAACTCAGGTAAAGCGATTTTGTTTTTGTTTAGTTTCTATTGACAGTTGGTTTGGCAAAATGTTCTGTTGCAGATTCCCTGGCCTACAAGATGGAATGAAAACGTTCCTTGGTACCGAAATGGATAGAATGATGAGAGAAGAAAAATTCCTTAAAGAAGAACCGGAAAAACTGGAGAGCGCTTTGAGAAGGTGTAAAAAGCTTACTGGCACATTGGTCACGCTGAAAAGGTACCAATTTCTTTATATAGTTGTTCATCATCTCCATTATTTAGAATTGAACAATTGTACAAGTACCAAATAAAGTACCAGTACCGACGCTGTCGCTATCATCGCTCTCTTGAAGCTGAAGGTTACTGAGCCTTCTCACTAAAGTGTAAGGTGAAAATCCCTAATGTCACTTGTAAACTGTGCTCTATCATTTAATATTTAGTCCAAATTTTCATCAATTTAGATAAAAATCTAATTATTACAACATAAACAACCTACGATTTTGCTAGATCTCTAGTTTCTACGAGGGCTGCCTTTTATATTTCTGGATTAGAGAACAAAAACAAATATTAATCATCGAAAATCGCTTTATTGGTTTTCAAAATATTCCCCATAAAGATCTATACACTTTTGCATGCGTTTGAACCAATTGTCGAAGCACTTTTTCCACTCTGATTGAGGTATCTCCAAAACATGCATTCTGAACGCAGCAACCGCTTCTTCAGGTGTCGAAAAACGTTGACCTCTCAGTTTGTTTTTTACGTACGGGAATAAAAAGAAGTCATTTGGTGACAAGTCAGGACTATACGGCAGATGACTCATCAAATCGATGTTGTGAGTGGTCAAAAATGCAGTTGTTTGAGCCGATGTGTGAGAGCTCGCATTGTCGTGGTGAAGAGTGATCCGCCTTCGGCGGTTGGTTATCCTCATTTCTTGGAAGACAACTGGCAAACAAATGGTTGTGTACCACTCAGAATTGACTGTTACGGTTACGACATGTCCAGTTTTTCTGAAAAAAACAGGCGATCATTTGCTTGGAAGTGTTTCGTGCGTGAACAACTTTTGTTGGATTCGGCTCATCTTGAAACACCCATACAGTCGACTGCTGTTTACTTTCAAGCTCATACGCGTAAATCCACGATTCATCACCTGTCACTATGTCATAAACGTGTTTTGAAGCTCCGCGATCGTATTTTTTGAGCTTTTCTTTCGACCAATCGACACGAGCCTTTTTTTTTTGAACGATTGACAAATTGTGTGGGATCCAACGCGAACAAATTTTTTTAACATTCAAATGTTTATGCAATATTGAATGTATGCTGGTCCCACTAATGTGTAAGGTTGACTCAATCTCACGATTGATCACATGACGATCTTGCAATATCAGTTCGCGCACAGCATCATTGGTTTCCGGAACAACAACTGTTTTTGGACGACCTTCACGAAATTCGTCTTGGAGTGAACTACGACCTCGATTGAATTCACCATACCATCGATAAAGAGTGGTCCTTGATGGAGTTTCATCGACAAAAATTAAATTAAGTTCATCCATGCACTCTCGCCGACTTTTAATCCACGTCGAAAGTTGTAAAAAATAATCGCACGATTCACGACTTAATTCCATTTTTTGGCCGATATGAATCCTTTAAGTTACTGTAAACAACACATAGGGCTCGTATGTCAAAACTTTCTGAGTACATATAACCTCAAAAATGTCAAACTTTACGATAGAGCTGTCAGTTGTCAGATTGCAACACTAGGTTTGTCCAATCTCGAAATATAAAAGCTAGCCCTTGTATAGCGAGTTGGATACCTTCAAACTAGTTAAAATGCTTGAACAATAACAGCAAAACGCATACACAGCTTGAAGACAATAATAACTCTGTTTTACATATTTTTGCACCACGGTTATTCAGGAAAATAAAGAAATAATACTTCATTTGTCATTGTTGAGAATTTCTAGAATTTTACATTACCAATTAAAATGGTTGCGCTGCGTGTGGAATACCTTACTTCTTGGAATGCCTATTATAATTAATGCCCAATTGTTGTCACTTTTAACTAGCGACATTTCTTACTAGGCCTTTCTATATTTAATTTGATCCACCAACTTAATAAATCTTAAGCGCCCCATGTTTACTGCGCAATCTTGTAACAATTTCTTTTGCAGACTGGCCAGCGTCCAAGAACAACGGCTTCCATGTTCCAACGCAGCTGACGGCCGTCTCTCACCAACCACGGAAACTCCGCCGGTTACGCCATCTTCAACGCATAGCAAGGTAACGAATCGGCTTCACGGTAGAAATATTTAGATTGCATGCGTTTGTTGTGACCATTTACGAAAATGCTAATACGCTTTTACCGAATAAATTATCTTGAGTACACATTTAATTGTGATCCTTTGAAATTTTGGTTAGTTTGATTTGCTCGTAAACGCCATTAGAACATCTAAAATAAAAAAGTTAAATAAGAAATGCAAATCAAAATACACTAAAATCCCTTCAGTATCCATTCATTTGACAATGTTTTTGATTCTAAACTGATTTGCTAAAGAATGATCAGCAGAATTTCAGCAGTTATTGTTACCATTTTTTCAGTAACTACTAGTTTTATTAAAGTGTTTATATTCAGCGACATTACTACATCACAGATTATTGATCTAACAATTTCCAAAACAGAAAATACGGTACATTCTGTTTCTGTTTGATAAATAAACACCATGTAGTCGTTAATCATTTTGATTTTTTACGATTTGGACTTTCTCAGAATTATCTTATGTTAATATTTTTATACAAATAAATAATTAACCCACGTATAGCCCGGTTAAAAAGGTATTGTTCGGTTTAGTATAACAGGTTACAAAACTGTGGCATTTATTTTGGGTTCTAGAACATGATCCTTGAAACACTTTCATGAAATAGATTTACGAGTTTTGCAAATGAATTTATTATGCTTTCAGTAGGGATTCCAACGATAATCCTATCAAATTTTGAAATCTCAAATGTCAGACAAGCGAAAGGCTCAGTTATTACTTCCGGGTGAAGATAATTGGATGCTGTATTTCATGTTGATTTTGGCTATAGATATATGAAAGAACATCCGTCCTCCAACAAGGTTTATGTGCAGTTAGTCGGAAATTTACAGACCAACCAGTTTCTCCTATATATACAGGCATACGAGAGTAGGGAAGAATTGATACATTTGAACGACTTAGGAGGGGGGGGGCAATTGTAATTCTACGCATATTGTCTACAATACAATGTTTACCTGGCACTTATGGGGAAATTATTTAATCCTATATGGCAATTAGTTAAAGACGGTCGTTGTAAATTTACAGAAACTCATATAGACGAGACGAGCTGGAAATCCCAAGAAATACATAAAAGAAGAAATAAATAAGATATATCTTGTAGGAATTACCTTGGTAACATATTCTAGAAAATCTAAATCAAGTGTTATATTGTTTTTATAGTTATGATTGATCTGGGCGTTATTAAATTCAAATTCAATCATATGAATCATATTAACGATGTTATTTGTTTCAAAACGAATTCTGCCGCGTCAACAGTTTTTTAGAAAACCTCTAATATGACTGCAAAGTCCTTTTGAGATTTTTTGTCCACTGTTAATAAGATCACGCTTAGCAAACGTCCTCCACAGGGATTCAGTAAAAACGGTCAATAATATCTAAATACTCACAACTACGCTTCACTAATACTGAACAAGGTTATTTTATTTCCTTTTATCCTCTTCTGGAGTCGTATACATTGGTATAACAGTTCAGTCTATAAAATGCAGCCTATAAGAACACAAATTTCGATTGAGGCCGTCAATCATATTTGACTCTGACCGAAAATCAACATGAAAAATGCAGCCAAATTTTGCTTGGATAATTTTCCGCAGTATTTCAACATGAAGTATTGTAAAGCCACCAAAATAATAACCAAGTTGTTAACGCAGAAAAAGAATCTTTATCACAATTTTAGTTGGACTCCCTGTAGTTGATAAAATTTCCTGGTCATTGTTCATTCATATGAAAAGTGTAACAAGTGAATTCTTTAAGTATGTGGTGTAAAAAGAGAGCACTAGATATAGTCTTTCCTTCATTCTTGAGAAAGCCCTTTGCAAGTTTAGGTGAAAGATTGGATATTATATAAACATTTTTAAAGTAATTCTTGACGTAGTCTAAACTCGGAAAAATCACAATCCTTATAAAGGTTTGGTATTAGGATAGAAAATATGTAATTTATCTATTTCACAGCATTTCCAGTGTTTCTGTTTGATTTGTGATCACTCCCATAGGCTGCAAATTTGACAAATCCTGGTTTTTAATATTCATCTGTATTTCTCTGTGATTCATGTGTGGCTCATATAGTTTTGTATGTTTCAGTTGTATTCCTAGACATATTTTGGATTCATTTATAGAATGTTTAACATAACCACTGTTGTAATAGTTATTCCTAAGCAATTTGCATCCTCTAGCGATTTAGTTTGGTATGTAAGTGGAAGGTGGGAGACAATATAACCTGCTGCTCTGTTTCATTGGACGTTCGTCTTCTTGAATCTGATGGTTCCCACAACGTTTCAATAGTCCTGATTTGCTGTAAATAGTTCCACGGACGAGCATAGCAGATTCAGAGTTCTTGAAACGTTATTTTTTGTATGATTGAGGTTTGTACCTCAGATAGCTACCAGCTATATTAAGTATTTAGAATTTTTCCGCATTTTCCGAACTTTATTACGAATGTTTAAACTTCATTTTTGACAAATATTCTGTAACAGATATTTCAATTTGATCCTGTAGGTATCCAAGTGTAATAAGACAATTAGAAAAAAATTTCACACTACTTTTCAAAGTCCCTACAATATGATCTATGTGTCATACTTGTTGGAAATAAGTGTATATTTATCTGGTGCAAAATGGTTCCATGCCAAGTCTGGAGTTGTCGGTAATAAGGTTTTGGTTTTAATTCTTGTATTGTTCCTTCTTTACAACTAATTAACTTTTACTAACCATTATGCAGTAAGGAAGCTCAAAGAATCTAGTTGTGTGATGATTCATATCAAGCCTGCCAACAGTCTCCATTGTTGGACCAAGGCTATTCTCATATTTTCGACCACTACTTTTTTAAGCGGACATCTTCTGCTTCTATGTACTTCTACTTTTATTCCCCATTGTATAACTTTTTTGTGTTATCTGTTATCTGATGGAGTTGGCTTGGAATGGTGATACCCAACATTGAACTTTGCTGGCAGTTATTTCACTACTAGCTGTTGATTAGACTATCTATATGACATTCAACGAGTGTTTCTCCTAACTACTAGTGATCGATTTTGATGAATGTCTTTTCAAAATCTCTAAACAACAATGTAAGTGGCCTGTATTCGTCATATCTTTCGGTAAGAGCGTTTGTTCTAAAACTTCTTTTAAGAAAAAAAACTTGTTAGGTTCTTTGTTGACAGTTTGCAGTTGTTACCAAACTGTTCTGTCTTATTATGTGTCTTATTTCCTTGTTTTGTGTACGATGACAATTTGTGTCTCTGATTGAGATGGTGTACCGCTTTCTAGTAGACATTTGTTGAATAAAAATTTGTTTTCATTATTTCTTGTTGTTTCTATTATATTCTTCTGTGGTACGTAGTTTCTTCTTTATTTACCTTAGAAATAGGTTCTGTCGTCTGGTTTGATATTTTTGGGTGAGTTGAGTATAATCTTTACGAAAAGATTCAATAGTTATTATTTATTCTTTATAGTGAGCTTTATTTCTTCCTGATACTTTCATATTTTTTGGTCCTGTTTATGTTTTCAATAAATTCTTCTACTTGTTCTTCTTTGTTTGGATATTTCTTTGATTCTTACTATTTCTTCTTGCGTTCTTACACTTGATTTTTATTCTTTGTTTTGCATTTAGTCACATTTTAAAGTTTTTTCGATGTTTTAAACTATGCACATGCAGTGGCAAGGTTCTTTGTTTGAAATAATACATTAGCAGTTTGTGTTTAGGATTATGATTATTTTTATTCGTTCTTTGTGTTTATTTTCACTTTGGTTCTTACAGTAGGATGATTGTCAGACGTTAAATACCTGTTGAAAACGAATACGAATATATCATTTCTGTTACTAAGGACAAAATCTACAGCGTTTTTAGGTATTTAGGTGTTGAACTCGTAATTAAAAAACAATATTTTATGTATTCCATTATCATTACTAAGAACTGAAGGTTTTATGATCTCAAATAAATAATTTGGTAATATCTCGATAACTGCTGAAATTTCCGTCACTAACAGAATAATACGTCATGCTCAAAAAAACTGATAAATTCTATATTGTACACATTTCCAATGTTACCTTACCCTTTATGTATTTAGTTTGCTCAACACTTTGAAATGAGATAAGGTAAACACATAACTTAAAAAATTGTTGGCTACTGCAACTGGCACTAATATTGTTTTGCTGACATTCTTTAACTATTCTCCTTCTCTCATTTCTGTTACTATTAATGAACAAATTAAAAACAAGAAAGTATTATTTACATTTTTTTCTCACAGATCTGCTTACCTATAGTCATACACGTTTCCTGACTTTTTAAAAACCTCCTTAACCCTTTTCGGTTTTATAAATGAAAACCACAGAGGTCATATAATCTTATCTAGTTTAAACTCTATTTCATATGGAATTCAGAACACCCAGTAACTATATTGAGCTGATTTGATAATTTTTGAGAGCCTACAACTTACAAAAAACTGATTTATGCTCAAATATTTGTTTGGAAATCAGTTGGTTGAATTTTACTGGTTACTCTTTTTTTTTCAAAACCTAGCATAATTTCAAAAAGACCTATAAATTTTAAGATTTTGTGGTAGAATTTGGTACTAGGCCATTTTTAAAAAAACACAATAGTTTATTCAAATTTGACTAATAAAATCCTTACCTGCTTTGAACTTTATCTTACATTGTCCATGACCTTCAAAGTCATAACAAGGTCAAACGCAGTTTTAATGAAAAACCCTGAAAGTCTCTACTTTTTCCACCGCAGAAAATTACAAGGCCATTGTCGAGGTTTTTTCTTACATAAAACTGTTCCCTCCTTTCACATAGTCTAAGAGCCCATGAGGGCCAGACCTTCCTCTCGTCCGTAAGTATGAAAGTTCTTCCATGTGTGTCCCCAACACAGGTAAGAATGATCCCCACCCATGAAACCTGGATAGTGGTTCGTTTGGCAGGTAACAGGTAACAAAGGTTTACAAAATCTTATCTCCAATTTCTTAAGTTATCAAGCTCATTTTTTTGTATTTAATTCGTAACAGTATTAAAACTTGCGATACTCATTGCCAGACACATAGTATGGTTACAACCCTCCGCCGGACACCCCTAAACTATAATGTTTTGTAATTATACTTACCTTATATTAGGAAAGCTGAATTTTATATTTGTTATTCAGAGAATTATTAAACTGAGTTTTTTCAGCAGCCAGACAGTTTTTTGGGTTCAATAATTCTGCCAGACGCATTAAAAGTTGCGAGAGTGGGGCTCATATGCAACAATTGGTGCGAATAAGACAGAGCGCTCAGATCATTGCAATCTTTTGCTAAACATATACTATCGCTTATTCCGAATCGTTTAATGATTTTTTTATAATTAATCAAGAAATTTAATTAAATAAAATTATTACAGTCTAAATAATAATTTTTCTAATCTATAATCAGTAAAACTTTTATAAAAATATCATTCATATCAAAAGTCTAATCACATAGTTCATATTTTTTCTTATTTTTATGAAGTTTATTCTTATTAATTTAATTGAAATTTCGAAGTTATTAAAATTCAATTGTTTATTATACGAAAGATAAATTTTTTAGAGGATGAAAAATTCACAGAATTTTTTTTAAACTAAGTATTCAATAATTTTCATCATTGTTGCCAATATCTTCGGATTCGTCATCACTGCAATTCCAGTTCCGGAATTGATCGTTATCACTGTCATCTTCTCTGTCTGCTTCTACAACAGTAAAATAAAAACTAGTTAATTCAATTTTAAATAGTCACAAATTTATATAAAGTCATAGAAAATAATTATTACATACCTGGTAACGTTTCTAGATACTCACTGACATCATTCGGTAGTTGATAATCTTCAAACCATTTAAAATGGTATTGGTCATTGTAAAAAACCAAAATAACCTTGAAAAGTTAAAGATTGTTGACCCAATAATTCAGAAATCGGAGTTAACTGAGATGTCATGGAAGATTCTGTAGGTACAGGCTGTAAGTAAGTGTTATCTTGAGATGTTGAAGGTTGTGCATCTATTACCTGGGTCTGTAATATTTGTAGAGATGTTATTGAAGACTCTGTTGATAAAAATTGTGAATGTGATGCTTCTGAACTTGACTCTGGTATCGACGACGAGATTGGAACTGAGTTGCCAGTGACTACACCACTTACATGTTTTTTCTCTTTTCTTTTCAGCACTCAAACGTTCAGAGCTAAACTACTGTTTCGTCAGACCTGTAAACGCGTTGTAACATGCCCGGTGATAACCATCGTCTCCAAATTCATTAGGTAAAATAATGTATTTGTATTTGAAGTTGTGTATTTTTCTTAATTTTAAAATAGTCTGATATTTTTTCAAAGTTTCCACGAAAAAAATGTTAAATCTTCACCACTTTTTCTCACAGACAAAACAAACTAATTTTGAGTTTTCGTCACTCATGATTACACTTTATTATTATTAAATCAGATTTATTTTATAAAGTAATAAAAAACGTTTCCTATGAGCATAAGCATTCAATGACAGCTGTCAAAACATAATAATACGACAGCTGATGTGCAGTAAAAGATCACGATGAACTGAGCACTCTGCCTTAATCGCACTAGTTGTTGCATATGAGCCCCACTTTCGCAACTATTAGATACTTTTAATGCGCCAGGCAGGATTATAGAACCCAACAAACGGTCTGGCTAATGAGAAAACCCAGTTTAATAATTCTCTGAATAACATATATAAAATTCAGCTTTCCTAATATAAGGTAAGTATAATTACAAAACATTATAGTTTAGGGGTGTCCGGCGGAGGGTTGTAACCATACTATGTGTCTGGCAATGAGTATCGCAAGTTTTAATGCTGTTACGAATTAAATACAAAAAAAATTGAGCTTGATAACTTAAGAAATTGGAGATAAGATTTTGTAAACCTTTGTTACCTGTTACCTGCCAAACGAACCACTATCCAGGTTTCATGGATGGGGATCATTCTTACCTGTGTTGGGGACACACATGGAAGAACTTTCATACTTACGGACGATAGGAAGGTTTGGCCCTCATGGGCTCTTGCTCTAACATCTTTGGTCAGAAATACAGGATCCCATTCGGAAAAATCAATTTGACCTTGATATGACTTCCACGATCATAGTCAAGGTCATGCATAAGACATAAAGTAACGTCAAATTTTCCGCCAATGAAATAGGATTTTTCATAAAACGGTTATAAGGGCTTTTCCTGGCATAACACTTTTCGCTCTTTCCAAATCTTTGATCAGAAATTGCGGGTCCAATTTGAAGAAATGATTTTGACCTTGAGTTGACCTTCACAAAGTCAATTTTCAAGGTCATGGCCAATGTCATTATCTGATAGCTAAGATAAAAATTAAATTTTGTACTGAACGTTTTCCTTCAGTTCTTCAGGGTTCTTCAGGGCTGACCATATTTTTGACTCACCTGGTACACGTTATAATTTAAAAAAGTCGTTTGAACCAGTCGAAATGGACCTTCCTGGGCGGGTTGTCACCCCCGGTTTATACCAAAACAAGCACTTTGAACGACGATTAAAAACGGCCACAATTCCTGGCTACGTACACCTGGATGAAAATGGAAATGTCTTTTTCATTACCGATTTGCTGAAGAATTAGAACATGCTATCTCATCAGGGTGATAATATCCACTGCCCCTTACCAATCTGTCTTGAGGTAGCGTGGTAATGTATGCCTCAGAATACCAAACATGTTGAACCATCAAAGTTACCGTTACCCAGGTGAGTAAACAACTTCACAATGGGAAAAACATTCCTTGGAAAACAAAATTCGACTACATTATATCTATTGTCATATTGCTGTCAAGAACTGTCAAACCTAGCTACAACTGTAGAGTGGAGAAAGTAAAAATCAAATGATACCTTTGGCGTATGTTAAGTCAGGAAAAGAAACCAAGAACGAATAACGCTTGAATCGGATAACCTCATGTAACCCCAGAGAACACTGAAAGTAGCACTCATCCAGAAAAGATGGAGCAATAATATAATGGGGATATCAGGTACATCTGACCAAGTCAATTGACCTTGTTCTACGCAACAATTGTCCTCGAACTCGAATTTTTTAGAAGGACGCCGACCAACTACATAACAACCATCCGAAAAAGATCAGTGTTAAGCACAACTACAAGAGAAAATACAAGAAAACGTCAACATACACACAAACCTAATTAACGTAATATGAAAGAAATTGAGATAGACTCCAACAGCACAAACTAAGCCAGAAGGAATATTTATCGCGTAGAATATACTATACATGAACAGAAGATGTAGATAGACCAAACATAAAATGCAATATATACAGAGATGCCAAACCAGAATAGATGAAGGCAGGTACCAGATCTTATCCACAGAATAAATAAAATACTTGAAATGACCAGGGTTAAGACATTTGGTAAGACGATATGATTCTAGGCAGACAACAAAATTCAGTCAATGAAAACCCAGTAGAACATTTCGTTTAATGTTCTACTGTAAAATGTCACTATGACATCAGCCTTGAACTCCTCCGAAGAAGCTAACAACTGGAAAGGTAGAATATAGCTTCTATGTCTGTCGATGATATCTAATAACTAATGTTTATTTCTTATCTACTACTACCTAAAATGTGGTGTCGAATCCCAGGTTAAAGTTAAATACATCGATGGCCGTTTCCTTGACGAACACACCGTTCATGAACTTTTACCTTCTTTGAGATTTTACTACTTTTTTATTTAAATCTTGCTGCCTTAGGCTCAGATCCTTCAGATTCCAGACTTTTATTGTTTTTTCATTCCAGTCAAAATTACTAGACCAATCAATAGAGCAAAAATTAACTGATAATGTGTAAAAAATACTATCAGGATACCGACTGTGCCATCACATTAACAAAGATTCCTAGCGATATTTTGCTATGTTTTCCACTCGCAACTATGGTTTTTTACTTTGTTATAAACAATTGAAGCAAGAAAATTACGTTTTTTTTCTTAGCATGTTTATAAAATCAAAAATAATAAACTAATCTCAATGGTGTCAACAGGTCAATTGTAAAGCATGAAAATACCAATGAAATGAGCCCAGGCTCGATCCGATTGGATCATTAGTAACAGGGAAAAACAAAAAATACTGAAAAATGTAGCATTTTAAAAAAAAATCGTATCTTTGTCACTTTAGAAGCTGTAGAACTGGGCTTGTAGGAACTGATAGTAATTTACATCTATCTTATGTATGCCAAAACCAGAGGCTACCGGTTTATTAGTTTTTGAACAATTGTGATATAAACTTTTCTGTACACTATTTTTACATTGTGTCACTATGCGTCATAGATAATCAAATTTCAATTTTGAAAAAAGTCGTTGAAAGTAAAGGTGTCATTCTACAAAGCCTCTATTCTCATTTTCACTAAATGTCTGTGAAATTTCTGAAAAATGTTAGCAAATATGACAAAAAATGGGCGAGCGTATGAATGCATCCAAGAAGTGGGGGAAACACGGTTGTTGAGGGGAAGCGTATAGTAATATATAGTAGAGGTACATACGTAGATCATTTTAATATTTAAAATCCTCACAAGTAAGAATTTTTCTAATGACCGCTCTCTTTCGATATTCCGTAAACCCAAAATCCACAAATTAAAGCAAAAACGAGAAACCATTTACATATAAATATATTAATAAGCAACCAGTTCTCATTTGATATAATAAAATCGAACAAATCACTCTTTATAGAAGTTTTTTTAACGATTAGATTCTTTCACCATCTGTCAGAGTGACAGTTACTATCGATAATAATTATTGTTAGCGGTTCCCCTCAACAACCGTGTTCCCCCACTACTCGAACGCATTCATACGCTCACCAAATTTTGGTCATTTTTGCTAACATTTTTCGTATATTTCACAGACATTTAATGAAAAATGAAAATAGAGGCGTTGTAGAATTATACCTCTACTCTCGCATGGAGACACACTGCAATAATAGTGGACTAAAAACTTCAGATCCCAATTATTCAAAAACTAATAAACCGATATCGCCTGGTTTAGTCACGCATAAGGTAGATATTAATTACTATCAGTTCCCACAAGCCCAGTTCTACAACTTCGATAGTGACGGAGTTATGATAATATAAAGAAAACCCCTAAATTTTCCAGTATTTTTTGTTTTTTCCTGTTACTAAAGATCTTGTCGGATCGATCCTGGGCTCATTTCATTGGTATTTCCATGCTTTACAATTCACCTGTTGACACCATTGAGACTAGTTTATTATTTTTCATTTTATAAACATGCAACGAAAACAAAACGCAATTTTCTTGTTTCAGTTGTTTATAACAAAGTAAAAAACCATAGTTGCAAGTGGAAAAGGTTGCAAAATATCACTACAAATCATTCTTAATGTGATGGCACAGGCAGTATCCTGCACGAAAAAATCTCTATTGATTGGTCTATACGTCAAAAACCATATGTCGCACGTACAGGTTTGACCTGTCATAGAAAGTCTTCAAATTTCTACAGGTTTTTAGCGATTTTCTGAAGATGGCTTTGATAGCAACATGTTCAGCATGTGAAAATACATTGGAACCTATACATCACATGTGCCGACTCGACTAGCCCACAAGTCTGCATTTTTCTGCAGCTTTTCAGCTATTTGATGAAGATTGATCAAATCTGACGGCAGATTCGTGTTCAGGAGGCAAAAAATGCCTCGGATAGCTTATATCATATGTAAAGTACAGAAAACTTTTTTTGTAGACCTGTGCAATTACTGGGTGTTCCGATTTGTATGTTTAACATTTTTTGATAAAATTGGTTTTCATCTATTATCCCATCCTCACTGCAATCCCAAATTAATGATATCTCTTCTAAATTTCAATGAGTCGTATTGACAAGTTTTCCAAATTTCCATTAAGAAACACAAGCTGTATCTATTCGCCAAATCCATATGATTCACAAAGTAATTCAAGAAACGTTTTGTGGTATTTTTTCCATGTAGTACGACTGGAAGTGGAGCTCCAACTTCAAGGAAGCTATTACCACTAACGAGTAACAACTATAAGTTTCCGATATTTGCTTGCTTAATATTACTATTATTACTAATTAAAAAAATGTTCATGAAATGTTTCTGTTTAATGAAATGCTATAAAATCTTTATCCTGAAGTTTGACCGTGGAGTTACAGATGGCGTTGGTTTTTCCGGCAAGTCTCAGGTACAAAAAAATCACCGTGAGAAAATTGTACATAGAATTTCCGAAAAAAGATATCTGTTTTGTCTTTGAGACTTGCCAGGATAAAATCGACGAAAGAGAATGGAAAAATCTATAAGCTTCAGTCAGGAATGAACTTCTTAATACTTGATAATAATAGGAGAAATGCTCAATAGATGTCATTCGAGTCGTTGTTGACTGAAGTTGTAATTTAGAAAATTGTGGGATCAATTTTTTTTTGTTGGTCTACCTTCCTGCACTGGACAAGCACAACTGATATATTTTATGAATCCTCAGTGCACAATATTCAATTCCCTTTTTCAAATAGAATTGGCTTTTATAAATCACAGTTTTATTTTTCTATAATTAGGTACACACGTTTTTTCCTCTCTATTTTTCTCTAATTTGCACAAAATTTTTTGATAGAATTGAGGTAGACGTTGTGAATGAGTTGGAACTGACAGGTTATATATATTTGTCATCCATGTCATATTGCATCTTTCAAATAGTCATAGAACGACATCTATGTATATAAATATCTCAATTTATATAGTTATAGTATTAAAGTAATTTTTAAACGATACCACTCAATGTTAGGTCAAACTAATTAATTAGAAACAACAATTCAAGTATAACAGAATTAATCTAAAAAATTATAAAATAAGATGAGTATGGTGCCATCACTGGCATTTGCCACTTATTTTTGGGTAGATGAATGTAAACAATTCTATCCTAGTCTTATTCACTAATAACCTTAGAACTTATACTTCTCCAGAAGTATCTGCTCTAAGATTTGAACACTCTATTAGAGCTTATACATCTGGAGATACCCTGCAATGCACGAATATCGTGACAAGACAGGGCGATATGGAAAACAAGTGGCTATTTTATTGGATTTTAAGCTACTTCCATTGAACTACGTCCAGAATGTAGCACATTCGCTGCTACGGCCCACCAAGTGAGATAACATGATGCTCTCTTAATTACCCTCTCTTTTTAGTTTTGCTCAGTGAGTAAAATACACGGTCTTCAAAAAGTCCCGATACTGCTGATTATCTCGGCAGTAAGACGGTTTACAGAAATATGGTCAATACAAAACTTTTAGAATATTTCCCGGGTTACAAAATGGTCATAATAGATTTGACCTTGATCACGACCTTCAAGGTTAAATAACGGTCAACTTAGTTTTTTCAAATTGGAACACCATTTTTTGATAACGGAAATGAAGAGAACAAGAAAATTTACCATGTCCCTGACTATTTTTTTTTTCATTTGACCTTGACGGCCAGCAGAGGTCAAATTGAGGTCAGACCAAGTTTGGCGTCGTACAATGTGGGTCCAAGAAAGAGAGTTTTTGACAGAGGCTTTTATTATTTTATAAAGTCTACGCAATGACCATAATGAATATGACCTTGACTATTGGCGCCAAGGAATTTTTGGGAAAAATCAGAAATAAGAAATTCGAAATGAGAGATAAAGATCCAAAATGGCGCTTTAAAAATATTTAATTATTTGAATATTTGAATGTTTGACATATTTCAACCTATTTTTTTCCTCTGTTCCATTTCCAGTATCAAAAAGGGTGTTCCTATTTGAAAAAATCAACTTTACCTTGATTTGACTTTGAAGGTGATCAAGCTCAAATCCATTATGACCATTGCGTAGCCAAAATGAAAAATGCCTGCCAACAAATCCCATTCTTGGGCTCATAATGTCCGTTGCAAGAAGCCAAATTTAATTTGACCTCAATTTGACCTTTGCTAACCATCAAGGTCAAATCGAAAAAAAGGTCAAGGACATAGTTGGACGTAAATTTTCCCGATATCAAAATGGTGTGCCCGTTTGAAAAATTCAAGTTGACCTTGGTCAAGGTTAAATCCAGTATGTCCATTTTGTGACCAGAGAAAAATTCTAAAAGTTTTATTTGACCATATTTTTGCAAAATGTCTTCCTGTCCAGATAATTCGCCGTATCGGGACCTTTGACCACGGTGTGTTTACTCATGCATCCTATGCTACGATATTTCTTCATTGCAGGCTACCTCCAGAATTACGTGCTCTAAAACTGATTAAAATATTGTTATGTTCCGTGGTTAAAAATTTATATCTTCTGCTCAAAATATTTAGAGCATCACTGAATTGTATACAAATGTCCAAAAACGCGTCCGAGGTGTGTCTCGGAGCCTGACAACACGTCTGTCTAAATTCTAAATGAACTCAATTGGGTTAAAGTCAAGGTTTAATGGAAGCCACCATGGACTGAATCCCGAAGTTTTAAAGGAAGTTAATGTTAATGTTCACAGCATGAGGCTGTGAATTATCTTCCAAATACACAAAATGTTGACCTACACCATAAGCAGCAGATAAAATTTGTTGCACCTTGTCTAATACCTCGATAGCATTTCATTTCATTCTTAGTTTCATTCTGAAAGAAATTCATTTTATTACTGTGCATAACAACAATAAAACGCTTGGGATGATCTGATCTAACAATTTGATGTATTTTTCAATATATTTGTCTTCTCAGTTAGTTTTGCTCTTCCTACTCATCTTTAAAGGACTTTGCGAAAATATAGAAAAACCGAACAAACATAAACACTGTGAAAATAAAAAATTCGCAAGGCGGATATATTGGCATCTTTTGGTTAGTTCTGATAAATTTCCGCTGTATTCTCATGAATGCTGATGAAGATAATATTTGAATTTTCCAAATGTCCGTGTCTGTTTACTTCAGTAAGGATGACTCCAAAAATCAGTTCCTGCGTTTCATTTTTATAAGTTTTTCTGTTAACCTTCTTATTTTGCGTTACTGGCAAGATTTTTACCATTCATTTATTAGCAACCAGTTTTAATAACAGATCCTTATCATAGGTCGATCTGCTAAAAGACTTGTTTCGAATTCACACTTGCTGTGGCCTGCTAGATGCTGAATACAGTACATCCGAAGCTAGGCAATTATGTACAGCCATGAAAGTGATAATTTTAAAGCTAACGGAAGACTCGTTAAGTGCAATCATCAGAAACCCCAACCTTTCAAACACCAGACCCTGTTAGCATTAAGACTCAAAGAGAGTAATTTATTCAAGGTCAAGAAATGCTGCAGTTTTTTGGTCAGATAATGATGCTTTTTGTAACTATGTCGATGATCTCTTAATAATTTTGATGTTAATGCCCGGTTACGCTGTTGACTAAACCAACCGTTAGAGGGCGCTACAACGCACTCATTTTAGTTACGCGAGGTTATTTAACCCTTTCAAAAGAAAACTTTGTTTTCGAACAGCATACCAATCCAGTTGAAAGTTTGTTCCTATATTAATTAAGCATGGAAACAAATTCTTAGTTTGAACAGAATATTTGATGAAATTAAACTTTTGATTTTGATAGTGAAGAACAAATAGAGCGATTTCAGTAGGACTAAAATACTTTGTAAAAGTAACATGCTATAAACATATGACATCTAACAAACGTTAGAGCATCATGTACTAAATATTAAGACTCACTTGAGGAAATCTTATATCCCTATCTTCACATATACAGGAAAGGTCGTAAATATGACATAATAGTATTTCGAATAAGTCGGAATATTTCAAAACAAATATATATCATTAGAAATAGCAGAATACGCATATTCTAAAACAGGTTCAGTATTCTCGACATCGAGTCTATTTACAGATTTCAATGATACACAATATGTCAATTCCCATTCTACTAAAGATAACAAACATGCTATTTCTATGTTGGCAAATTTGTCAAATATAATAAATAAGTAATGTCTAGATAATATCAGAGTATTTTAGATTTCAGTGCTGTTTTGGTTGATACTTTATTTAGAAAACTGTGCCTTAAGTATTGTGTAGAATACTAAAATATATGTAATATTATTAAATCTATTATATTCATTCAAATAAATTTGAAGTTCAGGATTTGTACCTAATTAGGGAGGGTTTCAATTAATAGTAAAATAAGTCAGAGATAGTTTTTTCATATCCAGGGTAATTCCAAAGAAATGGGACTGTAAACAAATGAAGGTACTTTTGTTGAAAGATCTTTGGTCAGAAACATCAATAAACAAGTAGAGAGAAAAATCGCGGAAAAACAATTTATTTATATAAATAAAATATTCAGCAAACAACATCAAAGACATTACAGTGTCATAGAGACCATCTGTCAAATTTCTTGCGAAGTTATATCTTCAGAAACTCCAAAAACGCTGAAACTGTCGTGTTACTTCTTATAGTTCATATAGCAATAATACAATTCCTCAAATATTCTGTATCCTACACTATACTGGTAAGAACTAGCGGTTTTAAATATGCCGATACAAAAAATTTAAAGGTTTTATATCTGGAGATGGAGGTGGCCAACACTGTCACCCATCTCTTCCTATCCAAGAGTTTTCATACTTGCGAGTTGAAATTTATAACAACAATAATATTAATAAGAAATTTAAAAATTTTCTCTTTTATCGTTTCTGAGGAAAACATAAAATTTTACTCAGAACTACCTCTAAAGAAACATTTAGTTTGAAACACCCTGTTCAATCATGTTACAAAATATTATATTCTATCAATTTAATTTGTTGGCATATTTTCAAATCAAACAAGACAAGACATAGTTGTGAATCTAAAATATATACCAGTCAGTTACAATTTTCATATACTTCTACCTATGCACTGATAAACAATTGCTCTGGTGCTTCATCGGAAGACCAATAAATCACAAAAAATAATTATATTACTTTTTTGCTTTATGATTCATTTGTTTTAGCCTTTTCCTTATAGTAAGGTTCCATTGGAAATGTCCAATACTGTTGGCAAGAACTTGGTACCAACAATTGTTTTTGTTTTTTTCTCTAAGCGGAAAAGGTCTTACAGACGAATAAAATTCATAACATCGGCTGTAACTGACTGTTCTTGATTTTATATGTTTTTAAGTGTATATAAAAAGTAAAACCAAGAGCAAAACAGTTGATAAGAAAACAAGAAATGATTTTTAATTTGAATCATCAGCTTCATCAGTTTCAAGCAAGGATTCACAGGTAGAGCTGCTTGCACGACAGCACTTTACCAGTACATTGAGGTATATGATAATTTGTTAAAAAATAAATTGGAATACAAACCAGTGAATATGTCGAAAAAAGAACTAAATAAATCGAGAGAATATAAGAATCTTCGTTCAATAAATGTGTTGAGCTCATGAGAAAACAAGTCTCTCTGCTTCAGTTTCAAAAAATCCACTTCATTCTGTTATTTTAAAAACTAAATCAAATAAGTGTTTTTTAATAGTAATATTGTCCATTAAACAAATATTTATTTCTACATGTGCCCATACATATCAGAACTCAAATTTGAAATCTATAAGTATATTTCTACTGTTACTTCTAGTGAAGAACTCTCTTTATCTTCTGTTTATTGACAATACATGTATGGATGATAGAAAAGTGTTATTGATGAATTTATGTGAAATAAAATTATCTGCAAATTGGGTGTTACTTACATAAAATCGGATTTTTTGCAATATGATTTTTATTTGTTGGCTGATTTTAATATGTAAATAATTTTCTTGAACATAAAACGTTTCTATATTATTGCTGCCTACGACATACAGTGTGTCCCAAGAAAGCTGTTACTTGTACTTCAAAAAATATGGATATTAAAACTCCGAAAGTTTGACAACATGGGTAAGCCGATAGGATCTATGTGACTAAAATATTTTTAGAATAGTAGCATTTCTTGTTATACCGGAAGTAGACAACAATTTTCTTATATCAAATAGAACACTCTGTATGTTATTGGATATTTGGATGTTACGTTGAATTCTAGATAAATTGTAATAACCATATGTTAATTCTAAATTTAACCATTGTCAAGATATTTGCATTTTTATATAAAAATGACAGATGCGGTTGTTTGGCATGTTTATATTGAAAGACTCAAGCCAGCAAACACCGCTGAAAAAACTCATCTTTTTTACAGGCTGTTATTTTTGACATAAAAATGTAAATTTCTTAAGAATGGTTAAATTTAAAAATAACCCGTGGTTAATCAAACTTATCTAGAAAGTAGCATCCGAATGTCCAGTAACCTACAGAGTGTTCTATTTGATATAAGAAAGTTGTGGTCTACTTCCGGTTTAACCGGAAGTGCCAGAGTTCTGAAAATATTTTCTTCACATAGAACCTATCGGCTTGCCTGCGTTGTCATATTTCAAAATTTTAATATTGAGATTTTTAGAGATACCGCCAACCTTTGTGGGACACACTGTATAAATTTTCAAATATTTCAGGAAAACTGCTGATAGTTTTAAATAAAACATTGCTTCGAAATCTGAAACTGAAGATGGGAGGTTTTTCTTATGATCTCAACACATTTACGCCAAAAAACCTCTTATACGAATGCGTTTAATTTCACATATTCATTGGCACTACAGGTTAACATCGTAAACAACAGAACCTTTTCGTACAAAACTGAGACCCAAAAATCATCCTGCTTAAAATCAATTTGACCAAACCTATGAGTTTTGTTTACAATATGAGCAGGAGTAGAGTATTTTAACATGAATGTACTTGTAAAGAGTTCGTAGCTTTTAGATTGTAGCTTATTGCTTATTAAATTTACGATAAAATTATTATTCATAGGTAGTTTATTTTCCAGTTGGGAATTCTACACCTTACTATGAGGGAAAGATTGATTTTTTTTTGTTTTTGAAAAACGCATTTGCATTTGCTGCTTTATGTATTGCTTGTTGCATGTGAAGGTTTCTGTGTTTGACATTTGGCTTGAGATTTGAATGCATTTCATGTTCAAAAAAAAAAATCAAAATTGAATTTCAGCGACGCTAAAAGACACAATGATGCTCTTCGTACAAAATGAGGAACGCAGACAAAATTTCAAACATATATTGTTAAAAAAAATTGAATTGGAAACAAAATCTTTTTTGGATTCTGCCCTGATATGTACAGTGGTGCTAATGATCTAAAGCTCTATGATTCCAACGTTTGTTGTTGCAACCTATTGCACACCCAGAGGCGGCGTAAGGCGTAGGCGGTGTGGGCCACCGCCCACGGCCTCGCGGGGCAAAGGGCCTCGCACCGCCCACGGCCTCGCAAGGCAAAAAGCCTCGAATCTTAATTTCAAATGATTTTTGATTTTATAGTCCCTTCTTGCACCATCAGAGGGCCTCGCGAAATGTATTTTGCCCACATTAAGTTTACTTCTTGCGCCGCCTCTGTGCACACCCTTCCCCATTTTGTCCTGCCAATGTCAATGGGTCTAAATTTTTAACTTATACTCTTTTTGTTATAAAGAACGTTCATTTTTCTATACTCATTTTTAACCGACTTCCAAAAAGGAGGATCGAGGTTATCAATTCGTCGCGTATTATTTTTACTTTTTTTGTATGTATGTTACCTGATTTCTTCTCCTGTGGTGCACCGTTTTGAATGAATATGGTCTTGTTTAATAGAGTATATATCCGGATTGGTGAAACTTCAAATTTTGGAAAAGAATTCTATTGGCAAAGTGATGAAATTTGTGAATGAACACATGCGTGCATGGAAATCGACCAATATCCCTAATATTTTAGTCGATTTTTCGATAACTCCTTATGGAAGTGTATATTTTTTAACGTTTAATCTATTAAGGAAGATCCCTCGGTGATCTCATATACTTTTCTGCGACGTGCAACTTGCAGTTTTGCAGAAAATCGCCGAAAATTTCAAAATTCTTATCAAAAATTTTATCGAAATGACATAACGGATATTCCCTCATAAATATTTTAATTCCAACGTAATAATGCGGTAATTTTAGACACTGGAAGTTTTAATTGCGAATTTGAAAATTTTCTATGTACATCTCAAGCATATAGGTAGTAAAGCATAGTTTTTTTGGCTCGTTAAATCAATGAGTATCAAGCTCGTTTTGTTTGTATACCAGGCAAATACCTATTTAAATGCAACTTTTTCCATTTTGCGAAGACGGTGCTTTTGGTTGTCACATTCTCCCGGCCTAATAGAAAATTTAGTGACAACACATGTCAAACATTAAACTGCTATTTGGTGCCTTTATACACAGGGTGTTTAGTTATAGCAAACAAAATCACAAAGTAAAGTGATAGAAGGAGTTGCATTTATATGATGATTGAGGAGTTATATACTATATTTGAAATATAGGACGGATTTGACTCCATAAATATGGGATGGATTCTCCTCCGTCCTATAGTTTACATAAGGCAGCTAACAAATGTATGCTTGTCCGTGGGTAGTATATACAGGATGGTTAGTACATTGGGTGGAATGGAATTATCTATAGGTATACAGAGTTGTCAAAAAAAGTTGAAGAAAGGTTACATGGCGTGGTCCATAAGGCATAAATATATTTTGGGCGTATTAATTCAGCTGTCCGCACACTATTGACCCACCCGCTACAGTGACTGAGTTCGGCAAAGTTTAGGTGATATTCTTCATTTTATAAACTTGATAGGAAATTAAATACTTAGCCTTTAATGATAAATATATTATCTCTGGAAAATTTCTACTGATGTCGGCAATATTTAACTATATTAGCACTCTACAAAAGTTGATGGTTTTCGGTTATAGCCATGATGAATACGTCTGAAACCAATCTACTACTTTCTTTAATCATAAAACGTTTAAATTTAATGAGAAAATATAAGTTCTTTTCATTAGCCTAATAAGAAGAGTATAATTTTTTAATCTAGGTAAATTAAAACAAAACAATGCTTCTGATGAGATGTGTCTGCTACCAGGTTAGGTGTTATGTATGTACTGCGTCGTAGTCAACTTAAAGTTATGCATGAGTAGTGCGATTTTGAGACCTGTATGGGTGTGATTTTAATTTTTTGTTTTATTTATTTTAGTTGTTTCAGTTGGATTGACATTGTTGGTGTTTACTTTACTAGCACGATAGTTGTTTAAGGTAATTGTCATTTTTTCTTTTAGCTCGTCTTCCCTTTTGATAGGATAGTTTTGTAGATTTGTGGTTGGCAAGAATTCCCCATCGAAAATATTTTCTCATTTATAATTTCAGAATTACAGCATGATGTTCAGATGCGTTATATAAATGACAGTATTTAGTGGTAGTTTTTATTACTGTTTTATAGTAAAGGCAGACAAATTTTTCAAAATGCTGCTTTGTTTTCCAATTTTCGCAGTTTTTTCTATCATTGTAACTCATTAAGCTTGATGACGCCCATTTTTTTTAATAGTATTAACTAGTAGGTAAGTTCAAAATGGTGTTATTTTCACTACTGCTAGTTAATACTTCACTGAGTGGCCATTGGATTTAAAATAAATAATTTGGGAAGAAATTTGGCATATAAAAATCTGTACTCTTTGTTAGTTACTTTCATAGTTTTAAATTCCTGGGTGGGTTTTAGCTGATTGACTGACAGTTCTGCGCGATCTGACATAACAGCTGAATTTAACTTCATGTCTATGATTTCCAGATCAAATTTTACCTTATCCTCCATTTCATGCCAGCCCCAAGTTCTTTTTTCCTTTGGGTTCGTCTCCAGTTTTTCATTCTGGTCTGGGGTTATCTGTGTACATGACCTGCCCACTATTTTCTCTTGGACCATGTTTACAGCTTTATATAGTTCTTCTATATTCTGCTGTTATTATTCACGTATATGGCCGTAGATTTTTCCGAAAACCTTTCTTTGGGTTCGCCTCCAGTTTGCTCATTCTAGTGTGGACTTATCTGTGTATATGACCTGCTCAGTATTTTCTCTTGGACTATGTTACCAGCTTTGTATACTTCTTCTATATCATGGGCGGCTCCAAGGAAGGGGGCGATTACCCTCACCAAGAGCATCAAAGTTAGTTAATTTAATATTATAACGCGGTAATCTCAACTCCATGAGCCTAGAAGAAGGTCATTTCTATGGATTTAAATCAGAGAACGACTCGTTTTAATGTTATAGTCAACGAAATCTGGGACTGAAATTATATTTAGGTAAATTTAGTACAGGATCCCCCCCCCTTGAAGCTTGTGTCTGGATCTGCCCCTATTCTATATTCTGCTGTTTTTGGTCGCGTATGTGGCCGTAGATTTTTCTAAAAACTTTTCCTTGGGTTCGTCTCCAGTTTGTTCATTCTGGTTTGGGCTTATCTGTATACATGGCTCCCCATTTTTATCTCTTGGACCATATTTCCAGCTTTGTATATTCTACTGTTATTTTCTTTAGAATTAATTAATTTTAGCTTCGTTAGCTTTTGAGAAATTTCAAGACTCAGATCCATAAGTTATATAGTAGTAGAATAGTTATGTACTGGGTGTCGCAAAAGGTATTGACACCCCATAATAACTTCCCAAAACTGAATTTTAAGAAAAATGTAAAAGTTTTAGGGTTTTTTCGAGCATCGTGTTTATTTTGACCTTGACTATGACCTTCGAGTCAAAATCCTACTTCAGAACATGATCTTGCCCATGTCCTTAGTTAAAAGAGCGCAAAAGATTTCGTTTTTTAAATTTGATCTCTTTTTTTACCTTGTTTAAGTTTCAATGAGCTTAAGAGTCACCTTTAAGATTACAGTAGATTTTGACTTGACTATATTTGTGATTATAGCATTTGCTGCCCTACAGATTTGCAATATCAAAAAGGAATTCATATCTATGAAATTAAAACTGACTTTGAAATAATCTGGAAAGTCATGTTTTTGTCACAATGGCATAGCCAGGGAAATCTGAAAGGTTTTACACTTAAATTGACCAATCTTCCCAAGTTTCTACTTTAAAATTGACTGACCTTAGTATGATCTAGGTCATGGTCTTGGTCACATTCGGACGTAGATTTTTCCCCACTTTCTGAATCCACAATAAAAAAAAATAACATTTTCTATTAAATAGTGATTTCATAGAGTCTCGAAATGTCGTAGGTGAGAAATTAGACCATACTCTTCTATTACCACTTTGAATTCGGACTTTTCTTTATTCGGTGATGTCACCCGGTTGCAGTAAAATTCTCCCATCGTAACACTTTGTCCTATTCTACCCCTTTTTATTTTTCTCGATATACATATTTACATATTTGACTTTCACTTAATAATAATCATTAAACTTTTAAAGATTTTGTTTTTTAACCTTACTTTTATTTAACTTTAAGTGTATCGATATCATCTGGAAACAGAAGTAGGTAGTTTAGCTTCGTATTTTGTTCACACTTCCCACCTAATTTCAACAGCTCTTCCTGCTTTCTGTAATGCCATATTAAAAAGTAGAGGCGATATTGCATTAACTTGCTTGAGTACACAAAAGTTTTAAAAAATTCATTCCATATCCTTACCCTATACACATATTAGTCTTTATTTTTTGGTATAGATATCTTTATTCTCGCTTTCCATAACTCATGGCGAGTTAGTGCCATCATAGACCTGCTTATAGTCAATGAATAGGATGTCCAGGCTTTCGTTAAATTCTCTATTTTTTTTTCCTGAATCATTGGTGTATTTTCCCAAAACTAGGGACATTTTATACGTCCTAGCTGTCTAAAATTAACAATTCTCACCTTTGTATTAATAGGAACGATAATATTCGTCAGGCACTTCTTCATTCCAAATTTCTACAAGTAAGCTATCATTCTCCAGCTTGATAATAACCTGTTTTATTTCGTCATACGTCTGTTCTTCTATGGTAAACACAGATATTCAAATGTAAAAAATGAGCGACAGCGTGTTCAGGTTTTCAATATTTTCCCCGTTTTCACTCTAAATCGGAATTATTACATCTAGTGATTGCATGGTTTTCTTAGTCTTCTTTTTAAGAGATTTCCAATAACCGTGGCCTTCTCTGTAGAGTTTTCCAGCATTTCTATTCGAAGTATCTTCTTCAGTTCTACACATTCAGTATAAAACTATCTTTGTTTTGGTTTTACACTTTTTAATACTTCCCTGAAAAGTGTTAATTCGTTGTTATCCAGCTTCGTTGTACTCCATTGTCTGTGTGGTGCCGTATGTTCTTCCGACATGTCAGTCAGAACTTGACCTAATTCTAAGTCATATGTGATATCAGATGTATGACTTCCGACAGCAATTCTTAGACTTCCTATATCTATCACAGTACTGGAGTGGCTTGAATGCACCAGTATATGTTCCATTGGTTCCTTGTTCATCCATCACTACAGATACACGTTTGTTTATGTACGTTCTAGTGTCGGAACATGCAAATTTGATCTCCATGTTGCAGCTCCTGCCTTGTTTAACAGATTTCATGCTATTTTTGTTACTAGCCAGGGATCTGGTATTAAAGTCTCCACAGAGTAGTCTTACTTTGGAGTTTCCGATATTAAGATATCTAGTTGTTGGTAGCAGTAGTCTTTAGTTTCTTCTTCAGTATTTTTGTGATTCAAAGTAGTTTTTGGTAATTGAATCTATATTTTCAACTGGTCTGACAGTACTTGAAAAATTGAGAATTTTATAAAACCTCTGGCTTTTACTAAAAAGTCATAAATCTTTACTTAAATAAATGCCAGGTTATACTTAAATTTATTTCCTGGACCACACAGTTTAATAGTTTTACACTCTCTGTGTGGATTTTAAAATATTATCTACCCAAATACTGTCATTAAGCTCAAAATTGGTTCACAATTTAATATGAGTATGTAAACCAAAGTATTCACCGTTAACACAATTAATTTGCTTCTTGTATTTTTCGCAGTCCTCTGCCTCTACATGTGTGGGGGCGATCCTCATCGGGGGAGACGGCAGCTCCAGCCCCGCAGACGGTAACCAGCGTCCGGAGAACGCACTCGACGCTCTGCTAGACGAACTACAAACATTCTCCAAACCGCACCCTATTGCTCAAGATTCCACCGAAACCCCCCCACCAGCAATCCCCGCGAAAGGCAACCGACCCCCGCAAATATCGGAGATCGGACGGAAAGGCAGCATGGATTCGGCGTCTTTCATCCCGTCACACAACCTGTCAGTTAGCACGACCACTGGAAGCCTAAGACGTTTGCATTCGTATCCCAGTGGCTCAGATACGGACAACAGTCCCCCCATTCAGCCATTACAACGAGAAACGAAGACAATCGCCAAGCCTCCGATTCCAGAACGCAGTTCTGAACTGATCCAGAATTTGATTGCCGGTAAACGAGTTCCACCACCCCCACCACCGAGAACAAGCTCCAAATCACCCCTAGCTTCGCCCACATCACCTAGTCTACCCCCAAGATCCCCGGCGACGGCTCTTCAGCACATCCAAAATGTACAGAACATGATAGAAAACAAACCGCTCTCGCAATTCGAGCAAGCCACTCAAAACTTGGGCTTGCAGACGTTGCGGAGGAACGTAGCAAACAAAACCAACAACGTCAAAGATCGATCACAAACACTGCCTAGAAATATCGGTTCCAGCCTTCAATTGCCGCCTGAAAACAACGCCATATCGGCAAGCAACAGCAGCAGTTGCGAGAGCGTCGACTCTCAAGAAGGCCTCAAGAAAACTCGCAAAGAAGAACTCGAACAGAGACACCAAGAACTCCTAAAGAAGCAGAAGGCTCTGCAAGAACAGTACGCTCGCTTGCAGCAACTCCAAAGAGGCAACAACACGCTCGCCATAATTCCCACGGCCACAGATCAGCTCTTAAAGAAGACGGGAAGTGAATCTAATCTGCTGCAGAAGATGGGTTTGCAGTTAGCTACCTCACAAATGACCGGATCGTTGACGAATCTTCCGAACACCACGACGGCTAACGCTGTTAACAAGGGCATTTTGACGAATACGAGTACCAAATCAGATTCGACGACGCAGGATAACGTTGACGAAGTCAACAAAAACACCAACGCGAACGTTCAAACGAACAAAGTCTACGAAACGGACATCCTGTGACCTGCCGCCAACAGGATATTGCAGTCTGTATGTTGATTTTGCACATAAAGAAAAAATATACTCTCATATCAAATACTGGATTGTTAATTTACTTGTTAAGTGTTAGGTGTTACATTATGGTTAAACGTAATTTATTGATATTCATTATAATATATATATATATATTGATAATGTTATTTATTTTATTTTTCGCAAATTTGTCTTTTCAGTTTTATTTGTAATCCATCCTTCGAATTTTGATTGTGCAAATCGGAGCGTTTTGCTGAACACAAACGGTTGAAATAGAGACTCTTGTTTGCCTTGTAGTTGTTTTTTAATGTAGCATTTCCTTTCACCAATCAACACAAGTCGTTGAATATCCCTTAAGGGAAAAAATCAAAAGTTGGACAACAGTCACTTCGGTTATACAAATTGGCGCCCAACGTGGGTCGGCCTTGTGCTAACATGGTATTATAAAAACTAAATACTAAAATATTTGCAAATAAAGACATAACTTGATTAACTCACATGTGCGAAACGGCAGCTCTTCGTCGGGAACACCTGGGAGTGGGTTACATAATAGAACAATAATATTAATTTATTTTCAGGGTGCCAGACAGTTTTAAAAACCTGTAATGTGAAACATACCTTATAACTGAAAAAACCGATATAAGGTGAGGATCTTAAACTCCCATCGGCTATACTTTAGAGAAGTATGTTCCCTAACATGAACTTGCCATAGTTCTCATGAAACTGTATTAAATATTTTCACTTCTGTTTTAATCAAACAAATGTCCACTGTTATCAATCGATAGGGTCAGGAAAAAAAATAAAAAAAAACTAATGAACAATTTAATAAAATACCAAAAGTAGACATGGTACAAAAAATGAAATATTCTTTTATGAAATTTAAATCTTAGAACATTAAATCTTAGATGATGTTTGAAAAATATACAAAAATGACTCTAGTACTAGTGTTTTATATCTCTATGAAATTTCCATGAATTTAAAAAGATATGGGTATAATTTGTTAACAGTATTACCTTACCTTGAACATCTGAAGATTAATTACACAGTCACACAAAATAAAAAAAATCCAAAGTCCACCATGGAGACCTGTCAGGTTATATGTTTTTCGGGTCGCTGATTCCGAATCTGCCATCGGTTTTTTCGCGTCAGATCGTTTTCAAGGTCATTTGAAGGTCAAATTCTGAGAAAAGGGTAAAAAAATCTGGAAAATTTCATACATGGGTTTTTTCAGAAATCTGAATACGAATCCGGTATTTTTGACCTTTATTAGCTCAAGGTCAACATCATATAAACGTCAAATTCTAAAAAAAATCTCAAAACAGTCTGAAAAAATTCATGGGATTTTCATAATGCTGAGTACGAATCCGGTGTCGTTTGACTTTTATCAGCTCAAGGTCCAGGTCATTTGAAGGTCAAACGAATAAGGTAGTATTGAAAAAATTAATATATAGGTTTTAAGAGTCTGGCTTTTTAAGGCCATTGAAATCTGAAAATAATAATCCATATATCGAGTTCGGTAGACCTACATCAAACAATGTACAAATTCATTATAGGATCAAAAAAGAGAAAGCTTTGTACCCACAAGAAAAATGTAACTTGAAAAAAGAAGTTTGTCTTCTTTTTTTAACTTAAAATGGCAAAAAATGCATTTACTAGAGATGTCCGGTTGTATTTACGGATATTCAGATCTCTGCATGCGTAGATTTTTATATGAGTAAATGTGTGTATATGTGGGGATGTATTGATATGTGAATATGTCGATATGCGAATATGTGGATGTACGGATGTCTAGATGTGTGGATGTATCTAATCGATTTTTTGATCTTATAATGAACTTGTAATGAACTTAATGGCTTGATGTAGCTCTACAGAACTGGAAATATGGATTGTTATTTTCATATTTCAATGACCTGAAAATGCTAGATATGGTCAAAATGAGCTAAGATTTAGACTCAGCGACTCTTAAAACCTATATATGATGTTTTTCAATTTTTTTAACATCATTATTACTTTGACCTTCAAATGACATTGACCTTGAGCTGACACCGGATTCTTATTCACCATTCTGAAAAACCCATGTATGAATTTTTCCAGATTTTTTTAGCCTCTTTTCAGATTTTGACCTTCAAATGACCTTGACCTTGTGCTGATAAAGTTCAACCGACCCCGGATTTGTATTCAGCATTCTGAAAAACCCATGTATGAATTTTTCCAGATTTTTTTGAGCCTTTTTTCAGAAGTTGACCTTCAAATGACCTTGAAAACGATCTGATGCGAAAAAACCGCAGATTCGGAATCAGCGTCCCGAAATACGTATAACCTGACATGTCACCTTTGTGGACTTTTTTTGTTTTGTGTGCCTGTGTTATCTTTATACCATATATAAACTAAAAAGTTATTAGTACCGTACAAAAAATCCGAATTATAGTAGGTATTACTTCAAGAATTTACTGCCGTCAAAACTGATACCAAAAATATGCAAAACCATTTCCAAAACGTGGCAACATCCAAAAATATGGCAAATTCACTGTTAAACAGCTAAATGCAAAAACAACCAAACTCTTCAAATATGGTTCAACAAAAAATACTAGCTGTCACCCAGTGGTCGAAATTCGACCAATTGTGTCAATATCTCTGGCTGGCAGGTTAAGTAACCTGAAAATTTTATCGTGACATTCTATTCTAGGACTTTAAGGAGAACAGCAGTTATACGGAACGGTTCCAGATTCGGTACCTCTGTGTGATAGTTTCCTCGAAAATCCTAGATGTCGGTCTTACATTTCACTTCTACAAATAAGTAACGAAATTCAAGTTTTTTTCATATATAATTCATAGGACTTTATTTGTGTTCAAATTCGTAATTCTTAATTTAATATGACAACAATTCAACCGCTTATGGGCTACCCTACATATTTATTTTTTCTAACCTCCCTGGATAGCTATAATTGCACTCAATTCTCTAACATTTATTAAAATACTCATAATAATTCCATCTCATTATATATTTCCACCACCCTGTATATGCAACTGCTCATGGACCACGCATAATATTTTTTAATATTTTTGAACCACCCGGTAAACCATTCTGTATATGCCACTGCCTATGAGCCATCGTATTTACTCTTTTTGTTTATGAAATTTTTAACTATCTTCTGTAACTATAATTCTACTCCGACCTATATTTCAATCTTCATATTTATGGAACCCTTTGTGGGCTACACTATAAATCATTTCCTTTTCTAACATTTTTTATCATCATCCTGTATATCTATAATTCCTCTCACCCTATATTTCATCTTCCCTATATATAGAACTCCTTATGGGTTACAAAATGTTGCATTTCTATTTCCGCCACCCTGTATATACATCTCTGTATAATATTTTTTGCACCACTCTGTATAACTAATTCTACTGCGCCTTCTATTCAAAGAAACCTGTAATTTCTACCGCTAATGGGCTTCCCTATTTAATTATTTTATAGTTATAATTGCACTCTACTCTATATTTTAAACACCCTATATATGCAACTGCTTATGTGCCACCCACGAAAAAAATTATTTCTAACATATCTAGAATCGCCCTGTATAATTATAATATACAACGATTACTTTATCACTAAACAATAACAACGCTTGCATGCCACTTTCAGAAGTACATGCTCTAAGTATATAATAGCATTGCTTCCTCTATATGTATATAATTACTCAATGTTTTGAGTCTGGCGGCAACGGCACCTTCAGTTGTTTGGCGTTGACATTAGGGACGTAAATAATGAATTTTTAGTATATTTTATTTAATCAATGAACCAATATTATAAATTAATATTAGCATTCTGCACTGAAGGTCTTCAGTAGTTATTAAACAAAACAAAAATGAAGAAATTCGGTTGAGGGACAGAGGAGAAAATGGTACCTAATCGTTTTGTCTTTGCCTATTTATATATAGATATAGGTACTCAACCCGAATTTGGCTGATGAATCGTTAGGAGAACAAGGTTATCTTGTAGGTACCCGAACGGTTTACCATCATATATGGACTTTTGAACTGCAGCATTATTGACGCCATATTGACCGCTCATGGATCTCCCCCGATCTTTCGCCCATACAACGCGTTTGAAATATGATGGGTATACGGCTGGCTAATTTATCCCAGCCCCAACTGACTTGGGAGCTTCGAAGACATAAAATACAGGTAGCTTGGGATAGTCATCCTCAAGAAGAAACAGTCCACCTTATTGATTCAATGCCAAGACTTGTTGGGGAGTGTGTAGATAACTAACACGTGATTAATAAACTTAATATAAAAAATTAAAGTCCTTAGAATTTTATTATTCAAACGTATAATAATTACAGCCCAATCTAAAAACAAAGAAGCTTCCAATAAAATAAGGTCTACTAATAAGGCATAAGCCTATAATTGTATGTAGCTCTGCCGTAAAATACTACCGTCCAATAAACGGCTTGCCCTTTACAAAAATACCAGGTCTAACGTTGAATATACTTTTTTCAGAAAATACAAGTCTTCTGACAAAACCCGAAAATATCATATTGCTTCATCACTATTCTACTTCACAATGTTTTCACACATACGTTATAAGGGTTGTAATTCCAATCTTAAAAAGTCTCTGCCCATCGGTCCATATTCGAACATCTAAATGATGCCGGGAAATAAACTGCCAACACAACTATACTTAACGACTAATACTTCTCTAGTCGGCTTCCAACAATTCAGAATAGATGAACTCATAATGACGATAAATTCGCAATCACGCGTCTATTCTCGTCGAATTCGGAAGGAAGCTGGTTCTATACGTTAGACACATTGAAATTTGTATCCCCTCCAACATGATCATCACCTAATTCGACAGAAGGAATCTTTTCATGAATAAATTACGAGGAATTATGCTACTCTATGATAACGTTTGTCTTAAGTATCTAAATTTACAAGAAAAATGGTCCGATTATGTGATCACCAAAAATTCAAATCCAATTAGACTACAAAGCAAAATAGTTTTAATCTAATGGAAAATATCGTACAAAATTGATACATCTGGTAACACACAACACCATCTCCCTCCTTTCGGAATCGGTTTTTGGAAAACAGAAAAAACAAAAACGGTATACATTCTTTAAAAATAATACTTAAGAAAATAATCAATAACGAAGAAAGGGTGTAAAGGTAGACGAAATAAAACAATTAATATTATTATAATAAAACACTATATTTCCAAACTTAAATAAATTCATTTATTATACGAAAAACAATTGAAAATCACAATAAATTAGTCTGTTCTGTTATAATGTAAAGACATTTTCGAGGAAATTACGATAATTCAAAACCGGCTTGTTGTTCTATTGCTTCAAGAATGTTCCTCCTTAAAATTTCCTCTTCTTGAATGATAGGAATTTTCAGCAGGTTCAAGCAAGTACTGGCTGTCGGCATTCGATTCTCAACTCCAGAAGATTGAATTGAAAACTGTGGATTTAGTTCCTGAAAAAAAAACGGGTTTAAAAGTAAACACAACGCAGTGTAAAAACATTTGCTTAGAATACCTTGAATCCAAAAAGTGGTGGTCTTGAACAACTAGTAACGAATTTCAACAGTTGCTTCTTTTGAACTTCGGTAAAACTGCTCACTATTCGCCAGAAAAGAATTACAGTTGGATGCTCTTCCGTAAATTCTCCTAAAAAAATATATATGAACTAGCGATGTGTTATTCTTAGCTTATATGTGATTTAAACAAAAGTTGCCACTATTATTTCTCCTGGAACTAACGGATAACAGTTAAATATAAAGTTAAAGAACATAAGAGTTTAGTAACTTATACTAACTGACGAAGATATCGCACCCAGAACCCAGAAGGAGATGTTTAAATTTAATAATGTTTTGGTAAAGCAGATGCTATAGTAAGGACTAAATGATAACAATTTGAATAAAAAATACCAGGATTCTGCTTTTTCCGGATTTGAACCGTGTTGAATTATTTATATATCTGAACCACATATAAAAGTTTCGACCACACTTATAAGGGGGCTTTTTCAACGATGAGAAAAACAAAACAAATGTGACTTACCTTGTCTTCTAAACGTTGTTTGTGGCATATTCTTGATTAGTTACTTACCTTGCGGCGACTCTATTCATTTAGTCTTTTTCTCACAAACACACTTTGAAATTTCACTTTATGAAACTTGTCACATTGACGAACAAATGGTAAATGACTAATAGGTACTTTGAATCTACCCAACGAAGAAATGATAATTGACCCCTCATAGTTTCAGGTAAAAGAAGGGTAGGAGGCACTCAATAGGATTATTTTAGATTGTTTTATGGTTGTGATGATATTTTTGTATACGTTCCTAGAATTTTATTAGTAGGTAATGTAAGTGATTTATTTTGTTGATGAGATTTCTGTTGAAATGTTGATGCAGGTTGCCAGATTTTGTCTTTATCCTTTATCCAAAGGAATTCATCCAAGGGTGTTTATTCCATTCCATACTCGTGTGGGGCAGAATACATCGGTGAAACAGGGCGATCTATAAACACTCGTCTATGTGAGCACAAATGTTGTTTGAAAACTCTGCTGTAGCTCAACATCATCACGAAACGGGCCACCAAATCCTCTTCGACAGCTTCTCTGTCGTGGCCAAATCTCCGTAGTATTTCACCAGAAAATTTCGTAAGGCCGTTGAAATCGCCAAAAATTCCAAAGAATTTCAACCGAGACAAAGGTTATGAACTTTCGCCCATCTGGCACCCTGCATCAACATTTCAACAGAAATCTCATCAACAAAATAAATCACTAAAATAATACCATTAAGTGCCTCCTGCCCCTCTTTGACCTGAAATTTCGGGGACCAATTATTATTTCTTCGTTGAGAAGTTTAATAAAGTGAAGTTCCAAAGTGTGTTTGTGAGAAAAAGACTATATGAATGAAGTCGCCGCAAGGTAAGTAACATTTGTTTTGTTCTTCTGTTCCTTGAAAAAGCCCCTTATAAGTATGGGCGAAACGTCGGAAAACTTTGTTTTTACTATAGCATCTATGTTTTACCAAAACAATATTAAATTTCAACATCTCCTTGTGGAGGTTGCGATTTCTTTGTCAGTGAGTATACTTATCCGAGAATACTCAGAGAAGGCGACCGGCATAATATTGACCGTTATTTGTGGTTTAAAAAAAGCATTTTCGAAAATCAGTAAACTGAACAAAAATTGCTTCGCTTACCTCCATACTCAGTATGCTGTCTCAAGTCCTCGATATCAACCTCTTGGTTATTGCCACCGATAATAATTTGCAATTCTTTGTGGCTAAACAGTTTCAACCATTCGATCGGTACCACGCTATTTAAACCGTTCCTAAATGCCGTACACTGTTTTTTCAACTGTACATTGAGCTTTAAGTGCGCCAGCCTCTGTATGTATTCTAACCTATTTTCATTTGTTACTGGAATGTTTCGTCCGTTCGGCTTCAATTCCACAACCTAAAAACAGAGAGACAGATGTCAGTCATCCAGGAGAATTACTGACCAAAATTGAATCTATATATTGTCACGGAAAGTTATGGTTGCTTTCGAGTGAAGGCCCTATATATAGGAATTCATTTCCCTTGTCATCTTGGCAAAAAATTGAAATTCAAATTTCCAGAAGTATATGCTCTAAGATTTGAACACTCTCTTAGAGCTACTTTTCCAGAAGTATATGCTCTAAGGTTTGAAGACTCTCTTAGAGCTTAAACATCTGGAGGTCGCGTGCAATGCATAAATATGGTGACAAGACTAAAAGGAGAGGACAATGGAGAGAGCACTAGATAAGAAGCTGCTGGCAATGAAATAAGTCCAGCCTATAATTCATTGGATGTGAGATAACGTGATGTTCTCTTTATTACCCTCTCTTCCTAGTATTGTCACGATATTTGTGCATTGACGGCTACCTCGAGAAGTATATGCTCTAAGAACACCTTAGAAGGACAAGATATATGTAAAGAAGTGATTCTGAGATAGATTAGATCACTTATTAAGCTGAATTCAGTTCTGCTAGTTTAGCTGGACTTCAAACGTCAGATTGCAAGTTGAATTGGATTATGAATACGGTTTTCGTTGTATAATCAAGTTTTTAGTAATTGGACGATAGTATAATTCCAACTCAAAGTTAATAATTTTGTAATTCTTTATTCGAAGTACAGTGATTAAATTTACAGTTACAACTGGTGTTCCTCAAGGTATTGCATTTGGACCGCTTATTTTTACTTTAAAATTAAATTGCTAATTTCATTGTCCTAAATCAGAAATATTTGAATATTGGATCTTACCAAAATAGTGTAACTTACGACACAGAAATTAATGGAGACAAATAAATAGAGAGTTACAAATGGCTTGCTTTTATTTTTCATCACAATTTAAGATGGCATGATCTTGTTCTTTTGTAAATTAAAATATATAATGAAGGCAGGTTACAGAAGCATGATTGATATGCTTTCATTCACTGTATCGTTAGTCATGGAATGATTGCTTGGAGTGGAGCTTATAGTATTTGCAGATACTCTAAATATTGCAAATATTAATATGAATTGTTTTATTATAGACATAAAACCCTTAGTCATATGTTTAGAAGCCTTAACAAGAGTTAACACCTTCATGAGGTTTTGAACTAGGCATATAAATATAGTTTTGGTCAATACCATGAAAATGTTAACGTAGAAAGCATTGTGTTTAGTTATCTTTCTCTGACACACCAAAGGTTGACTGCATTTTTAATCAGCATTATTAATAAAAAAGAGAAAAGATTTTATAAACATCCATTAGACCATTCTGTAAAATCTCACTTACCCGTGTTTCTCCTAAATCATTATTTACAATAGTAAAATCTAATCCTAAATCACTTATATCCCCAGAATAATCTCTCAGATACAACAGATTCTTGTACAGCACAGGATCCAGGGACTTCAAATAATGTGCGCTTGCTCTGTCTACCAACAGTTTAGCGAGGAAGAATTCAGCCAGAGGCAAGTCGACGAGGATGTTGGCGAAAATTGCCTGCAACACTCACAAACGTTACAACACGTAACAAGTCATAAGAAGAGCACTTACCTTGCCTATCAACCTGCCTATGAAGCGATAGTGTTCCATGTAATTCGGAACAATCAAATGAACGTTAGGGTTCGGGTATAGAGTATTATCAGCTGTTAAGAGGAAAAATCCTCTGTTGGGATCAAAGGCGGTTTTAAGAACTTCATTTATGAATTCTTTGAAAATGCCCCCTCCGTCAATGCCGACTTCTTCAAGACCGATGCTGTTGATGAACTGGATTCGAAGTTTGTGCCTCAAATCTGAATCTACAAAAAAATATTTAAATTAGCTTGTTTCCTAGGAAGATTTAAAAAATATCCACCAGGGGCAGCAAAGGTTTTGATAGCCTTATCGACATTACGGATAAACGTAATAGATAAATAAATATGGTGAACAAAAAATAAAATAAATAAATTTACCATGCCATATGAGCCTTTTCGAAGAAAATATCAGTGGTTTCGCTAGATAGTGGGTAGAGACAGTGGAAATCTCATTAATACATTAATGAGCGTCAGGACAAGAAGGCTATTCAAATACTTTACTCAGTCACTAGACAAAATAAATAAAATATTTCAGCCTGGTTGTACGACTTTACAATTTATTCATCAATTGAACTGAGTATTAGGGTTACTTAACTATTATTCCCGCAGTTTACCAGCGTTTGCTTGAATTCTTCCCGTTGACATTCAGAGCACCGGGCAGAAATCGCAATGTGTCAACACCCTTTGGGGCCATCGCGATGATTTGTTTCCATTAGACAGTCAGGTTCCCCCGATCCATGCCCGTTCTGAGTTAACTGATGAATAGCGCCCGAAGAAAACCGGAATGCCCTTGCTAGCGTACGGCAAGTCTCGCAGCAAGGCAGTTCCACGAGAGGTTCAAGGGCCGAGAGACCTCATCCAGGCTTCCTCACCAAGCCCCACACTCCCCGACCCTCAGAACCAATCCAAATCAATCAAATTTGCCGACTCCCCTTACCTACTTTATTCTATCGACTACAGCTATTCCCCCTATCGACAATTTACGAGAGTAAGTAAAACACTCATTTTTACTTTGCAACTAATAACAAACTTTCTATTTATGAAAGTTTATCACATATCCCTAAAGTAAGCTATCTTTAGCCTAATTAAAATCACAACTTAATCACTACGATTGCAATTATTATTTATTATATATTAATAAGTGGGAGAAAGATTTAATCTACTTACCGCTTTTCGAAGATATCTTCTCGAAAGCGTCCTCATATAAATGCGTTCGACGAATGACTATAAAGCGTTCGTTGAAATAATCGTTGTGGAACGACTGGAATTCTATATCGCCGAAGCTGTACCGACACAGGTCTCTTAGAAGTAACACTCTGGTATTGAATGGAATCAAAAATGGAAGTTCTTCGAGAATAGCAAGTGAACGTTGTTCTATGGTAGACAAAGGAGGTAGCTGCTCTTCCTCTGTTAAGTAAATACAAAGTTGAGTTGAATACTTTTTTATATAGAAATTTACATCACAAGAAACTTGAATTTTAGAATCAATAAAGCATTGTCTTTCTTAAGGCAATGAAAAATATACATAAGATTTCCGGAAACTGTCTTATAAACTGTGTACATAACCTATGAAAAAAAATTAATTAAGAAATCTAGTGGCCTGAGATCTGGTGACCTTGGTGGTCATTCAATCAATTATCGTCTGCACTAGGGAAAAAATTGTTTAAAGTTTGAAACAAAAAGTTCATCAAAAATTATTAATTATTATTATTATTAATTCCTGCCCAAAAACTGCGTATGATGCTCCCTTATCCATTGAGGATCTTTTCCCCAATATCTGACTTCACCATTTAGTGTAAATGATAGTTCTTGTACAAGACGGATCTTAAAGCGGTTCCACTTTTTATGATTTAACAGGTTATGAAGAGATGTAAACGCAACATCATAATCACCCTGTATCTCAACAACAGAGACAGTTGGGAAAACTTTTTAGTGCGTAAATCCCATTTATTTTTGGTTATTCTACTTGCCCCAGCAAGCAAAGCATGTTTTTTAAAACACTATGTATATAACTTACCATTGTTCCTTTGATATCCAAGCATATGAGGCGACAGCAACGATTCCGATAAATAATTGTTTCGGCTCAATTCTGGCGGTATGAAAATTTTCTCTGACGTCCAAAAACCAGAAGGACAAAACTCTTCTCTTAAATCAAGCATATACAAGGTCCTTACGCACTTCAAACACACTTTGTACAAATGAAGAATCTCAGCTGAAGGAATAACCTGAAGAGGAATAAATTTCGGTGAAAACATATTGTTCAATATTGAAATACTTACAGCAATAGCCTTGCTCATGGGAAAAACGATCTCAATTATATCTCTAGCTACTTTTTTCAGCAGTTTTGACATGTGGAACAGTTCGATTTTGGTAAATGTTCCGCTGGTATCTGAATTTTCTTTAAACATAAAGGTATGATTAAAACATAGTACACATACGATAGATACAAAATGCTTCTTTACCTTTGTCCGTCAAAGTCTCGGTGTAAAATATAAACATATTGCAACAAACAGACAACACAATTTGACACTCGCTCCATGAATGTTGATATAGTCCACGAGTTTGCAATTGATCCGAGTAGTTTGTTTGAATATACAACCAGAGTCTATTTAAAAACCTGCCATTTAAGCCTAGTTTATACAATAACCTAAAAAATCACTAATATCAGTAATAGAAAAAAAAATAGTTTAAAAACAGCAATTTGCGTATTTTGGAAACTTTCCTAACACGATTTTGTAAAAATCTAAGGCATTTGTGCTACTAAACACATTCCTTTACATTTTAAAAGTCTATACATTTTGTTATAATCACATCACAAATGAGTAGTGTATTTGAATGAAAATTTATTTAAAAATTGGTCATTCAAACCTAGCTTATACAGGGTGGTCAACTAAGAATGCGAGGCACTATATCTGGAAAACTATCCATCGTAGAGACTTGCGGCAAAAAAAATTACTGAAGCGACCAAGAGAAAAACCTGGAGAACATTTTGAAGTTTCTGAAACGCCCGCTGGGGTGCGTAACTGCAATCTTGAACCTAAAAACGTTTTTTGTGAATTCCGCTATATTAACCTAACAAACAAATACCTGATCTTTTAAATCGAGGATATTTTTTCCAAAATTTCAGTCACACCCCCTAGCGGGCATTTCAGATATTTCAAAATATTTTCCAGGTTTTTCTTTTCGCCGTTTTAGTAATTTCTAGTAATATATTAATAGTCTCTTTTTCTATAGAAAATCAATAATAAATAAGAAATTAACCAATATAACATTCAAGTAATATACAATCCCTGCACAAAATTTGCTTTTCGTTCTAATAAATTCTCTCTTTGTGATATATTAAATAGGAGACTTCACATACCTCAGAAATTAAAAAGAATACCACGCAATAAGGCAACTTGGTATTAAATTTTCATATTATCAACGAATATAGACTCATAGAAGGATACACAGTAAGCAAAACATGTCCCTTGTTTACATCGTTTCGTTATCGTAATAAACAAAGTACGTTTACCACTCAAAAGAGGGACTGATGTATTACATATCCTTTAAAGATCATAATTCAATTAAAAACAAGTGGTCAAGAGTCTAAAGCGCACGGCTGCGAATCCAAACTTCTCATTTATATCCATTACTAAGAGTGAGGCAAAGAAAGAAAAATAGAGGCAGTGATATAATGAGAGAAGGGAAAAATATTTCGTAAGAAGCTTTCACTTCCATCGTTCAGTCTCAAATGACTGCCGCTCTTTTTTTAAGTTTTGTTTTCAAAATTCTGTAAAAACGTACCCAATTATTGACAAAATGTATTTAAGTACTATCAACAAGTTTCCTACTAAATCATAAAAATATACGCAGGATGCCCCGATATATTTGTACAGACAAACAGCTTGTAAATACTTACAAATACTTCCTGATAGAATCCTTATATATTAACAACAAATTGTGACACCAATTGATAAACGACACCAAAACCTCATCGTTGTCCATGTTGTGTTCTAAGAATGCTAACCACTTTGCAACTTTTTTCGGTTTGTTTAATATGCTCAAACAATCTGATAAAAATCCGTTTTCTTCGATAATTTCGACGTCGTCATCGTCATCATCGCTATCGTCCGTATGCGATCTGTGGGATATGTTTAAGGTATGAGCGTTCCGGCTGGATTTCGAGAGCACCTGTATACTGCAAAGTGTCGGTTCTACAAGAAAAATATCATATGAGTAATTAATACTAATAATATATAAATTGACCGATATTGATCGAACGGACTGTTGCTCACAATAGACCAGATATAGTTTTGGTAGATAAAGTATCTAGAAAAACAACCTTAATTGATATAGCAATACCTAACAACAATAATATAAATATTAAGCAGGCTGAAAAAATAATCAAATTAGGGATTTAGAATTTCAAATACAGAGACAATGGGACATGAACAACACTCGAACGGTACCAATTGTTATGTCAACAACAGGAGTAGTCCCAAAACATCTATTAAACAATTTGAAATACCTCGGTCTGGACGAACATCTTTATCAACTGATGCAAAAAGCCGTCCTGTTAGGAACAGCCCGGACGGTCAGAAAATTCATGGGGAACTGCAGCCACGACGCCAACCACGGGCCTGATAACCTGGCAAGGGCTCCCACAGAGCTAAACCCTTTTGATATGTAGTATATCTGGGGTTTAGTGAATTTTCTCCTAAAGGCACACTATGTGTGACTTAGAGGGCGTGTGATGCCATACATTGTATGGTCAAGTCGAGAATTTTGGGCAATTCTAGTAATGAATAGGAGGATATGCTTTAGTAATTTTTAGGGAACAAAAAATGATGCAGGTGCGGAAGTAGGTACATATGTTTTCTCCTGAAATGACTAGAACTGAATTTAATCAATTAATGTAAATCACGTACTCGAGTCTTTTCTTGAAATGAAGGGAGTCATTTTCCCAATACTGAATGCAGGGACGGGGACTTAAAAGCGTTCAATATTTGATTAAGCTCAGGTGAATCTAAAAAAATTAGAAAATCTCGGAAACAAAAAAGTAACTGACAAAGACTTATGAAGTGAAAATAAATTCCAAAAAAATGGCAAAAATATTATAAACCACGAAATGTTGCAAATATTAATTACAATTATTGTCGAAAACTTAAATGAGAAAAATCTCCAAATTTCAAATATAAAAAACGTACAAAATGTCAACTGCACTGTAAATGTGAAAAAAACTAAAAATCAGGAAAATATCAAAACTGTCAAAATCGCCAAAAATGTAAAAACTGTCAGATTTGTCAAAAATGGCAAAAACGACAGAAATCTTAAAAATATCAATAATGACAATACAAATCATGTAAAAAAACTATAATGGAAAACGGGAAATACACGTTTATTAAAACGCTTATAACAAAAAAAAATCTAAAAATGTAGTGATGGGAAAATTACCAAATGAAAAAATTTGTTCAAGATAAATATTTCAAATACGGCCATTTGCCATGCGAAGCCAGGACGGGTCAGCTAGTATGAATATAAAATTAAATGATTTAAGCAAAATTGAAAAACAAAAACAACAAAAAGCAAATGAAAAGAGAAAATCGATTTCTCAAATGCATAGTACAAAATGTAAGAATTTAATATGATCCTTGAAAGCGTACCAAACTTAGTATGTTAACAAAATGAACCTAGTGATTGGTATACAATGAGATGCCATACCATAATTCATGTGTTTTAAAAATATCATTATTATGCTCTTTTAACCGGTATTTGACATTCCTACCATTTTGTCCAACATTTTGTTTTATTTAATTGATCGAACATTTGTTATTGCCGCAATATGTTGCGAAGAATATTCTCTTATTAAGGCAGTCAATTCTGGTACATGTTTAATATACAATCAGATCATATAAAAATTGTTTGTTTCTTTTTGAGAGAGTTTATCAGTTAATGAACTTATTTAAAACAAGAGTGAAGTTTAATTTATCAAAAAATGTATCATACATACCGAAATCCTCTGGTTCTAATGCCAAAATGTAATAAAACAAGTTAGTACTGAATTGGTAGTAGCCTGAATCATTCAAATATTCCACCAACTTTTTGTAAATATTGAATCTGCTGTCAAACTTCAAGCTGGGTATGAAAATGTTCTTCATTTTGGGTGTGAGATCAGCTTTCAGGAAATGACAGCAGAATTCTGACAAAACAATGTTGCTGAATCGTTTGTCATTTATAAATTTAAATGGTCTTTTTATGAGATCAAATATTTTTTCCAAATCATGACGTTTTTCCAATTGAATATGCAAGCATCTGTAATAACCTGAAATTGTAATGAATAACAAAATAAACATTTTATTAGAATTAGAATTATTAATAAATTATTGGTTTCTTTAATTTCTTGAATAGCATCTTAGAAATGTATATTTTAAAATAGTTTAGCTTACCTTTTGTAATTAAATACTCTAGAACATCTAAATTTTTTGCAAACACATGTATTGTTGTAATAAAAACTTCATTTATATTTGCATCATCATACAAACGTCTGAGGCAAACAAGCAACAGTCTTTTCATAAGCCAATTAAAGGAATGGTCAACTTCCATTTGCCTTAACACTTCTTCATGTTGTGATATAAGGCGTATGGCAGTTCTGAGCTGAAATAAAATGAAAGCAAACTCTAAAATGACTTGGTTATTATGTACCTTTATATAAACACTATCAGACTGTTTACAAACTACTAATAAATACTAAACAACCTCTGACATAGATATGACATGTTTCTGAGATGAATTTCATTTTTAGTTTTAACACCAGTGGCATTATTTTCAACACAAAAACTACACCAACTTGCCCAGCCTTTAAAATGTAAACAAAACAATGCAAAAATAATGAATACAGATATTGCATTCACTAGTAATTATCAACAACGTGGTTTGTCACTGTTAAAGTTGCTAATAAAACCATATAATCTACTTAGAATCTACATCTGAAGCTTTACAAACATTTTAAATGGAAAATTGAAATTCATAAAATCTTCATTTTTTGACAAAACTAGCGTCCTTTAAAAAAAGGAGTTTTTAATTTATTTTTTTTTACCTGAACTGTTCCTCAAAATATGTGAACTGATATCATTTCTAGTTTACACTGAAAATTTGTTTTTTGTGTAATCATTCAAAATTATAAAAATATAGATAATGCAATTGAAAAGAGTTTTTTATTTATTAATTAATTTTCAAATTTATTGATTTTTACTTTATTTTTCGTGGAAATTCTAAAAGAGATTTTATATTTTCCATTTGGCCATATTTTATATTCAGAATACACACATACAGAACAAATAATTTTATTTAAAAATACAGAAACATATATTTGCATTTCACAGGGCCCTTTCCATTTGACATGTTATATGAATGAGGCCCTATATACCATATTTTTCACAATTTTAGACACAAGACTTTGTCCCAAAGCATCTGAGTTCTATGATTTTTTAGGGTTTATTTTGCTATGATTTAGACTCAGCAGAATTTAGCCCCACACCCCAACAACAAACCTGGATCCACCACTGTTGACATAAGTACTTCTATATACTTCTAATACATAGACAATAGTCTCCATGAGAAATATACAAGAGGTAGAAATATATAGTAATGAAAAATTTAAAAATATATCTACTGGAGTTACACAAGAAACCATTCTATGTCCCCTATACTTTATTTTATCTAATACTATAATATGAGCAATGTTTGTATATATATATATATACAGTTCTCGAAAACGGCTATAATGATTTTGATGAAACTTTCCCATTTGGAAGTTTCGATGGATAGAAATCGATTGGCGAGGGTCTCATCTTTGGGAAAAATCGTTTTACAGAGAAATTAAAGTATTAAAAAATTTATTGACAGTTGACAATCAAGGCGGCTGCATTGTAATTACAAGGCGTTCAATACAGGCCTAGCTTTATGTTTTTATATCTAGACATTTCAAATTTTCAAAGTGAAAAAATTAGCATGGTAGGCAATTTTTGGATGAGTAAGATCTCATGATTTCGCATATAATATGAATTGGTGGTGTAAAATTATAATTATACAGAGTCTAACAAAATATGTTAGATGGTCCATAAGAGTTGCTATGCAGGATATGGTTAAAATATAGCGTCAAATGGAATTATAGTATAGTTAGAAAAAAAGCGAGAAAAAATAAGCAGTTGGAAATTAATGATAGCTGACATACAGGGCGAAGTAAAAGTATTGTTATGCAGGGTCGCTAAAAAAATGTTAATAGAATGTTATACCTATAGGGTAGCTTATTGCATTTACAGGGTGGTTGCAATATAGGATGTACTGGAATTATAATATTGTATTTGTATATTCCAAACATGTAACTATTTTATGCCTCCGTCATATTACACTTTTATAGCTAGACATTTCAAGTTTTCAAGGTGATAAAATTGGCATGGTAGGCAATTTTTGGATGACTAAGATCTCATGATTTTGCATGTTAGTTTGATGCATATAATACGAATTGGTGGTGTAAAAGTATAATTATACAGGGTCTAACAAAATATGTTAGATGGTCCATAAGAGTTGCTATGCAGGATGATTAAAATATAGCGTAAAATGGAATTATAGTATGGCTAGAAAAAAACGAGAAAAAATAATTGTTTACAGTACCCCATAAGCAGTTGGAAATTAATGATAGCTGACAGCTTATTAGCATTTGCATTTATAGGATGGTTGCAATATAGGATGTACTGGAATTATAATTATACATGGTGGATCAAAAAAAATACAATAGCTTGCCATATACAAATGCATATACAGGGTAGTTAAAACATATGGTGGTGTGAAAGTATAGTTATACAGTGTGATTTAAAATATGTTATATTAGGTAGCCTGTAAAAAGTTGCATACATAGGGTGGAGCGGAATTATAGTTATACAAAGTGTTTACAAAAATGTTACAATATAAATGAAAGAATTTGGAAACAAAAGTGTTTGTAGAATGGCCAAAAGCAGTCACATATACAGGGTTGTTGGAATATGGAATCGAGTGGAAGTGTAGAGTGATTAAAAAAATGTTTGGATGGGTTTTTCATAAGAAGTTGCACATATAGGGTGGTTGAAATATAGAGGGTGGAGTGGAATTGTAGCAACACCACGTAAATAAGAAATGTAAGAAAAAAATATATAATAATGTTAGGGGAGTTTAAATTAGTTTACATAGCAAATGTCCAATTATTTGGATATACATACGTTTATAATAAAACCTTCAATTTATGAGTGAAGCTTGGTCACCCAGGTACTATATTAAAATCATGCTACCAGACTGTCATTCAGTAATGGTAGTTCCAATATATTGGGCAAAATATTGTTTCAACAAAAATTTAATATTAAGCTTCTTATACTGATTACTTGAGGGTAGATATTAACAAATGTAGTCTTTTAAACGATTTCAAAACGAATGATTTTTTTTTTTTTTTTTGTTCAGCAATTACTTGGAAACAGCTCAAGGAATTTCAATTGTTTATAGTGGATCCTGTTAAAGGGGATTGTGAAGTGGTCCTAACAAAATTACAAAAATTATATTCAAAATAGTATTTTAATTTTGAAAAATGTAATGTTCAAAATTTTTGGCAATGATCACTATTGTCTAGAACATATGATGTACACAAAAATGTACTTATATATAGTGGAATCACTGGTTAAAGTAACATACTTAAACCAACAAATATACATGCTTATTCATCTACATAATAATGAAAACCTTACCAGTCTTCCATTGTCTTCTTGTGGATTGTAGATAAACAACAGTTTTGATAGAACAACCTGTATGTTCTCCTTACACTCAATGATATCAAAAAGTGCCCTTTCTTCATCTTTTTTATGTTTTCTGACTATGTAACTTCTAATGTGTGATTGCAATATCTCAGCACTTTGTAATTTTAATCTCTGCTCCTGAATGTATGCAAATGATAATAAATGACCAATACTTAGAAAAAGTACTACTAACCTGTCGTTTTCTTCTTTCTTCATGAGTAACTTGCAATAGGGCATCTCTGGTTAACTTTTTACTTGAACCAGACAAGTTCTGTTCAGGTTTTGTCTTACTGTTTCCTTCAAATAGGTAGTTTAATTTGAAAGCTAAAACGTAGGGCGGTAAATTAGACGATAAATAATGAAATTAGACTTATTTTACCCATAATTTCTGTGCTAATTTAGACTGTTTTCACAAAATATTTCTTCCTAATGTACTTGAGCAAATTGATATTGATAGGATTTTCAGTCACAACAATGATCTGTGTTTATTGACATTGACTGACGTCACGTGAATGTGAACGTCAAAAAAATACTCGTTCTGTGATGTGAACAGGGACGGTTTTCACAATATTTGAGGTTTTCATACTTGTGAGATTTCGTTGTCTAGAAATCATTTGATGAAGTTTTCATCATTGGGAAAAATCGTATTTCTGAATATTGAAAATATGCCAAACTTCAATAACGGATATCAGAATGACACCACACCAGCTGATTTATTTCTCGGTAGCTCCGTAGTGCAACGTGCAACCAAACATACGGCACGAGTAATGTTGGTTGCATACAGTATAGCCAATGAAATAAATTATTATTCTAGCTACAAAAACCCAGAATTTCACAGGAGCAACCAATTTTATTACTTATACCTTATGCAAAAATTTTTACAACATAATTTTCGTTAAGTCTGGAACACTGAAATTAAATAAACTAACCTATATAAGCGAAGAAAAATAGTTCACTTACACATATTTTTTTACAACGAATTCATAGAATAAACCTTTTAAATGAAATTGTACAGCAAAATCTCACAAGCAGTTTATCTAGACACTTAGATTCATGAAAATCATTAAGAAAAATTACAGACATCTTCATAAAGTGGCTTGAATTCTAGCAACGCCATCTATTCCAGTTCCTCCCGTTATCTATATTTTATGACATATAGATATAGGATTGTTTTATATCACTATATCTACGTAGACATTTCTTTTGGCACTTCTCAATTCTCACCTGAAGCAAATTGCCTCATAAGCAATTTCTTGCATGAAACCTTCCTCTTAAGAGTCTGCTTCTTGTTCGCTACAAGTTATTACATATTGCCTCGAAATCCATTGGAGCTAAAATATTGTGAAATCATAATAATAATTTATATAATACACAGAGTTCTGTGAAATCTGCCAGAGTCCTTAACAGTCGTAAGGGCATAAAATTACAGAAAAAGTTAAAAAGCAGTGAAACTCAACCAATTGTAACTGTATCGGAGTGGAAGTTACAGATTAAACTATACTAAGGGGAGCCTAACAGACTCCACGAGTAAAATATAGCGTCAAATGGAATTACAGTATAATTAGAAAAAAAGCGAGACAAAATAATTGTGTGGTACCCCACAGGCAGTTGGAAATTAATGATAGCTGACATACAGGGCGGAGTAAAAGTATTGTTATGCAGGTCGCTAAAAAAATGTTAATAGAATGTTATACCTATAGGGTAGCTTATTTGCATTTACTAGGTGTTACAAATGCATATACAGGGTTGTTAAAACATATGGTGGTGTGAAAGTATAGTTATATAGTGTGATTTAAAATATGTTATATTAGGTAGCCTGTAAAAAGTTGCATACATAGGGTGGAGCGGAATTATAGTTATACAAAGTGTTTACAAAAATATTATAATATATATGAAAGAATTTGGAAACAAAAGTGTTTGTAGAATGGCCAAAAGCGGTCGCATATACAGGGTTGTTGGAATATGGAATCGAGTGCAATTGTAGCCTGATTAAAAAATGTTTAAAAAAATGTTTGGATGGGTTTTTCATATAAAGTTGCATATATAGGGTGGTTGAAATTTAGGGGGGAGTTGAATTGTAGTAACACCATGTAAATAAGAAATGTAAGAAAAAGGTATTACGTTAGGGAGTTTAAATTAGTTTACATAACAAATGTCCGATTATTTGGATATATATACGTTTATGACAAAAGCTTGAATTTACGTCAAACAAAATATTTGTATTAAGAAATAGCCACCTAATAATACAAAGATAAATACCATTGAAATAAATAGATAAAATAGATAACAGTTAAACAGTTATTAAGTAATTTTATAATTTAGTAAAACTGATCGGCATAGTGAGTAACTTCTAAAAATAAAATGTTCAATAAGTTATTTCAACAGTTGACAATTTTATCTGTAGTGACAAATTTATTCCCAATGAAATCACACATAATATGCCGATTGTACAGAATTCATCCATCAATTATCAATTTCAATCCATGACAGAATAGTACACACTGCAGTTATACCTAAACGATAAAATATGTAAGAAGTATAGATAAAGAAATCACATCACAATAAATATCAGTTTTTAAAATCTGTCAAATTTTACACAAAATTTGTGACAAATTAATAGAGTAAATCATCTAAAACTTAACACTTTTTACAATTACTATTAACCCAAACTAGATTATAGCAGAAGTTCATGTACTAGGTACCTATTTGCCATTTTAGTTTTTATTTTTTTTTTCCAAAAAAAATCACTGTAGACTTAATAACGACTGTTAAGATGAGTCAGTGCAAAATAAAGAAAAGAGCAGCTTTTTAGGAATTGTTAGAATTTTTTTCATTCATGTCGACTACACTGTGACGTCTACCTAGAAAGTGTCAAATAATTTTCACGACTTGCCAAATTTCAAAACCTGGCCAAGAATCAAAACTTCCAGACAAATGAGTCTATTCAAAGTTAAAAGCAACATTACTAAGGATTATAAGTATATTAATATGTATAATTGAATTCTTAAGGACCTATTTAATTTACAGAACCCAGAAAGCGATTTTTATTTTTTTCTGAGTTCTTTGGGAATGACACCACATAAACTTGAAAGTCTAAGTCCAAACGTTTCGAGGTTTCAGACCCCGTTTTCAATTGTGATTACGATATTTGTCCATGAGAATCTTTTTAATTTTTTAATTATTTGCTTTCTTGTACATTTTGTGTTCATCCCATTAAAAACGGGGTCTGATTTAGACCTTGAAACGTTTGGACTTTTGAAATATCCAGACTTCCAAGTTTAAGTGGTGTTATTTCCAATGAACCCAGAAAAAATAAAAACCATAGATGCCCCAATTATCATTCAGAAAACAACCAGAAAGCGATGTTGGACAATGAAGTGTCGATATGCTTTATAAATATTGAGAGATGTATCCCAAGGTTCCCCATTTGGTTTGTTATTATACAACATATGTATATATCACGGCATAGGGTACTATTTTAGGAAGTAGAAGATGACCATTAACTTTTATCACCTGGATTGGCTTGTCCTTGGGATACAGAAGGGGGTGTATTAACTAATATTAAATTTCGCCCTTTCAAACTACTCAAATGGTTTTGAGTTTTGCTTGCTCTAAAAATAAAAATGTTCCAGTTATGGCGAGTGTGAAAGATAGGGTGAAACAGGAAAGGAAACTCACAGGCATTTGCAGCGCCCTCTATGACTAAGTGGATGATGTAGATGCGTTGATTTAGAGTCGTGATACCCGATGTATATCGAGTCGAGGCAGTTGGAGGTGTTTTAGTAAGTGAGAAGCTCAGATACAGCACGAAAAAAAGATGGCCAATGGTAACTTGACAAACTTACACCTTATATCTATTTTTTCTATTTCATAAATCAATCTAAATCTGATGTAAAGTGACTTAAGACACCTTGATAAGCTTATCAGACTTATATAATATCTGTATTACGATTATCACATATCGACAGGGAGATTATGCGGTTTGATTATTACCATGTATAGTTAACGCTTTACTTTAGTTACGTTCTCAGTAGTCCAGTTATCTATTTAGTGGAGTGAGGTACCCCGGGCACACCTGATCTTCAAAATGCCGAAATGTCCTAGATGTGAAAAGGAAGTTTATTATGGTAAGTAAAATTAATTTGTTACGTATTTTTTAACCCACTTAAAAAAAAGATGAAATTATCAATGTGTCTTTACCTTTTCTACTTATGTTCTCCCGTAACTCGAAAATGACTTAATTCATTTGAATATTTTAAATTTTATTCCGTTAATGAAGATCCCGATATTGAGAAATGTTATTAAGATTGTTTTCATATGTTGTTCTATAACGTTAAGCAGAAAATAAATACATCATAAACGTCTACTAGGTGTTCCATAAATTTAAAATGTCAACATATACAGGGTGTTTCTAAAATAGGGTTCCAAACTTTTGGTGCGTATATAACTCATTAAAAAGTCAAAAAGTCCCTATTAACATGTGTCCTAAAAGGCACCCTTAGGAAGTTATATGCCCTTAAAAGGGCTCAAACAAAACTTTTTTTTCTGTTATTGACACAAAACGGTGGAAAAATATTCAATGGAGATTGAAGGCCCATACAGAATATTTTATAAGCAGCATTTTTATGTAGGTACCTCGTAATTGTATGGATTCTTATATGGACGTAATCCGTGGGATTTTATCTTGTTTTTATTGTAGTCCGATTACAATTATGGACTGTTTTTTTTTTCATAAAATATATTTTTTATTCTATACATTTCTTATCTTAGAGTTTGTACCTTCTGGAGATAGTCTGCAGTGCAAAAATGTCCTGGTAAGACTAAAGAGGCAATAGAGAGAGCAAAAGGCTATTTCACTCAGTTGGAGCTGCTTCCAGTAAAATACGATCGGCATGGCTGCTTCCACCAACCACGTAAAATAGTCTGTTACTTTCTCTATTGCCCTCTCTTTCTAGCCTTGCCACGATTTTGTGTATTGTAGGCAGTGACAACTTATATTTACTCACTGATTGCAGGCTATCTCCAAAAGGTACATGCTCTATGTTTCTTATGTACTGGAAATACTTTAATTGAAAAATAACTTTTGTGGTCCCAATCAATTCATCATCTGAACCAATTTTTTGGTTACGGCCTGGTTCTGCTCCAGGGGCTTATCTTTAGCGTTTTGATTGTGGTGAGGCAAGAAAAATAGAATTGCATATAAATTAGGGAGGAACAAGAAAATTAATAGTTCAAATTTAATATAGTCTCAACCTTGGGAGGGACTGCCCCCCGTAGATACGACTCTTTTTTACACTACTCTCTAAGCTTATCGAAAGAAATCGAATTTAACCCAAGGTTGCCATATTTTCTTAATCTGTTGAAAATCTATATATAAATAGGCAAAGTAAAACGGTTCGGTACCATTTTCTCCTCTGTCCCTCAACCGATTTTCTATTTTCTTTTTGTTTTGTTGAGTAGCTATTGACAAGCTTCAGGCAGAATGCTTCGATTTTTTATAATATTGCTTCATTCATTAAGTAAAATAAAATAAAAAATTAATAATTTACGTCCACAACGTCAATGCCAAACAGTGCCACCAGATTGCTTGGAGAGAAAATCGTAGGATGGATTGACCTGAAAAACAAACTAAATTAAACAAAGAAACTAACAATTTTTGATCGGTTCCGAAAGTTATTCCACATTATCACGTTATTCAGATCTCAAGTATAAAAATTTATATTATATGATAATAACCATTTAAATTATTTGGTACTTGCAAGTTTGAAACTTTCATTTTTTTCTAAATAGGTATGGTTTGTCAATTAAAATAAGAATTGTGTATTGTGTGGCAACTGATCAATGTGTTTCCGATAATATTTTATTAGTTTAACATTAAGCTTTTAATTTTTATTGTTTCTATTTTAAAGGCAAATAGTTTCATAAAATTAAACTAAGATTACAAAGCCCATGATAAGAATACAATTAGTGAAGTTTAAGATAAATAGTTAGATCTGACATCAAGGCATTAATTCTAATGTTCACGGTCATCTTAGTTTTAGCAAATTTCATTATTTTGATTTCATTTTGGCTTATCCTAACATTGTTAGCCGTTAGGTTAATGTACCTTTTCAATTCAATGTGAAAACTATCAATGAATTATTTGAAAAATTTCAATTTCAATACACAAAAATTGTCAACATAAGAAGTACGAGTATTATTTAACATAAATTAACAGCAGGTACATTGCAATTCTTTATATTTTTGATATAATACAGAAATAGTCATCGCTAACTTTGTGTATCAAATTGAAATTATTGAGATTATACGTACATTTCAGTTTAAGGTGTACTAATTTATAAGTACCTACTCATACATTTTCTTCTTTGAAATTGAAATCGTAATTGTGAAATATCTGACTAACCTAACCGTAAAGGATTTAGGAAAAACCAAAGTTTAAAAATATTATATTTAATATTAATTTATTATTTGATATACCATTCCTGCAAAATCCTGCCTTTTAATACAGGGTGAATGACTTTTACCTAAAATGAACATATTGCCATTTTAAATATGTATATTTTATTAGAAATGTTTTAGGTGGTTTCCGGGAATTCATCCGCGTAGTTGATAACTGATCCCTGCCGGGATCGATGATAAAATGACGACGTTTCGGCAGAGTCACATCTGCCCTCTTTAGGTCGGTTCGCATAATTCTCGTAGCCTTCTGCTTTCGCTTCTAGTTACTCGAATACTGAGAGTTTCAGAAGCGCTCGCGCTGTTATATAGTCGCGGCTCGGCGCCTATTGGTTGGCATCGTGAACGGCTGCGTGTGATTGGTCCTGGGCGCTCAGTGGGCACACCTCCCGCCTGCTGATTTGTTATTTCCGATTGAGTTGTTATTGAACGGGTCCGGGCTAGTACGGTGTTTAATAGAACTTTCCAACAATTCGATAAGTACTGAATTTCATTGCATGCGTTTAGACTGTGAGGCCTCTTCTCTATTTCAATTGCCTCTCTTACGAGTCTTGATTTCGGGTGTTCTATATTTGCTAGTACTCTGGTGTTCTCAAAGTCTATTCGGTGTGACATCGAGGTGGCGTGTTCCGCAATGGATGTTGTTTTTTCCTGCTTTCTTACAGCGCTCTGGTGTTCATCACGTCTAGCTTGAATTCTTCTATTAGTTTGCCCCACATAGGTTTTATGACAGTCTGCACATGGAATCTCGTACACTGCCTGTTGTTCTAAAGGAATCCTCGTCTTCGGAGTCCTCAACACCGTGCTTATTTTTCTGTCTGTATTGAAAATAGTATCGATATTGTGTCTCCGTAGAATTCTTGCAATACTGTCCGTGGTCTCCTTGACATACGGTAAATAACCCTTGGTTATTGGTGTCTCATGCTCCTCGTCTGTTTGTCTCGGTTTTGACTTTAGGGCTCTTTGTATATTTCGGTCTGTAAATCCGTTTTGTCTCAGAGCCGTTTTTAAACTGTCCATTTCCTGTTTGATGTTATCCTGGTCAACTAGTCTTTGTGATCTGGTTACTAAAGTCTTGACGACGGCTTGTAGTTGGGCTGGGTGGTGATGAGAATTATCATGAAGGTATCTGTTGGTGTGAGTTGCTTTCCTATATACTGTATGGCCAAGGGTTCCATTTTCCTTCCTATTTATGAGAACGTCAAGGAATGGCAGTTGATTGTTGGCTTCAACCTCCATGGTAAATTTTATTTTGTGATGGATGCCATTAAGGTGGTCTAAAAATCTATATATAAATTATATAATAATATTTCCTTATGTTTGTGTACTAATTTTCTTGAGGTTTTTAATTGCTAATTGCCTTTAGTGTTATTATAAAAAAATTGGATCAAACATTTTCCGTTAATAACAGATTTTGGTCGAATTTCGACCACCGGGCGACCGCTAGTTATAAATAAATTTTGCCTTAAATACCTCTTCATTTGATTAGCATGGTAGAAGATTATTATACTGTTGGGTTCAGTTGATAAATTTCTTGTAGATTTGCAAATAAATGATTAAATCCGTAAGTGCTTCCTTTGATTGACATTTTTTTGATAAACCATAAACTTGTTGACATGTGTTACGTAACACTTTTTCGCGTTTACTGATAAGTTCTATGACATACCAAAATATCTGCACTGCATTATGTTACACCCTGTATGTGCAGAGGATTGCAACGTCGTAAAATGATACTTATATTTTTTGTACTTCATAAATCAATATTAGGCAGATCCAAACAGACTTAAGTCACCTTGATAAACTTCTCATATTTATGTAACATCTACGGAGTACCTCCGATGCATTACAATTATCACACACGGTATACACAAGCGTATCGAAAGGGAACACCGATAAAAAAAACCTGTTTACGTTTCATTTCGTTTATATGGTTTGACTATTACCATGTATAGTTAACGTTTTAGTTTAGTCACGTTTTCAGTTGTCCATTTAACTTGCTGCAAGTTGCTTGGTCGTTCGTATATTACCGAAGTTATAATAGCTGTTGCGCCTATACTATACAGTGCTTACAGTTTATTTAGTATATTAGTATTCATACGGTTAAAACGGAGTGAAGTGCCGGACACACCTGTTTAGTCAAAATGCCGAATTGCCCTAAATGTGAAAAACCTGTTTATTTTGGTAAGTTTTCAAAGGTTTTGTCGTTTTTTAGGTATGATTTTTTTATAATCACATCTGTTTGAATTTAATTTTTATTAATTGTACTTATAGGAGTTTTGTCAACTAACCAAAGCATGTGAACTATTAACAAAACTAATTTTTGAAACTAATAAATAAATAAGAAAAGAAATATGTTTAGGAGTTATACCGGGTGGCCCAGTCAAAACCAAATAGAGTCGATATTTCATATACCGTTTGAACAAAATAGCAGGCTAACAAAAAAAAATGTGTCAACATTTTGAACATATTTGCTTCAACCTTTTGTATTTTTGGATGATAAAATTGTATTTAATCGTTTAATTTTTATCACCCACCACTATCTTGCTGTATGACATCGCTTATACAGTGATGGGCAAATGTGTGGAATCAAGCAAATATCTCTGGAATTATTAGAGATATCAAAATGAAATTTGGAAGGTGGATACTGCAGTAGATTGCCTATTTGTTTCCAAAATTTTTGTACAATTTTGAACTTCCTGTTTTAACGGAAGTAATGTCGATTTTAAAATTTGCAATGAAACACCCTGTATAGTATTTTAGTTTCTGATGAAACATTTTATTGCGAATACAAAAATATCGGGTTTGATATTGTTTACTTCAATATCTACCGAGATATTAACAGAAAAGTAATTAAGGAAAGGAAAAATCTAATATCCATTAAAGAAATGCATAATCATAATTATTAACTAAAACGAAGTGATTTCAAAATATTGAAACTTAACTAAACTTAATGTATTAGATGTTCAAACTGAGCACCGTTTACTTCTTGACAATAAGCAACTCGGTTTTTAAATTCTCTAGTAACATTAGCTATTACTTCTGGTGTAATTCTCTGGAAGTTTTGAGTTATTCTTGCAGCTAATTCTTGCAAATTATTTGGTCTATCAACATAAACCTTAGACTTTAAGTAACCCCACAGAAAATAGTCTAGTGGATTAAGGTCGGGACTTCGTGCAGGCCATTCATAAGTATCCCTTCTTCCAATCCATCTGTGATGAAATGTCCTATCTAAATGATCTCGAACAATGCGAGCGTAATGGGGTAGTGCTCCATCCTGCTGAAACCAGATATTATTTGGTAATTGTCCATTTACCTCCAATGCCGGAATAACTTGTGTCTCCAAGAGCTGTAAATACCTATCTCCGTTTAAAGTTTCTTGTAGGAAGAAGGGACTTACGATTCTGTTGATATGAATTCCTGCCCAAACGTTCAATTTTTCAGAATGTTGTTTATGAGCCTCTTGTACCCAATTAGAATTACTTTGCGACCAGTAGCGGCAGTTATGTCGATTAACCGTACCATTTAAACAAAATGTAGCCTCGTCTGAAAACACCACCACCTTGAAAATGAAGGTCAGGTGGTCCCGTTCGCCATGAACCATTTTTGTATAAACTTTTTTATATATCATGCTTAGGAATAAAGCAATTTGGGTGCATAGATTAAAATGGCCCACCCCGCATATGTCGTTTATCTCATTGTCCATCATTGGTGTTGGAATCTCTTGGCAAATACTCAATATGCTCTGTCAATGACTCGAAACAAGTGTGTAATTATTGACACAGTGTTCAACACTAAATAACTAGATACAAGTGTTAATTTTATGTGTCCATAATTGTAAATGCCGGTGACAAATGTCAATGTCTTGTTTTTTTAACGAGGAAAAGCGGTATAAGAGGAGCAATAAATATCCGAATCCTTATATTCTAGCAACTTCTTTTCCCTCTCATGTTCACTTTCATTACTATCAATAATCTCAGTCTCGTTGATATAGAATGGTGGCCAAATGCGAACCTGCTAGTAAAATTAACGGTATTGAGAAAGAGTGATGTATAAAGTTGGTAACCTTTTCTAGTATTCACCCTAACCTTTGGAAAATTACTGTGACAAGTTTGCAAGGGCATTTAGTTAAATATTTCTTACTACAAGGTACTTATTTGGTTTTCGTAAATTACAAATGCTAAGCAATACGTTATATTGTTTAAATTATGAGAAACTTGTCCAAAAGATCAAAACATTTTAAAACTGTTTGCGAATTTAAACTCTGGAGATGAGTATTTTGACCTCATTAACAACAAAAGTTCTGCAATGACGAAATCAGTTTATCCACAAATTTCTATTGCAAATATTATTTCAGTTGAACTACTATGTGATATTTTAGAATCTTTACAATTATAATGTTACGAATCTAACATTCAGCTGTCAAGAATTTCCATTTACAGTACCAAACGTTTTTCTGTGAGATCCCAGTACAAATACTGATAAGATTTGACCGTGAACAGATAAATGCAAAGCGCAAAATCCATCACTTATCTCAAATACCACCGCAATAAATTATACTAACTGGGACCAAATATTTTTCTAATGACACTCGCTACTTAGTGTTTACCCTTGTTGTTAGTATACTTATAAATATGAGTAATCATCTAATTTCAGTAAAACGGTAATTTATTTCGCATTTTTTGTTCTGATATTCAAGTGTGCATAGTTCTAATAATCACGAGCATGATTTATTAAATAAGTTTTCCCAGATTTCTAATTATGTAGATATATAGTGTATGAAAACATAATTTGTGTTTAAGATGTCATTGGGCTTTATACTTAAGTACTGCCTTCTAACAAGGTCTGCATTTGCTCTATTTTTTAATATTGTTTTCTGAATTACCGATATTTTATGTGATTTTTAAAATATTTCTAAAGAATATCTTCAGCTTCACTAATTTATTTATTACTAGCTGACCCACCCCAGCTTCGGAGGGGCTAGACAAATCGGCTTATTTGACATATTTATCGTGAACAGTTTTTAATTTTTGACGTGTTTGATTTTTTTGTCATTATTGTTGTGGTTTTCGGTTTTCATTGCAGGTTTTTTGACGTTTTTGACATTTCTGTTTGATTTTTTTGTCATTATTGTTGAAATTTTTGACATTTCTGACATTTTGACTTTTTTGACATTTCTTTACATTTACGATGACGTTGGCATTTTTAGTTATATAAATAATTTTGACAAATTTTGTATTGTTGTCATATTTGGTGAATTTAATATTCTTAAGATTTTGAGGTTTGTATTTTTTTCATTTTGTTTTATTTTATAAATCTTAACTATCACTTCACATTTGTTAGAGTAGTAAAAAACCGGAGGGCCAAGGCTGCCTTGCCCTGTAAATATTGTATTTGTACATAATCCTAGTCAAGAAATTTTGAAAAATTACGTTTCATTTTCATTTCAAGAGACAGTTTATTTTATTTTTCCCAATATTTTATTCTGGTGTTAAAATATATCGAACTACAACACTTGTAAATGGTATCAACGGTCATCAACCAAAGCTACTCCAGTTGGGGAAACAGCTTAATAAGAGGAGGAAGAAGATTGCCAACATTTTGTATTTTTTTGAGATTTTACATGCGATAAATCAAATAATGAATATTTTGCAGACCAACTATCACGCCTGCATCTTTTTTGTTGCCTGAAAATTACTGACACCCATCGTCCCCATTCAATAACAGAATTTTTGTAAATCGTCACATCAAATCTCTATTAACTTAAGGAATTAATAT